>CM062493.1:53158160-53485142 GCA_031479575.1 Coregonus ussuriensis | reverse complement strand
CACCAGCTAGCACTAGAACCCACAGTCAAAACCCATCTGAAACACAACCTTCACCAGCTAGCACTAGAACCCACAGTCAAAACCCATCTGAAACACAACCTTCACCAGCTAGCACTAGAACCCACAGTCAAAACCCATCTGAAACACAACCTTCACCAGCTAGCACTAGAACCCACAGTCAAAACCCATCTGAAACACAACCTTCACCAGCTAGCACTAGAACCCACAGTCAAAACCCATCTGAAACACAACCTTCACCAGCTAGCACTAGAACCCACAGTCAAAACCCATCTGAAACACAACCTTCACCAGCTAGCACTAGAACCCACAGTCAAAACCCATCTGAAACACAACCTTCACCAGCTAGCACTAGAACCCACAGTCAAAACCCATCTGAAACACAACCTTCACCAGCTAGCACTAGAACCCACAGTCAAAACCCATCTGAAACACAACCTTCACCAGCTAGCACTAGAACCCACAGTCAAAACCCATCTGAAACACAACCTTCACCAGCTAGCACTAGATCCCACAGTCAAAACCCATCTGAAACACAACCTTCACCAGCTAGCACTAGAACCCACAGTCAAAACCAATCTGAAACACAACCTTCACCAGCTAGCACTAGATCTCACAGTCAAAACCCATCTGAAACACAACCTTCACCAGCTAGCACTAGATCCCACAGTCAAAACCCATCTGAAACACAACCTTCACCAGCTAGCACTAGAACCCACAGTCAAAACCCATCTGAAACACAACCTTCACCAGCTAGCACTAGAACCCACAGTCAAAACCCATCTGAAACACAACCTTCACCAGCTAGCACTAGAACCACAGTCAAAACCCATCTGAAACACAACCTTCACCAGCTAGCACTAGAACCACAGTCAAAACCCATCTGAAACACAAACTTCACCAGCTAGCACTAGAACCCACAGTCAAAACCCATCTGAAACACAACCTTCACCAGCTAGCACTAGAACCCACAGTCAAAACCCATCTGAAACACTACCTTCACCAGCTAACACTAGAACCCACAGTCAAAACCCATCTGAAACACAACCTTCACCTGCTAGCACTAGAACCCACAGTCAGAACCCATCTGAAACACAACCTTCACCAGCTAGCACTAGAACCCACAGTCAATACCCATCTGAAACACAACCTTCACCAGCTAGCACTAGAACCCACAGTCAAAACCCATCTGAAACACAACCTTCACCAGCTAGCACTAGAACCCACAGTCAAAACCCATCTGAAACACAACCTTCACCAGCTAGCACTAGATCCCACAGTCAAAACCCATCTGAAACACAACCTTCACCAGCTAGCACTAGAACCCACAGTCAAAACCCATCTGAAACACAACCTTCACCAGCTAGCACTAGAACCCACAGTCAAAACCCATCTGAAACACAACCTTCACCAGCTAGCACTAGAACCCACAGTCAAAACCCATCTGAAACACAACCTTCACCAGCTAGCACTAGAACCCACAGTCAGAACCCATCTGAAACACAACCTTCACCAGCTAGCACTAGAACCCACAGTCAAAACCCATCTGAAACACAACCTTCACCAGCTAGCACTAGAACCCACAGTCAAAACCCATCTGAAACACAACCTTCACCAGCTAGCACTAGAACCCACAGTCAAAACCCATCTGAAACACAACCTTCACCAGCTAGCACTAGATCCCACAGTCAAAACCCATCTGAAACACAACCTTCACCAGCTAGCACTAGAACCCACAGTCAAAACCCATCTGAAACACAACCTTCACCAGCTAGCACTAGAACCCACAGTCAAAACCCATCTGAAACACAACCTTCACCAGCTAGCACTAGATCCCACAGTCAAAACCCATCTGAAACACAACTTCACCAGCTAGCACTAGAACCCACAGTCAAAACCCATCTGAAACACAACCTTCACCAGCTAGCACTAGAACCCACAGTCAAAACCCATCTGAAACACAACCTTCACCAGCTAGCACTAGAATCCACAGTCAAAACCCATCTGAAACACAACCTTCACCAGCTAGCACTAGAATCCACAGTCAAAACCCATCTGAAACACAACCTTCACCAGCTAGCACTAGAATCCACAGTCAAAACCCATCTGAAACACAACCTTCACCAGCTAGCACTAGAACCCACAGTCAAAACCCATCTGAAACACAACCTTCACCAGCTAGCACTAGAACCCACAGTCAAAACCCATCTGAAACACAACCTTCACCAGCTAGCACTAGAACCCACAGTCAAAACCCATCTGAAACACAACCTTCACCAGCTAGCACTAGAACCCACAGTCAAAACCCATCTGAAACACAACCTTCACCAGCTAGCACTAGAACCCACAGTCAAAACCCATCTGAAACACAACCTTCACCAGCTAGCACTAGAACCCACAGTCAAAACCCATCTGAAACACAACCTTCACCAGCTAGCACTAGATCCCACAGTCAAAACCCATCTGAAACACAACCTTCACCAGCTAGCACTAGAACCCACAGTCAAAACCCATCTGAAACACAACCTTCACCAGCTAGCACTAGATCCCACAGTCAAAACCCATCTGAAACACAACCTTCACCAGCTAGCACTAGAACCCACAGTCAAAACCCATCTGAAACACAACCTTCACCAGCTAGCACTAGAACCCACAGTCAAAACCCATCTGAAACACAACCTTCACCAGCTAGCACTAGATCCCACAGTCAAAACCCATCTGAAACACAACCTTCACCAGCTAGCACTAGAACCCACAGTCAAAACCCATCTGAAACACAACCTTCACCAGCTAGCACTAGATCCCACAGTCAAAACCCATCTGAAACACAACCTTCACCAGCTAGCACTAGAACCCACAGTCAAAACCCATCTGAAACACAACCTTCACCAGCTAGCACTAGAACCCACAGTCAAAACCCATCTGAAACACAACCTTCACCAGCTAGCACTAGATCCCACAGTCAAAACCCATCTGAAACACAACCTTCACCAGCTAGCACTAGAACCCACAGTCAAAACCCATCTGAAACACAACCTTCACCAGCTAGCACTAGAACCCACAGTCAAAACCCATCTGAAACACAACCTTCACCAGCTAGCACTAGATCCCACAGTCAAAACCCATCTGAAACACAACCTTCACCAGCTAGCACTAGAACCCACAGTCAAAACCCATCTGAAACACAACCTTCACCAGCTAGCACTAGAACCCACAGTCAAAACCCATCTGAAACACAACCTTCACCAGCTAGCACTAGAATCCCACAGTCAAAACCCATCTGAAACACAACCTTCACCAGCTAGCACTAGAACCCACAGTCAAAACCCATCTGAAACACAACCTTCACCAGCTAGCACTAGAACCCACAGTCAAAACCCATCTGAAACACAACCTTCACCAGCTAGCACTAGAACCCACAGTCAAAACCCATCTGAAACACAACCTTCACCAGCTAGCACTAGAACCCACAGTCAAAACCCATCTGAAACACAACCTTCACCAGCTAGCACTAGAACCCACAGTCAAAACCCATCTGAAACACAACCTTCACCAGCTAGCACTAGAACCCACAGTCAAAACCCATCTGAAACACAACCTTCACCAGCTAGCACTAGAACCCACAGTCAAAACCCATCTGAAACACAACCTTCACCAGCTAGCACTAGAACCCACAGTCAAAACCCATCTGAAACACAACCTTCACCAGCTAGCACTAGAACCCACAGTCAAAACCCATCTGAAACACAACCTTCACCAGCTAGCACTAGATCCCACAGTCAAAACCCATCTGAAACACAACCTTCACCAGCTAGCACTAGAACCCACAGTCAAAACCAATCTGAAACACAACCTTCACCAGCTAGCACTAGATCTCACAGTCAAAACCCATCTGAAACACAACCTTCACCAGCTAGCACTAGAACCCACAGTCAAAACCCATCTGAAACACAACCTTCACCAGCTAGCACTAGAACCCACAGTCAAAACCCATCTGAAACACAACCTTCACCAGCTAGCACTAGATCCCACAGTCAAAACCCATCTGAAACACAACCTTCACCAGCTAGCACTAGAACCCACAGTCAAAACCCATCTGAAACACAACCTTCACCAGCTAGCACTAGATCCCACAGTCAAAACCCATCTGAAACACAACCTTCACCAGCTAGCACTAGAACCCACAGTCAAAACCCATCTGAAACACAACCTTCACCAGCTAGCACTAGAACCCACAGTCAAAACCCATCTGAAACACAACCTTCACCAGCTAGCACTAGAACCCACAGTCAAAACCCATCTGAAACACAACCTTCACCAGCTAGCACTAGAACCCACAGTCAAAACCCATCTGAAACACAACCTTCACCAGCTAGCACTAGAACCCACAGTCAAAACCCATCTGAAACACAACCTTCACCAGCTAGCACTAGATCCCACAGTCAAAACCCATCTGAAACACAACCTTCACCAGCTAGCACTAGAACCCACAGTCAAAACCCATCTGAAACACAACCTTCACCAGCTAGCACTAGAACCCACAGTCAAAACCCATCTGAAACACAACCTTCACCAGCTAGCACTAGAACCCACAGTCAAAACCCATCTGAAACACAACCTTCACCAGCTAGCACTAGAACCCACAGTCAAAACCCATCTGAAACACAACTTTCACCAGCTAGCACTAGATCCCACAGTCAAAACCCATCTGAAACACAACCTTCACCAGCTAGCACTAGAACCCACAGTCAAAACCAATCTGAAACACAACCTTCACCAGCTAGCACTAGATCTCACAGTCAAAACCAATCTGAAACACAACCTTCACCAGCTAGCACTAGATCCCACAGTCAAAACCCATCTGAAACACAACCTTTCACCAGCTAGCACTAGATCCCACAGTCAAAACCCATCTGAAACACAACCTTCACCAGCTAGCACTAGAACCCACAGTCGAAACCAATCTGAAACACAACCTTCACCAGCTAGCACTAGATCTCACAGTCAAAACCCATCTGAAACACAAATTTCACCAGCTAGCACTAGAACCCACAGTCAAAACCCATCTGAAACACAACCTTCACCAGCTAGCACTAGAACCCACAGTCAAAACCCATCTGAAACACAACTTTCACCAACTAGCACTAGAATCCACAGTCAAAACCCATCTGAAACACAACCCCCACCAGCTAGCACTAGAACCCACAGTCAAACCCAATCTGAAACACAACCTTCACCAGCTAGCACTAGATCTCACAGTCAAAACCCAATCTGAAACACAACCTTCACCAGCTAGCACTAGATCCCACAGTCAAAATCCATCTGAAACACAACTTTCACCAGCTAGCACTAGATCCACAGTCAAAACCCATCTGAAACACAACCTTCACCAGCTAGCACTAGAACCCACAGTCAAAACCAATCTGAAACACAACCTTCACCAGCTAGCACTAGATCTCACAGTCAAAACCCATCTGAAACACAACCTTCACCAGCTAGCACTAGAACCCACAGTCAAAACCCATCTGAAACACAACCTTCACCAGCTAGCACTAGAACCCACAGTCAGAACCCATCTGAAACACAACCTTCACCAGCTAGCACTAGAACCCACAGTCAATACCCATCTGAAACACAACCTTCACCAGCTAGCACTAGAACCCACAGTCAAAACCCATCTGAAACACAACCTTCACCAGCTAGCACTAGAACCCACAGTCAAAACCCATCTGAAACACAACTTTCACCAGCTAGCACTAGATCCCACAGTCAAAACCCATCTGAAACACAACCTTTACCAGCTAGCACTAGAACCCACAGTCAAAACCAATCTGAAACACAACCTTCACCAGCTAGCACTAGATCTCACAGTCAAAACCAATCTGAAACACAACCTTCACCAGCTAGCACTAGATCCCACAGTCAAAACCCATCTGAAACACAACTTTCACCAGCTAGCACTAGATCCCACAGTCAAAACCCATCTGAAACACAACCTTCACCAGCTAGCACTAGATCTCACAGTCAAAACCCATCTGAAACACAACCTTCACCAGCTAGCACTAGATCTCACAGTCAAAACCCATCTGAAACACAACTTTCACCAGCTAGCACTAGAACCCACAGTCAAAACCCATCTGAAACACAACCTTCACCAGCTAGCACTAGAACCCACAGTCAAAACCCATCTGAAACACAACTTTCACCAACTAGCACTAGAATCCACAGTCAAAACCCATCTGAAACACAACCCTCACCAGCTAGCACTAGCATCCACAGTCAAAACCCATCTGAAACACAAACTTCACCAGCTAGCACTAGAATCCACAGTCAAAACCCATCTGAAACACAACCTTCAACAGCTAGCACTAGAACCCACAGTCAAAACCCATCTGAAACACTACCTTCACCAGCTAGCACTAGAACCCACAGTCAAAACCCATCTGAAACACAACCTTCACCTGCTAGCACTAGAACCCACAGTCAGAACCCATCTGAAACACAACCTTCACCAGCTAGCACTAGAACCCACAGTCAAAACCCATCTGAAACACAACCTTCACCAGCTAGCACTAGAACCCACAGTCAAAACCCATCTGAAACACAACCTTCACCAGCTAGCACTAGAACCCACAGTCAGAACCCATCTGAAACACAACCTTCACCAGCTAGCACTAGAACCCACAGTCAAAACCCATCTGAAACACAACCTTCACCAGCTAGCACTAGAACCCACAGTCAAAACCCATCTGAAACACAACCTTCACCAGCTAGCACTAGAACCCACAGTCAAAACCCATCTGAAACACAACTTTCACCAGCTAGCACTAGATCCCACAGTCAAAACCCATCTGAAACACAACTTTCACCAGCTAGCACTAGAACCCACAGTCGAAACCAATCTGAAACACAACCTTCACCAGCTAGCACTAGATCTCACAGTCAAAACCCATCTGAAACACAAATTTCACCAGCTAGCACTAGAACCCACAGTCAAAACCCATCTGAAACACAACCTTCACCTGCTAGCACTAGAACCCACAGTCAGAACCCATCTGAAACACAACCTTCACCAGCTAGCACTAGAACCCACAGTCAAAACCCATCTGAAACACAACCTTCACCAGCTAGCACTAGAACCCACAGTCAAAACCCATCTGAAACACAACCTTCACCAGCTAGCACTAGAACCCACAGTCAAAACCCATCTGAAACACAACTTTCACCAGCTAGCACTAGATCCCACAGTCAAAACCCATCTGAAACACAACCTTTACCAGCTAGCACTAGAACCCACAGTCAAACCCAATCTGAAACACAACCTTCACCAGCTAGCACTAGATCTCACAGTCAAAACCAATCTGAAACACAACCTTCACCAGCTAGCACTAGATCCCACAGTCAAAATCCATCTGAAACACAACTTTCACCAGCTAGCACTAGATCCCACAGTCAAAACCAATCTGAAACACAACCTTCACCAGCTAGCACTAGATCTCACAGTCAAAACCCATCTGAAACACAACCTTCACCAGCTAGCACTAGATCTCACAGTCAAAACCCATCTGAAACACAACTTTCACCAGCTAGCACTAGAACCCACAGTCAAAACCCATCTGAAACACAACCTTCACCAGCTAGCACTAGAACCCACAGTCAAAACCCATCTGAAACACAACTTTCACCAACTAGCACTAGAATCCACAGTCAAAACCCATCTGAAACACAACCCTCACCAGCTAGCACTAGCATCCACAGTCAAAACCCATCTGAAACACAAACTTCACCAGCTAGCACTAGAATCCACAGTCAAAACCCATCTGAAACACAACCTTCAACAGCTAGCACTAGAACCCACAGTCAAAACCCATCTGAAACACTACCTTCACCAGCTAGCACTAGAACCCACAGTCAAAACCCATCTGAAACACAACCTTCACCTGCTAGCACTAGAACCCACAGTCAGAACCCATCTGAAACACAACCTTCACCAGCTAGCACTAGAACCACAGTCAAAACCCATCTGAAACACAAACTTCACCAGCTAGCACTAGAACCCACAGTCAAAACCCATCTGAAACACAACCTTCACCAGCTAGCACTAGAACCCACAGTCAAAACCCATCTGAAACACAACCTTCACCAGCTAGCACTAGAACCCACAGTCAAAACCCATCTGAAACACAACCTTCACCTGCTAGCACTAGAACCCACAGTCAGAACCCATCTGAAACACAACCTTCACCAGCTAGCACTAGAACACACAGTCAATACCCATCTGAAACACAACCTTCACCAGCTAGCACTAGAACCCACAGTCAAAACCCATCTGAAACACAACCTTCACCAGCTAGCACTAGAACCCACAGTCAAAACCCATCTTAAACACAACTTTCACCAGCTAGCACTAGATCCCACAGTCAGAACCCATCTGAAACACAACCTTCACCAGCTAGCACTAGAACCCACAGTCAAAACCAATCTGAAACACAACCTTCACCAGCTAGCACTAGATCTCACAGTCAAAACCAATCTGAAACACAACCTTCACCAGCTAGCACTAGATCCCACAGTCAAAATCCATCTGAAACACAACTTTCACCAGCTAGCACTAGATCCCACAGTCAAAACCCATCTGAAACACAACCTTCACCAGCTAGCACTAGAACCCACAGTCGAAACCAATCTGAAACACAACCTTCACCAGCTAGCACTAGATCTCACAGTCAAAACCCATCTGAAACACAAATTTCACCAGCTAGCACTAGAACCCACAGTCAAAACCCATCTGAAACACAACCTTCACCAGCTAGCACTAGAACCCACAGTCAAAACCCATCTGAAACACAACTTTCACCAACTAGCACTAGAATCCACAGTCAAAACCCATCTGAAACACAACCTTCACCAGCTAGCACTAGAACCCACAGTCAAAACCAATCTGAAACACAACCTTCACCAGCTAGCACTAGATCTCACAGTCAAAACCAATCTGAAACACAACCTTCACCAGCTAGCACTAGATCCCACAGTCAAAATCCATCTGAAACACAACTTTCACCAGCTAGCACTAGATCCCACAGTCAGAACCCATCTGAAACACAACCTTCACCAGCTAGCACTAGAACCCACAGTCAAACCCAATCTGAAACACAACCTTCACCAGCTAGCACTAGATCTCACAGTCAAAACCAATCTGAAACACAACCTTCACCAGCTAGCACTAGATCCCACAGTCAAAATCCATCTGAAACACAACTTTCACCAGCTAGCACTAGATCCCACAGTCAAAACCCATCTGAAACACAACCTTCACCAGCTAGCACTAGAACCCACAGTCGAAACCAATCTGAAACACAACCTTCACCAGCTAGCACTAGATCTCACAGTCAAAACCCATCTGAAACACAACTTTCACCAGCTAGCACTAGAACCCACAGTCAAAACCCATCTGAAACACAACCTTCACCAGCTAGCACTAGAACCCACAGTCAAAACCCATCTGAAACACAACTTTCACCAACTAGCACTAGAATCCACAGTCAAAACCCATCTGAAACACAACCCCCACCAGCTAGCACTAGAACCCACAGTCAAACCCAATCTGAAACACAACCTTCACCAGCTAGTACTAGATCTCACAGTCAAACCCAATCTGAAACACAACCTTCACCAGCTAGCACTAGATCCCAGAGTCAAAATCCATCTGAAACACAACTTTCACCAGCTAGCACTAGATTCCACAGTCAAAACCCATCTTAAACACAACTTTCACCAGCTAGCACTAGAACCCACAGTCGAAACCAATCTGAAACACAACCTTCACCAGCTAGCACTAGATCTCACAGTCAAAACCCATCTGAAACACAAATTTCACCAGCTAGCACTAGAACCCACCGTCAAAACCCATCTGAAACACAACCTTCACCTGCTAGCACTAGAACCCACAGTCAGAACCCATCTGAAACACAACCTTCACCAGCTAGCACTAGAACCCACAGTCAATACCCATCTGAAACACAACCTTCACCAGCTAGCACTAGAACCCACAGTCAAAACCCATCTGAAACACAACCTTCACCAGCTAGCACTAGAACCCACAGTCAAAACCCATCTGAAACACAACTTTCACCAGCTAGCACTAGATCCCACAGTCAAAACCCATCTGAAACACAACCTTTACCAGCTAGCACTAGAACCCACAGTCAAAACCAATCTGAAACACAACCTTCACCAGCTAGCACTAGATCTCACAGTCAAAACCAATCTGAAACACAACCTTCACCAGCTAGCACTAGATCCCACAGTCAAAATCCATCTGAAACACAACTTTCACCAGCTAGCACTAGATCCCACAGTCAAAACCCATCTGAAACACAACCTTCACCAGCTAGCACTAGAACCCACAGTCAAAACCCATCTGAAACACAACCTTCACCAGCTAGCACTAGATCTCACAGTCAAAACCCATCTGAAACACAAATTTCACCAGCTAGCACTAGAACCCACAGTCAAAACCCATCTGAAACACAACCTTCACCAGCTAGCACTAGAACCCACAGTCAAAACCCATCTGAAACACAACTTTCACCAACTAGCACTAGAATCCACAGTCAAAACCCATCTGAAACACAACCTTCACCAGCTAGCACTAGCATCCACAGTCAAAACCCATCTGAAACACAAACTTCACCAGCTAGCACTAGAATCCACAGTCAAAACCCATCTGAAACACAACCTTCAACAGCTAGCACTAGAACCCACAGTCAAAACCCATCTGAAACACTACCTTCACCAGCTAGCACTAGAACCCACAGTCAAAACCCATCTGAAACACAACCTTCACCTGCTAGCACTAGAACCCACAGTCAGAACCCATCTGAAACACAACCTTCACCAGCTAGCACTAGAACCCACAGTCAAAACCCATCTGAAACACAAACTTCACCAGCTAGCACTAGAACCCACAGTCAAAACCCATCTGAAACACAACCTTCACCTGCTAGCACTAGAACCCACAGTCAGAACCCATCTGAAACACAACCGTCACCAGCTAGCACTAGAACCCACAGTCAAAACCCATCTGAAACACAACCTTCACCAGCTAGCACTAGAACCCACAGTCAAAACCCATCTGAAACACAACCTTCACCAGCTAGCACTAGAACCCACAGTCAAAACCCATCTGAAACACAACTTTCACCAGCTAGCACTAGATCCCACAGTCAAAACCCATCTGAAACACAACCTTCACCAGCTAGCACTAGAACCCACAGTCAAAACCAATCTGAAACACAACCTTCACCAGCTAGCACTAGATCTCACAGTCAAAACCCATCTGAAACACAAACTTCACCAGCTAGCACTAGAACCCACAGTCAGAACCCATCTGAAACACAACCTTCACCAGCTAGCACTAGAACCCACAGTCAGAACCCATCTGAAACACAACCTTCACCAGCTAGCACTAGAACCCACAGTCAAAACCCATCTGAAACACAACCTTCACCAGCTAGCACTAGAACCCACAGTCAAAACCCATCTGAAACACAACCTTCACCAGCTAGCACTAGAACCCACAGTCAAAACCCATCTGAAACACAACTTTCACCAGCTAGCACTAGATCCCACAGTCAAAACCCATCTGAAACACAACCTTTCACCAGCTAGCACTAGAACCCACAGTCAAAACCAATCTGAAACACAACCTTCACCAGCTAGCACTAGATCTCACAGTCAAAACCAATCTGAAACACAACCTTCACCAGCTAGCACTAGATCCCACAGTCAAAACCCATCTGAAACACAACTTTCACCAGCTAGCACTAGATCCCACAGTCAAAACCCATCTGAAACACAACCTTCACCAGCTAGCATTAGAACCCACAGTCAAAACCAATCTGAAACACAACCTTCACCAGCTAGCACTAGATCTCACAGTCAAAACCCATCTGAAACACAAACTTCACCAGCTAGCACTAGAACCCACAGTCAGAACCCATCTGAAACACAACCTTCACCAGCTAGCACTAGAACCCACAGTCAAAACCCATCTGAAACACAACTTTCACACTAGCACTAGAATCCACAGTCAAAACCCATCTGAAACACAACCTTCACCAGCTAGCACTAGCATCCACAGTCAAAACCCATCTGAAACACAAACTTCACCAGCTAGCACTAGAATCCACAGTCAAAACCCATCTGAAACACAACCTTCAACAGCTAGCACTAGAACCCACAGTCAAAACCCATCTGAAACACTACCTTCACCAGCTAGCACTAGAACCCACAGTCAAAACCCATCTGAAACACAACCTTCACCTGCTAGCACTAGAACCCACAGTCAGAACCCATCTGAAACACAACCTTCACCAGCTAGCACTAGAACCCACAGTCAAAACCCATCTGAAACACAAACTTCACCAGCTAGCACTAGAACCCACAGTCAAAACCCATCTGAAACACAACCTTCACCTGCTAGCACTAGAACCCACAGTCAGAACCCATCTGAAACACAACCTTCACCAGCTAGCACTAGAACCCACAGTCAAAACCCATCTGAAACACAACCTTCACCAGCTAGCACTAGAACCCACAGTCAAAACCCATCTGAAACACAACCTTCACCAGCTAGCACTAGAACCCACAGTCAAAACCCATCTGAAACACAACCTTCACCAGCTAGCACTAGAACCCACAGTCAGAACCCATCTGAAACACAACCTTCACCAGCTAGCACTAGAATCCACAGTCAGAACCCATCTGAAACACAACCTTCACCAGCTAGCACTAGAACCCACAGTCAAAACCCATCTGAAACACAACCTTCACCAGCTAGCACTAGAACCCACAGTCAAAACCCATCTGAAACACAACCTTCACCAGCTAGCACTAGAACCCACAGTCAAAACCCATCTGAAACACAACTTTCACCAGCTAGCACTAGATCCCACAGTCAAAACCCATCTGAAACACAACCTTTACCAGCTAGCACTAGAACCCACAGTCAAAACCAATCTGAAACACAACCTTCACCAGCTAGCACTAGATCTCACAGTCAAAACCCATCTGAAACACAAACTTCACCAGCTAGCACTAGAATCCACAGTCAAAACCCATCTGAAACACAACCTTCAACAGCTAGCACTAGAACCCACAGTCAAAACCCATCTGAAACACTACCTTCACCAGCTAGCACTAGAACCCACAGTCAAAACCCATCTGAAACACAACCTTCACCTGCTAGCACTAGAACCCACAGTCAGAACCCATCTGAAACACAACCGTCACCAGCTAGCACTAGAACCCACAGTCAAAACCCATCTGAAACACAACCTTCACCAGCTAGCACTAGAACCCACAGTCAAAACCCATCTGAAACACAACCTTCACCAGTTAGCACTAGAACCCATAGTCAAAACCCATCTGAAACACAACCTTCACCAGCTAGCACTAGAACCCACAGTCAGAACCCATCTGAAACACAACCTTCACCAGCTAGCACTAGAATCCACAGTCAGAACCCATCTGAAACACAACCTTCACCAGCTAGCACTAGAATCCACAGTCAGAACCCATCTGAAACACAACCTTCACCAGCTAGCACTAGAACCCACAGTCAATACCCATCTGAAACACAACCTTCACCAGCTAGCACTAGAACCCACAGTCAAAACCCATCTGAAACACAACCTTCACCAGCTAGCACTAGAACCCACAGTCAAAACCTATCTGAAACACAACTTTCACCAGCTAGCACTAGATCCCACAGTCAAAACCCATCTGAAACACAACCTTCACCAGCTAGCACTAGATCCCACAGTCAAAATCCATCTGAAACACAACTTTCACCAGCTAGCACTAGAACCCACAGTCAAAACCCATCTGAAACACAACCTTCACCAGCTAGCACTAGAACCCACAGTCAAAACCTATCTGAAACACAACTTTCACCAGCTAGCACTAGATCCCACAGTCAAAACCCATCTGAAACACAACCTTCACCAGCTAGCACTAGATCCCACAGTCAAAACCATCTGAAACACAACCTTCACCAGCTAGCACTAGAACCCACAGTCAAAACCAATCTGAAACACAACCTTCACCAGCTAGCACTAGATCCCACAGTCAAAATCCATCTGAAACACAACTTTCACCAGCTAGCACTAGATCCCACAGTCAAAACCCATCTGAAACACAACCTTCACCAGCTAGCACTAGAACCCACAGTCGAAACCAATCTGAAACACAACCTTCACCAGCTAGCACTAGATCTCACAGTCAAAACCCATCTGAAACACAAATTTCACCAGCTAGCACTAGAACCCACAGTCAAAACCCATCTGAAACACAACCTTCACCAGCTAGCACTAGAACCCACAGTCAAAACCCATCTGAAACACAACTTTCACCAACTAGCACTAGAATCCACAGTCAAAACCCATCTGAAACACAACCCCCACCAGCTAGCACTAGCATCCACAGTCAAAACCCATCTGAAACACAAACTTCACCAGCTAGCACTAGAATCCACAGTTAAAACCCATCTGAAACACAACCTTCAACAGCTAGCACTAGAACCCACAGTCAAAACCCATCTGAAACACTACCTTCACCAGCTAGCACTAGAACCCACAGTCAAAACCCATCTGAAACACAACCTTCACCTGCTAGCACTAGAACCCACAGTCAGAACCCATCTGAAACACAACCTTCACCAGCTAGCACTAGAACCCACAGTCAAAACCCATCTGAAACACAAACTTCACCAGCTAGCACTAGAACCCACAGTCAAAACCCATCTGAAACACAACCTTCACCTGCTAGCACTAGAACCCACAGTCAGAACCCATCTGAAACACAACCTTCACCAGCAAGCACTAGAACCCACAGTCAGAACCCATTTGAAACACAACCTTCACCAGCTAGCACTAGAACCCACAGTCAAAACCCATCTGAAACACAATCTTCACCAGCTAGCACTAGAAACCACAGTCAGAACCCATCTCAAACACAACCTTCACCAACTAGCACTAATATCCACAGTCAGAACCCATCTGAAACACAACCTTCACCAGCTAGCACTAGAACTCACAGTCAAAACCCATCTGACACAGAGTCCAAAATCCAAAATAGATCAATTATCCAGAGGTGGGTCAAGGAACGAGGAGAACAGTGATCAGAGGAAGAATCCAGGCAGGTGGAGGTGATCACAGCAGCAAAGGCCACACTCAGAGGTAGTCTAGCAGCCAACTAGGTTGTAAAAGTCATAAAAACCCCAGTAGGCTAAAAAGTGGACAAAACAATCACTCAATGAAAAACAGACGAGTAAACACTGTTACTAAACAGGTACAAGGGTGAAGCGGCAATCGAGCACGACGCCAGCAGATACACTAACCCGGAATTGTCTTCAGCATACAGTCTCGGTCATACTGTGTTGACTTCAGCATACTGGAAGTGTTGACTTTAGCATACAGTCTCATTCCACTGTGGCATTTACCGATAATAAATCCCTGTGCTGTGATGTTTACCTCCAGCAATTACATCACCCTACCATTGTCTATACATCAGACCACTGTCTGTACACAAGACCACTGTCTATACATCAGACCACTGTCTAACTGATTCATCAGACCACTGTCTATACATCAGACCACTGTCTATACATCAGACCACTATTTATACATCAGACCACTGTCTATACATCAGACCACTGTCTAACTGATACATCAGACCACTGTCTATACATCAGACCACTGTCTAACTGAAACATCAGACCACTGTCTATACATTAGACCACTGTCTATACATCAGACCACTGTCTAACTGATTCATCAGACCACTGTCTATAAATCAGACCACTGTCTATACATCAGACCATTGTCTAATTGATTCACCAGACCAATGTCTATACATCAGACCACTGTCTATAAATCAGACCACTGTCTATACATCATACCAATGTCTATACGTCAGAACATTGTCTATACATCAGACCACTTTGTATACACCAGACGACTGTCTATACACCAGACCTATCTTTCTACATCAGACCACTGTCTATACATCAGACCACTGTCTAACTGATGCATCAGACCACTGTCTATACATCAGACCACTGTCTATACATCAGACCACTGTCTATACATCAGACCACGGTCTAACTGATTCATCAGACCACTGTCTATACAACAGACCACTGTCTAACTGATATATCAGACCACTGTCTATACATCAGACCACTGTCTAACTGATTCATCAGACCACTGTCTATAAATCAGACCACTGTCTAACTGAAACATCAGACCACTGTCTATAAATAGACCACTGTCTATACATCAGACCATTGTCTAATTGATTAATCAGACCACTGTCTATAAAGCAGACCACTGTCTATACATCATACCATTGTCTAACTGATTCATCAGACCACTGTCTATACATGAGACTGCTGTCAGTCTGATAATAATAATAATAATAATAATAATATGCCATTTAGCAGACGCTTTTATCCAAAGCGACTTACAGTCATGTGTGCATACATTTTTACGTATGGGTGGTCCCGGGGACCGAACCCACTACCCTGGCATTATAAGCGCCATGCTCTACCAATTGAGCTACAGAGGACCACTGTCCATACCACTATCTGATACATCAAACCACTGTCCATACATTAGACCACTGTCTATAAATCAGACCACTGTCTATACATCAGACCACAGTCTATACATCAGACCACTGTCTATACATCAGACCACTGTCTATACATCAGACCACTGTCTAACTGATACATCAGACCACTGTCTATAAATAAGACCACTGTCTATAAATCAGACCACTGTCTATACATCAGACCACTGTCTATACATCAGAACACTGTCTAACTGATACATCAGACCACTGTCTATACATCAGACCACTGTCTAACTGATACATCAGACCACTGTCTAACTGATACATCAGACCACTGTCTATACATCAGACCACTGTCTATAAATCAGACCACTGTCTATACATCAGACCACTGTCTATACATCATACCACTGTCTATAAATCAGACCACTGTCTATACACCAGACCACTGTCTATACATCAGACCACTGTCTATACATCAGACCACTGTCAATACATCAGACCACTGTCTATACATCAGACCACTGTCTATACATCAGACTACTGTCTATACATCAGACCACTGTCTATACATCAGACCACTGTCTATACATCAGACCACTGTCTAACTGATACATCAGACCACTGTCTATACACTAGACCACTGTCTATACATCAGACCACTGTATATACATCAGACCACTGTCTATACATCAGACAACTGTCTATACATCAGACCACTGTCTATACATCAGACCATTGTCTAATTGAAACATCAGACCACTGTCTATAAATCAGACCACTGTCTAACTGAAACATCAGACTACTGTCTATAAATCAGACCACTGTCTAACTGAAACATCAGACCACTGTCTATAAATCAGACCACTGTCTAACTGAAACATCAGACCACTGTCTATAAATCAGACCACTGTCTAACTGAAACATCAGACCACTGTCTATAAATCAGACCACTGTCTATACATCAGACCATTGTCTAATTGATTCATCAGACCACTGTCTATACATCAGACCACTGTCTAACTGAAACATCAGACCACTGTCTATACATCAGACCACTGTCTATACACTAGACCTATCTTTCTACATCAGACCACTGTCTATACATCAGACCACTGTCTAACTGATACATCAGACCACTGTCTATACATCAGACCACTGTCTAACTGAAACATCAGACTACTGTCTATAAATCAGACCACTGTCTAACTGAAACATCAGACCACTGTCTATAAATCAGACAACTGTCTAACTGAAACATCAGACCACTGTCTATAAATCAGACCACTGTCTAACTGAAACATTAGACCACTGTCTATAAATCAGACCACTGTCTATACATCATACCACTGTATAACTGAAACATCAGACCACTGTCTATAAATCAGACCACTGTCTAACTGAAACATTAGACCACTGTCTATACAACAGACCACTGTCTAACTGATATATCAGACCACTGTCTATACATCAGACCACTGTCTAACTGATTCATCAGACCACTGTCTATAAATCAGACCACTGTCTAACTGAAACATCAGACCACTGTCTATAAATAGACCACTGTCTATACATCAGACCATTGTCTAATTGATTAATCAGACCACTGTCTATAAAGCAGACCACTGTCTATACATCATACCATTGTCTAACTGATTCATCAGACCACTGTCTATACATGAGACTGCTGTCAGTCTGATAATAATAATAATAATAATAATAATATGCCATTTAGCAGACGCTTTTATCCAAAGCGACTTACAGTCATGTGTGCATACATTTTTACGTATGGGTGGTCCCGGGGACCGAACCCACTACCCTGGCATTACAAGCGCCATGCTCTACCAATTGAGCTACAGAGGACCACTGTCCATACCACTATCTGATACATCAAACCACTGTCCATACATTAGACCACTGTCTATAAATCAGACCACTGTCTATACATCAGACCACTGTCTATACATCAGACCACTGTCTATACATCAGACCACTGTCTATACATCAGACCACTGTCTAACTGATACATCAGACCACTGTATATAAATCAGACCACTGTCTATAAATCAGACCACTGTCTATACATCAGACCACTGTCTATACATCAGAACACTGTCTAACTGATACATCAGACCACTGTCTATACATCAGACCACTGTCTAACTGATACATCAGACCACTGTCTATACATCAGACCACTGTCTATACATCAGACCACTGTCTATAAATCAGACCACTGTCTATACATCAGACCACTGTCTATACATCAGACAACTGTCTATACATCAGACCACTGTCTATACATCAGACCATTGTCTAATTGAAACATCAGACCACTGTCTATAAATCAGACCACTGTCTAACTGAAACATCAGACTACTGTCTATAAATCAGACCACTGTCTAACTGAAACATCAGACCACTGTCTATAAATCAGACCACTGTCTAACTGAAACATCAGACCACTGTCTATAAATCAGACCACTGTCTAACTGAAACATCAGACCACTGTCTATAAATCAGACCACAGTCTATACATCAGACCATTGTCTAATTGATTCATCAGACCACTGTCTATACATCAGACCACTGTCTAACTGAAACATCAGACCACTGTCTATACATCAGACCACTGTCTATACACTAGACCTATCTTTCTACATCAGACCACTGTCTATACATCAGACCACTGTCTATACATCAGACCAATGTCTATACGTCAGAACACTGTCTATACATCAGACCACTGTCTAACTGAAACATCAGACTACTGTCTATAAATCAGACCACTGTCTAACTGAAACATCAGACCACTGTCCATAAATCAGACAACTGTCTAACTGAAACATCAGACCACTGTCTATAAATCAGACCACTGTCTAACTGAAACATTAGACCACTGTCTATAAATCAGACCACTGTCTATACATCATACCACTGTATAACTGAAACATCAGACCACTGTCTATACATCAGAACACTGTCTATACATCAGACCACTTTGTATACACCAGACGACTGTCTATACACTAGACCTATCTTTCTACATCAGACCACTGTCTATACATCAGACCACTGTCTAACTGATACATCAGACCACTGTCTATACATCAGACCACTGTCTAACTGATTCATCAGACCACTGTCTATACATCAGACCACTGTCTAACTGATTCATCGGACCACTGTCTATAAATCAGACCACTGTCTAACTGAAACATCAGACCACTGTCTATAAATCAGACCACTGTCTATACATCAGACCAATGTCTATACGTCAGAACACTGTCTATACATCAGACCACTTTGTATACACCAGACCACTGTCTATACACCAGACCTATCTTTCTACATCAGACCACTGTCTATACATCAGACCACTGTCTATACATCAGACCACTGTCTAACTGATACATCAGACCACTGTCTATACATCAGACCAATGTCTATACGTCAGAACACTGTCTATACATCAGACCACTGTCTAACTGAAACATCAGACTACTGTCTATAAATCAGACCACTGTCTAACTGAAACATCAGACCACTGTCCATAAATCAGACAACTGTCTAACTGAAACATCAGACCACTGTCTATAAATCAGACCACTGTCTAACTGAAACATTAGACCACTGTCTATAAATCAGACCACTGTCTATACATCATACCACTGTATAACTGAAACATCAGACCACTGTCTATACATCAGAACACTGTCTATACATCAGACCACTTTGTATACACCAGACGACTGTCTATACACTAGACCTATCTTTCTACATCAGACCACTGTCTATACATCAGACCACTGTCTAACTGATACATCAGACCACTGTCTATACATCAGACCACTGTCTAACTGATTCATCAGACCACTGTCTATACATCAGACCACTGTCTAACTGATTCATCGGACCACTGTCTATAAATCAGACCACTGTCTAACTGAAACATCAGACCACTGTCTATAAATCAGACCACTGTCTATACATCAGACCAATGTCTATACGTCAGAACACTGTCTATACATCAGACCACTTTGTATACACCAGACCACTGTCTATACACCAGACCTATCTTTCTACATCAGACCACTGTCTATACATCAGACCACTGTCTATACATCAGACCACTGTCTAACTGAAACATCAGACTACTGTCTATAAATCAGACCACTGTCTAACTGAAACATCAGACCACTGTCTATAAATCAGACCACTGTCTAACTGAAACATTAGACCACTGTCTATAAATCAGACCACTGTCTATACATCATACCACTGTCTAACTGAAACATCAGACCACTGTCTATACATCAGAACACTGTCTATACATCAGACCACATTGTATACACCAGACGACTGTCTATACACCAGACCTATCTTTCTACATCAGACCACTGTCTATACATCAGACCAATGTCTAACTGATACATCAGACCACTGTCTATACATCAGACCACTGTCTATACATCAGACCACTGTCTATACATCAGACCACTGTCTATACATCAGACCACTGTCTATACATCAGACCACTGTCTATACATCAGACCACTGTCTAACTGATACAGAAGTTAGATTTAGGGTTAGTTTGTGTTATTTAGGGTTAGTTAAGGTTAGTTAGGGTTAGTTAAGGTTAGGGTTAGTTAAGGTTAGTTAGGGTTAGTTAGGGTTAGTTGAGGTTGGTTAGGGTTAGTTAGGATTAGTTATGGTTAGTTAAGGTTAGGGTTAGTTAAGGTTAGTTAGGGTTAGTTGAGGTTAGTTATGGTTAGTTAAGGTTAGTTAGGGTTAGTTAAGGTTAGTTAAGGTTAGTTAGGGTTAGTTAAGGTTAGTCAAGGTTAGTCAATGTTAGTTAAGGTTAGTTAGGGTTAGTTAGGGTTAGTTAAGGTTAGTTATGGTTAGTTATGTTTGGTTAAGGTTAGTTAAGGTTAGTTAGGGTTAGTTAGGGTTAGTTAAGGTTAGTTAGGGTTAGTTAAGGTTAGTTAGGGTTAGTTAAGGTTAGTTAGGGTTAGTTATGGTTAGTTAGGGTTAGTTAAAGTTAGTTAGGGTTAGTTAGGGTTAGTTAGGGTTAATGTTAATATTACTGTCTCTTTCTAGGTACTACAGAGTGTGCCCTCCAGTTCCCTGACCCCTATATCTACTGGGACAGAGTGATGAAGGTCTGCGTGTTCATCTTCGGATTCGTGGCACCCCTCCTCATCGTCAGTGTGTGTTATACCCTAATGGTGCTGCGTCTGAAGAGCGTGCGACTGCTCTCCGGCTCCCGGGAGAAGGACCGGAACCTGCGGCGGATCACCCGGCTGGTTTTGGTGGTGGTAGCAGTGTTCGTAGTCTGCTGGACGCCTATCCACATCTTTATCCTGGTTAAGGCGCTGGCGCCCTCCGGTGACGTTCTCGAGACCACGCCCGTCATGGCGGCCTACTTCTTCTGCGTTGCCCTGGGTTACACCAACAGCAGCCTCAACCCCATTCTCTACGCCTTCCTGGATGAGAACTTCAAACGCTGCTTCAGGGACTATTGCTGCCCGGGGAGGGGGGGGGTAGGGGGTAACAGCCAGGGGGGGAGGGGGGTCAGGGGTAACAGCCAGGGGGGGAGGGGGGTCGGGGGCAACAGCCAGGGGGGGAGTCGAGGGAGGAGCTACACCTGTCCACCAACGGCCCGGGGGAGAGGGCAGGAGGGACAGAGGGAGGGGGAGGCTGGTATGACTAGCGGTGGAGCTGGAACAGTCCTCCCTTAACTCCTACAGCAGAGAGGACTCTAACGGGTTGACACAGATCACATTGTCTATCTCCGGGAGAGTATTACAGCACAGTCTTCTGATGTGTTCTTCTAGAGCAGTACATCTTCACCTCACCACCTCTATCTTAACCTGACCCAGTCCTAAAGAGACCCAGGTCACCTCTTCTATCTGAGGGACAGCAGTGCATCCTTCTGATCTAGTCCTAAAGAGACCCAGGTCACCTCTTCTATATGAGGGACAGCAGTACATCCTTCTGATCTAGTCCTAAAGAGACCCAGGTCACCTCTTCTATCTGAGGGACAGCAGTGCATCCTTCTGATCTAGTCCTAAAGAGACCCAGGTCACCTCTTCTATATGAGGGACAGCAGTACATCCTTCTGACCCAGTCCTAAAGAGACCCAGGTCACCTCTTCTATCTGAGGGACAGCAGTACATCCTTCTGACCCAGTCCTAAAGAGACCCAGGTCACCTCTTCTATCTGAGGGACAGCAGTATATCCTTCTGACCCAATCCTAAAGAGACCCAGGTCACCTCTTCTATCTGAGGGACAGCAGTATATCCTTCTGACCCAATCCTAAAGAGACCCAGGTCACCTCTTCTATCTGAGGGACAGCAGTACATCCTTCTGATCTAGTCCTAAAGAGACCCAGGTCACCTCTTCTATATGAGGGACAGCAGTACATCCTTCTGATCTAGTCATAAAGAGACCCAGGTCACCTCTTCTATCTGAGGGACAGCAGTACATCCTTCTGACCCAGTCATAAAGAGACCCAGGTCACCTCTTCTATCTGAGGGACAGCAGTACATCCTTCTGATCTAGTCATAAAGAGACCCAGGTCACCTCTTCTATCTGAGGGACAGCAGTACATCCTTCTGATCTAGTCATAAAGAGACCCAGGTCACCTCTTCTATCTGAGGGACAGCAGTACATCCTTCTGACCCAGTCCTAAAGAGACCCAGGTCACCTCTTCTATCTGAGGGACAGCAGTACATCCTTCTGACCCAGTCATAAAGAGACCCAGGTCACCTCTTCTATCTGAGGGACAGCAGTACATCCTTCTGACCCAGTCCTAAAGAGACCCAGGTCACCTCTTCTATCTGAGGGACAGCAGTACATCCTTCTGACCCAGTCATAAAGAGACCCAGGTCACATCTTCTATCTGAGGGACAGCAGTACATCCTTCTGATCTAGTCCTAAAGAGACCAGGTCACCTCTTCTATCTGAGGGACAGCAGTACATCCTTCTGACCCAGTCCTAAAGAGACCCAGGTCACCTCTTCTATCTGAGGGACAGCAGTACATCCTTCTGACCCAGTCCTAAAGAGACCCAGGTCACCTCTTCTATCTGAGGGACAGCAGTACATCCTTCTGATCTAGTCCTAAAGAGACCCAGGTCACCTCTTCTATCTGAGGGACAGCAGTACATCCTTCTGATCTAGTCATAAAGAGACCCAGGTCACCTCTTCTATCTGAGGGACAGCAGTACATCCTTCTGATCTAGTCCTAAAGAGACCCAGGTCACCTCTTCTATCTGAGGGACAGCAGTACATCCTTCTGATCTAGTCCTAAAGAGACCCAGGTCACCTCTTCTATCTGAGGGACAGCAGTACATCCTTCTGATCTAGTCCTAAAGAGACCCAGGTCACCTCTTCTATCTGAGGGACAGCAGTACATCCTTCTGATCTAGTCATAAAGAGTATTCTGATCTGATCTAATGATAGGGTGGTTGGAAGATTTCAGATGTCTTGCTTATTTATAATAATAATAATAATAATAATATGCCATTTAGCAGACGCTTTTATCCAAAGCGACTTACAGTCATGCGTGCATACATTAATGCTGATGGGTGGTCCCGGGGATCGAACCCACTACCTTGGCGTTACAAGCGCCGTGCTCTACCAGCTGAGCTACAGAGGACCACATTTCCTCCTGATTCTGGGAATCTTCCAACCGGGATCTCTGGAAAACCTGCTCATTTTCTACAGCCATCTGAGTAAGTCACCTCTATTAACTGAGACTAAACATTAGTTCCCTTCCTGCTAGTACAGAGTGAAAAGCGACACAAAGTCAACCATTCGTTTTGTACTAGTCAATTTGTATAGACCAGTCTTCTGCTCCTTTACTAGTCTTTAAATCTGAAGGGTTCTGAAAGACACTACTCCACTTCAACCAAGATAATAATCTCTCCAGCTTTATGAAGTGATGTCACTAACACCACATTGAGTTAAAAAAAAACATTTTAAAATGTTGAAGCACAGCGTTTGACCGCTTGACCAGTTGAAATACTGTAGTCCCTAAGGATCATTCATTATTTCAAGGTCAATGTGGAACCATCCAGTGTATCTAGACCAGGGCTCTCCAACTCTGTTCCTGGAGAGATACCCTCCTGTAGGTTTTAACCTCAACCCTGTTCCTGGAGAGATACCCTCCTGTAGGTTTTAACTCCAACCCTGTTCCTGGAGAGATACCCTCCTGTAGGTTTTAACTCCAACCCTGTTCCTGGAGAGATACCCTCCTGTAGGTTTTAACTCCAACCCTGTTCCTGGAGAGCTACCCTCCTATAGGTTTTAACTCCAACCCTGTTCCTGGAGAGATACCCTCCTGTAGGTTTTAACTCCAACCCTGTTCCTGGAGAGCTACCGTACTCAAATCAAATCAAATCAAATTTTATTGGCCACATGTGCCGAATACAACAGGTGCAGACATTACAGTGAAATGCTTACTTACAGCCCTTAACCAACAGTGCATTTATTTTTAATAAAAAAGTAAAATAAAACAACAACAAAAAAGTGTTGAGAGAAAAGAGCAGAAGTAAAATAAAATAACAGTAGGGAGGCTATATATATACAGGGGGGTACCGGTGCAGAGTCAATGTGCGGCTAGTTGAGGTAGTTGAAGTAATATGTACATGTGGGTAGAGTTAAAGTGACTATGCATAAATAATTAACAGAGTAGCAGCAGCGTAAAAATATGGGGTGGGTGGGCAGTGCAAATAGTCTGGGTAGCCATGATTAGCTGTTCAGGAGTCTTATGGCTTGGGGGTAGAAGCTGTTGAGAAGTCTTTTGGACCTAGACTTGGCACTCCGGTACCGCTTGCCATGCGGTAGCAGAGAGAACAGTCTATGACTAGGGTGGCTGGAGTCTTTGACAATTTTGAGGGCCTTCCTCTGACACCACCTGGTATAGAGGTCCTGGATGGCAGGAAGCTTGGCCCCAGTGATGTATTGGGCCGTACGCACTACCCTCTGTAGTGCCTTGCGGTCGGAGGCCAAGCAGTTGCCATACCAGGCGGTGATGCAACCAGTCAGGATGCTCTCGATGGTGCAGCTGTAGAATTTTTTGAGGATCTGAGGACCCATGCCAAATCTTTTCAGTCTCCTGAGGGGGAATAGGCTTTGTCGTGCCCTCTTCACGACTGTCTTGGTGTGTTTGGACCATGATAGTTCGTTGGTGATGTGGACACCAAGGAACTTGAAGCTCTCAACCTGTTCCACTACAGCACCGTCGATGAGAATGGGGGCGTGCTCAGTCCTCTTTTTTTCCCTGTAGTCCACAATCATCTCCTTTGTCTTGGTCACGTTGAGGGAGAGGTTGTTATCCTGGCACCACATGGCCAGGTCTCTGACCTCCTCCCTATAGGCTGTCTCATCGTTGTCGGTGATCAGGCCTACCACTGTTGTGTCGTTGGCAAACTTAATGATGGTGTTGGAGTCGTGCCTGGCCATGCAGTCATGGGTGAACAGGGAGTACAGGAGGGGACTGAGCACGCACACCTGAGGGGCCCCCGTGTTGAGGATCAGTGTGGCAGATATGTTGTTACCTACCCTTACCACCTGGGGGCGGCCCGTCAGGAAGTCCAGGATCCAGTTGCAGAGGGAGGTGTTTAGTCCCAGGATCTTTAGCTTAGTGATGATCTTTGAGGGCACTATGGTGTTGAACGCTGAGCTGTAGTCAATGAATAGCATTCTCACATAGGTGTTCCTCTTGTCCAGGTGGGAAAGGGCAGTGTGGAGTGCAATAGAGATTGCATCATCTGTGGATCTGTTGGAGCGGTATGCAAATTGGAGTGGGTCTAGGGTTTCTGGGATAATGGTGTTGATGTGAGCCATGACCAGCCTGTAAGTTTTCACTCCAACCCTGTTCCTGGAGAGCTACCATCCTGTAAGTTTTCACTTCAACCCTAATCAAGCGCACCTGATTCTAATAATTAGCTGGTTGATAAACTGAATCAGATTAGTTACAACTGGGGTTGGAGCGAAAACCTAACGGAGGGTATCTCCCCAGGAACAGGGTTGAAGTTAAAACTTACAGGAGGGTATCTCTCCAGGAACAGAGTTGAAGTTAAAACCTACAGGGTGGTATCTCTCCAGGAACAGGGTTGGAGTTAAAACCTACAGGGTGGTATCTCTCCAGGAACAGAGTTGGAGTTAAAACCTACAGGAGGGTAACTCTCCAGGAACAGTGTTGGAGTTAAAACCTACAGGGTGGTATCTCTCCAGGAACAGGGTTGGAGTTAAAACCTACAGGGTGGTATCTCTCCAGGAACAGGGTTGGAGTTAAAACCTACAGGGTGGTATCTCTCCAGGAACAGGGTTGGAGTTAAAACCTACAGGGTGGTATCTCTCCAGGAACAGGGTTGGAGTTAAAACCTACAGGGTGGTATCTCTCCAGGAACAGGGTTGGAGTTAAAACCTACAGGGTGGTATCTCTCCAGGAACAGGGTTGGAGTTAAAACCTACAGGGTGGTATCTCTCCAGGAACAGGGTTGGAGTTAAAACCTACAGGGTGGTATCTCTCCAGGAACAGGGTTGGAGTTAAAACCTACAGGGTGGTATCTCTCCAGGAACAGGGTTGGAGTTAAAACCTACAGGGTGATATCTCTCCAGGAACAGGGTTGGAGTTAAAACCTACAGGGTGGTATCTCTCCAGGAACAGGGTTGGAGTTAAAACCTACAGGGTGGTATCTCTCCAGGAACAGGGTTGGAGTTAAAACCTACAGGGTGGTATCTCTCCAGGAACAGGGTTGGAGTTAAAACCTACAGGGTGGTATCTCTCCAGGAACAGGGTTGGAGTTAAAACCTACAGGGTGGTATCTCTCCAGGAACAGGGTTGGAGTTAAAACCTACAGGGTGGTATCTCTCCAGGAACAGGGTTGGAGTTAAAACCTACAGGGTGGTATCTCTCCAGGAACAGGGTTGGAGTTAAAACCTACAGGGTGGTATCTCTCCAGGAACAGGGTTGGAGTTAAAACCTACAGGGTGGTATCTCTCCAGGAACAGGGTTGGAGTTAAAACCTACAGGAGGGTATCTCTCCAGGAACAGGGTTGGAGAGCCCTGATCTATGGTCATGTTCTCAACGTTCAGTGGGTTCATATTACTGTAATGTTATGCTATGGATTGTAAACTGTAAGTTTAGATGGATCGATCAATATATTTGTTAGCTTCTGTTAAAATACTAATTCAAATAGTAACATAATTTAAACAGTCATTTGACAGTGTGAGCTTATTTGTATTCAGTGTATAAAGGCTGGTGTTTCTGTTTGATGCAGCTCAACATACAGTTATAGGATTTAGTATACAGAAAATAATGTGTTTCTTTAAAAAACTATATTTACATTTCTGTTCATATAACATTTGTTTCAAAATCAAATCACATTTTATTGGTCACATACATGTGTTTAGCAGATGTTATTGCAGGTGTAGCAAAATGCTTGTGTTTCATAAAAAAACAAAATACTGCAAAGTTTCCTAAGAGCTAGAAGCAAGGTAGCCCTCTCTGTCGGCACCATTTTCAGACAATGAACATATTTGGTGTTTCTACCCGTTGTGTTGTCAGTCAGTGACGTCTGAAAATGAGGTGTTTTTAAGAACATGAACAATTATTAACAATTATTATTGTCAAGGTGACGTGTATGCGGGAAACAAAGTCAAGCGCAGGACACCGAACTACTAGCAGAACGTACTTTACTTAACACAGTAAAGAAAGTACAAAACAAACCTCCAAATAGGGAGGAACAAATAACGCATATAACCAGCACTGCCGACCTAACGGAAAACAATCACACACAATAACCAATGAGAGACAGGGGTTTATAAAGGGAATACAATATAACATAATGGGAAACAGGTGTAAACAATCAGGACAAACTAGACAAACACCGAAACATCGATCGGCAGCAGCTAGTACTCCGGGGACGACGAACGCCGAAGCCTTCCCGAGCAAGGAGGAGGGGCAGCCTCGGCTGATTCCGTGACAATTATTGCCAACCTCATCGTTCAGTACCATCATAGTTTCCAGGAAAAAGACAACCTGACATATAACGTATAGTATGAACAGAAAGCAGACATGTTTGTTTTGACTGTCTTAACTAATATGTGTAGTAGTTATATCTGAGAGACTAACGGACCAGAACTATGAACTACGTTACTTCAACTCTCCAGTTCTGTTCCTACTCTTTATCATATTAATATGATGCATTTCTTTCAGTCAATATTGGTGAATATATTGAATCATGCTGCTTCTACTATTAACATGTTGTATATCAGTGAAGTTATTGTAGCAGAATTTGAACCAGTTTGACATGTGTAGGGTATTGACAGTAAGGGATGTGTGGGGTATTGGCAGTAAGGGATGTATAGGGTATTGACAGTAAGGGATGTGTAGGGTATTGACAGTAAGGGATGTGTAGGGTATTGACAGTAAGGGATGTGTAGGGTATTGACAGTAAGGGATGTGTAGGGTATTGACAGTAAGGGATGTGTAGGGTATTGGCAGTAAGGGATGTGTAGGGTATTGACAGTAAGGGATGTGTGGGGTATTGGCAGTAAGGGATGTGTGGGGTATTGACAGTAAGGGATGTGTAGGGTATTGACAGTAAGGGATGTGTAGGGTATTGACAGTAAGGGATGTGTAGGGTATTGACAGTAAGGGATGTGTGGGGTATTGACAGTAAGGGATGTGTGGGGTATTGGCAGTAAGGGATGTGTAGGGTATTGACAGTAAGGGATGTGTAGGGTATTGACAGTAAGGGATGTGTAGGGTATTGGCAGTAAGGGATGTGTAGGGTATTGACAGTAAGGGATGTGTGGGGTATTGACAGTAAGGGATGTGTAGGGTATTGACAGTAAGGGATGTGTAGGGTATTGACAGTAAGGGATGTGTAGGGTATTGACAGTAAGGGATGTGTAGGGTATTGACAGTAAGGGATGTGTAGGGTATTGACAGTAAGGGATGTGTGTAGGGTATTGGCAGTAAGGGATGTGTAGGGTATTGACAGTAAGGGATGTGTAGGGTATTGACAGTAAGGGATGTGTGTAGGGTATTGGCAGTAAGGGATGTGTGGGGTATTGACAGTAAGGGATGTGTAGGGTATTGACAGTAAGGGATGTGTAGGGTATTGACAGTAAGGGATGTGTGGGGTATTGACAGTAAGGGATGTGTAGGGTATTGACAGTAAGGGATGTGTGGGGTATTGACAGTAAGGGATGTGTGTTATCGTGGCTCTGTCCTGGACCTGGGGAACCACTGTGTTCCTACACTAGCTGCATCCAAATTGCACTTCATTCCCTTTATTTATAGTATGCTACTTTTGAGCCCCAAAACGCTCTGTTCAAAAGTAGTGCACTATATAGGGAATAGGCAGCCATTTGGGATGCAACTAGTTGTCACTCCACGTGGTTCCTGTGGTGAAGTCCAATATACAAAGTGGATCTCCAGAAGCAGATTGAGCAACACTGTGTGTAATGTAATGCTTACTAACTATGCTGTACTTTACCTGCATGCTGGAAGCTTTGGATGTCAACACATAGTTCCACACAGACACAATAAAGACAATGTGAGGATATTGTCAATGTGTTTTCTTTGTGCTGTATTAGAAGACCACATCCAGGGGTTTTGCACCTGCACCAACATTGCTATGGTAACAAGTAGAAAGATGTTGATCTGTCCCTGACATTGACACATACATGACAGTATTGGCATCCCAGCCAGTCTAAAACACCACTACATACACTACATGACCAAAAGTATGTGGACACCTGCTCGTCGAATATCTCATTCCAAAATCATGGGCATTGATATGGAGTTGGTCCCCTCTTTGCTGCTATAACAGCCTCCACTCTTCTGGGAAGGCTTTCCACTAGATGTTGGAACATTGCTGCAGGGACTTGCTTCCATTCAGCCACAAGAGCATTAGTGAGGTCGGGCACTGATGTTGTAGTTGTGATCCAATTCATCCCAAAGGTGTTCGATGGGGTTGAGGTCAGTAATCTGTGCAGGCCTGTCAAGTTCTTCCACACTGATCTTGACAAACCATTTCTGTATGGACCTCGCTGTGCCCTGGGGCATTGTCACGCTGAAACAGAAGAAATCATATTATTCTCTTGTTAACCTCACCTGCAACAAAGATAGCTCAAATGTGCGAGTGCCTTTTGAACTACAGTACCAGTCAAAAGTTTGGACACACCTACTCATTCCAGGGTTTTTCTTAATTTGTACTATTTTCTACACTGTAGAATAATAGTGAAGATATCAAAACTATGAAATAACAGATATGGAATCATGTAGTAACCAAAAAAGTGTTAAACAAATCACATTTTATTTTATATTTGAGATTCTTCAAAGTAGCCTCCCTTTGCCTTGATTACAGCTATGCACAATCTTGGCATTCTCTCAACCAGCTTCATGAGGTAGTCACCTGGAATGCATTTGAATTTACAGGTGTGTCTTGTTAAAAGTTAATTTGTGGAATTTCTTTCCTTCTTAATGCATTTGAGCCAATCAGATGTGTTGTGTCAAGGTAGGGGTGGTACACAGAAGATAGCCCTATTTGGTATAAGACCAAGTCCATATTATGGCAAGAACAGCTCAAATAAGCAAAGAGAAATGACAGTCCATCATTACTTAAGACATGAAGGTCAGTCAATCCGGAACATTTCAAGAACTTTGAAAGTTTCTTCAAGTGCAGTCGCAAAAACCATCAAGCGCTATGATGAAACTGGCTCTCTTGAGGACCGCCACAGGAAAGGAAGACCCAGAGTTACCTCTGCTGCAGAGGATAAGTTCATTAGAGAGTTACAAGCCTCATAAATTGCAGCCCAAATAAATGCTTTACAGAGTTCAAGTAACAGACACATCTCAACATCAACTGTTCAGAGGAGACTGAGTGAATCAGGCCTTCATGGTCGAATTGCTGCAAAGAAACCACTACTAAAGGACACCAATAATAAGAAGAGACTTACTTGGGCCAAGAAATACGAGCAATGGACATTAGACCGGTGGAAATCTGTCCTTTGGTCTGATGAGTCCAAATTTGAGATTTTTGGTTCCAACCGCCGTGTGTTTGTGAGACGCAGAGTAGGTGAACGGATGATCTCCGCATGTGTGGTTCCCACCGTGAAGCATGGAGGAGGAGGTGTTATGGTGTGGGGTTGCTTTGCTGGTGACACTGTCTGTGATTTATTTAGAATTCAAGGCACACTTAACCAGCATAGCTACCACAGCATTCTGCAGCGATACGCCATCCCATCTGGTTTGTGCTTAGTGGGACTATCATTTGTTTTTCAACAGGACAATGACCCAAAACACACCTCCAGGCTGTGTAAGGGCTATTTGACCAAGAAGGAGAGTGATGGAGTGCTGCATCAGATGACCTGGCCTCCACAATCACCCAACCTCAACCAAATTGAGGTAGTTTCGGATGAGCTTGACCGCAGAGTGAAGGAAAGGCAGCCAACAAGTGCTCAGCATATGTGGGAACTACTTCAAGACTGTTGGAAAAGCATTCCAGGTGAAGCTGGTTGAGAGAATGCCAAGAGTGTGCAAAGCTGTCATCAAGGCAAAGGGTGGCTACTTTGAAGAATCTCAAATATAAAATATATTTTGATTTGTTTAACACTTTTTGGTTACTACATGATTCCATATGTGTTATTTCATAGTTTTGATGTCTTCACTATTATTCTATAAAGTAGAAAATAGTCAAAATAAAGTAAAACCCTGGAATGAGTAGGTGTGTCCAAAGTTTTGACTGGTACTGTACATCCAACTGTAGGTTAATAACATAGTGAAATAACTATATCCAACTGTAGGTTATTAACATGGTGAAATAACTACATCCAACTGTAGGTTAAATAACTACATCCAACTGTAGGTTAATAACATAGTGAAATAACTACATAACATGGTGAAATAACTACATCCAACTGTAGGTTAAATAACTACATCCAACTGTAGGTTAATAACATAGTGAAATAACTACATCCAACTGTAGGTTAATAACATAGTGAAATAACTACATCCAACTGTAGGTTATTAACATGGTGAAATAACTACATCCAACTGTAGGTAATTGTAGGTTAGTATCGAAGCACGAGGCTAGCTAGCTAGCGGGTAGCTACTGGTAACGATTAACAACGCTGGAGAGCTGGTTCCAATGTTAATGTAGTGCTAGCCAACGTTAAATGCTTTGCTTAACCATGTATTAGATCGTAGGTAGGTAGTTAGCCGTAGTTAGGTATTGTATTTATTATAGGTTAGTAATGTTGTTATTGTAGGTTTCCGTAGGTAATTGTAGGTTAGTATCGAAGCACGAGGCTAGCTAGCTAGCGGGTAGCTACTGGTAACGATTAGCAACGCTGGAGAGCTGGTTCCAATGTTAATGTGCTGCTAGCCAATGTTTAATTTTTTGCTGCGTTATGCGTTATGAAAGGAACTAGACACGGACTTGAATTATCTGTTTAGTGTGCTAACACACTCTTGGCAGTTTGTTGTAACCAAGTATTGATGCTAAATTGTGTGTTAATGGATGCTAGCTTGCAAGTTAGCTACGGCGTCATAGCTAGGCATCGTGGGTTGTTGTGTGTAGTTACTGTGTCTTGGCAGTGCCGGCTGTAGCACGAAGCGAGCTACCTAGCCGTTTTTTCGAACAAAGTCAGAGTCAACACAATAGCCATTGTGTGCCGGGTGTAGCACGAAGCTAGCTAGCTAGCCGTTCTTCAAACAAAGTCAACACAGTGGCCATTGCTAGCTACCCAACACGACCAGCTAACTGTACGGTAGTAGCTAAATACAATATACTTGTCCTAGCTAGCCAACGTCTAATCATTGCTGCGTCATGAAAGGAACTTGACACAGACACGAATGATCTGTTTAGTGTGTTATCACACTATTGGTGGTTTGTTGTGACCAAGTGTTGGTGCTAAACGGTGTGTTATTGTTATTGGATGCTAGCTTGCTAGTTAGCTATGGTGTCATAGTTGGCTAGCTGAATAAAGTGGGTTGAGTCTATTCCTTTAAACATTGAACCGCTGTGGTTCACAACAATTCTGATTTCTAAAGGCGGAAGTTGGGAGAGTTTTTGTTCGGGTGGTTCAGTGAAACAATTTTAGTTTCTGAGGTAGAAGTTTTTGGTGAGGGAGGCCCTGCTCTCTCTGCTCCCAGATGCTTAGCTCATTTCATTCCGATCTCCTCTGCATTTTTGTAGCCATTTGCTACAGCCTGTCAACTATGCCTCTGCCTATCCCTGTTCTCTCCTCTCTGCACAGGCTACACAAACGCACCACACCGCGTGGCTGCTGCCTCTCTAACCTGGTGGTCCCTGCACGCACCACCCACGTGGAGTTCCAGGTCGCAGGCAGCCTCTGGAACTGCAGTTCTGCTGCCAACAAAGCTGACTTCATCCCAGCCTATGCCAACCTCCAGTCCCTCGACTTCCTGGCGCTGACGGAAACATGGATCACCACTGAAAACACTGCTACTCCTACTGCTCTCTCCTCGTCTGACCATGTGTTCTCGCATACCCCGAGAGCATCTGGTCAGAGGGGTGGTGGTACAGGAATCCTCATCTCTCCCAAGTGGACATTCTCAATTTTTCCCCTAACCCATCTGTCTATCTCCTCATTTGAATTCCATGCTGTCACAGTCACTAGCCCATTTAAGCTTAATATCCTTGTCATCTATCGCCCTCCAGGTTCCCTTGGAGAGTTCATCAATGAGCTTGACGCCTTGATAAGTTCCTTCCCTGAGGATGGCTCACCCCTCACAGTTTTGGGGGATTTCAACCTCCCTATGTCCACATTTGACTCATTTCTCTCTGCCTCCTTCTTTCCACTCCTCTCCTCTTTTGACCTCACCCTCTCACCGTCCCCCCCTACTCACAAGGCAGGCAATACGCTTGACCTCATCTTCACTAGATGCTGCTCCTCTACTAATCTCACTGCAACTCCCCTCCATGTCTCCGACCACTACTTTGTTTCCTTTTCTCTCTCCCTCTCCTCCCACACTACTCACTCTGCCCCTACACAGATGATAATGCGCCGCCGCAACCTTCGCTCTCTCTCTCCCACTACTCTCTCCTCTTCCATCCTATCATCTCTTCCCTCTGCTCAATCCTTCTCCCTCCAATCTCCTGATTCTGCCTCCTCAACCCTCCTCTCCTCCCTTTCTGCATCCTTTGACTCTCTGTGTCCCCTATCCTCCCGGCCGGCTCGGTCCTCCCCTCCAGCTCCGTGGCTTGATGACTCATTGCGAGCTCACAGAACAGAGCTCCGGGCAGCGGAGCGGAAATGGAAGAAAACTAAACTCCCTGCCGACCTGGCATCTTTTCACTCCCTCCTCTCTACATGTTCTTCATCTGTTTCTGCTGCTAAGGCCACCTTCTACCACTCTAAATTCCAAGCATCTGCCTCTAACCCTAGGAAGCTCTTTGCCACATTTTCCTCCCTCCTGAATCCTCCCCCCCCCCCCCCCCCTCCTCTCTCTCTGTGGATGACTTCGTCAACCACTTTGAAAAGAAGGTTGACGACATCCGATCCTCGTTTGTTAAGTCTAATGACACTGCTGGTCCTGCTCACACTGCCCTACCCTATGCTTTGACTTCTTTCTCCCCTCTCTCTCCAGATAAAATCCTGCGACTTGTGACTGCAGGCCGCCCAACAACCTGCCCGCTTGACCCCATCCCCTCCTCCCTTCTCCAGACCATCTCCGGTGACCTTCTCCCCTACCTCACCTCGCTGATCAACTCATCCTTGACCGCTGGCCATGTCCCTTCCGTCTTCAAGAGAGCGAGAGTTGCTCCCCTTCTCAAAAAACCAACACTCGACCCCACTGATGTCAACAACTACAGACCAGTATCCCTTCTTTCTTTTCTTTCCAAAACTATTGAGCGTGCCGTCTTTAGCCAACTCTCTTGCTATCTCTCTCAGAATGACCTTCTTGATCCAAACCAATCAGGTTTCAGGACTGGTCATTCAACTGAGACTGCTCTTCTCTGTGTCACGGAGACTCTCCGCACTGCTAAAGCTAACTCTCTCTCCTCTGCTCTTGTCCTTCTAGACCTGTCTGCTGCCTTTGATACTGTGAACCATCAGATCCTCCTCTCCACCCTCTCCGAGCTGGGCATCTCCGGCGCGGCTCACTCCTGGATTGCGTCCTACCTGACCGGTCGCTCCTACCAAGTGGCGTGGCGAGAAGCTGTCTCCGCACCACGTGCTCTCACCACTGGTGTCCCCCAGGGCTCAGTTCTAGGCCCTCTCCTTTTCTCCCTATACGCCAAGTCACTTGGCTCTGTCATATCCTCACATGGCCTTTCCTATCATTGCTACGCTGACGATACACAACTAATCTTCTCCTTTCCCCCTTCTGATAACCAGGTGGCGAATCGCATCTCTGCATGTCTGGCAGACATATCAGTATGGATGACGGATCACCACCTCAAGCTGAACCCTGGCAAGACGGAGCTGCTCTTCCTCCCGGGGAAGGACTGCCCGTTCCATGATCTCGCCATCACGGTTGACAACTCCGCTGTGTCCTCCTCCCAGAGTGCGAAGAGCCTAGGCGTGACCCTGGACAACACCCTGTCGTTCTCCGCCAACATCAAGGCGGTGACCCGCTCCTGCAGGTTCATGCTCTACAACATTCGGAGAGTACGACCCTGCCTTACACAGGAAGCGGCACAGGTCCTAATCCAGGCACTTGTCATCTCCCGTCTGGATTACTGCAACTCGCTGTTGGCTGGGCTCCCTGCCTGTGCCATTAAACCCCTACAACTCATCCAGAATGCCGCAGCCCGTCTGGTGTTCAACCTTCCCAAGTTCTCTCACGTCACCCCCCTCCTCCGCACACTCCACTGGCTTCCTGTTGAAGCTCGCATCCGCTACAAGACCATGGTGCTTGCCTATGGAGCAGTGAGGGGAACGGCACCTCTGTACCTTCAGGCTCTGATCAGTCCCTACACCCAAACGAGGGCATTGCGTTCATCCACCTCTGGCCTGCTGGCTCCCCTTCCTCTGCGGAAGCATAGCTCCCGCTCAGCCCAGTCAAAACTGTTCGCTGCTCTGGCACCCCAATGGTGGAACAAGCTCCCTCACGACGCCAGGACAGCGGAGTCACTCACCACCTTCCGGAGACATTTGAAACCCCACCTCTTTAAGGAATACCTGGGATAGGATAAAGTATTCCTTCTAACCCCCCCCCCCCCCCCCGCCCCAAATTGTAAAGTGATTATCCCACTGGCTATAGGGTGAACGCACCAATTTGTGAGTCGCTCTGGCTAAAAGCGTCTGCTAAATGACGTTAATGTGCCCTTGAGCAAGGCACTTAACCCTAATTGCTCCTGTAAGTCGCTCTGGATAAGAGCGTCTGCTAAATGACTAAAATGTAAATGTAAATGTAACATAGTGAAATAACTACATCCAACTGTAGGTTAATAACATAGTGAAATAACTACATCCAACTGTAGGTTATTAACATGGTGAAATAACTACATCCAACTGTAGGTTAAATAACTACATCCAACTGTAGGTTAATAACATAGTGAAATAACTACATCCAACTGTAGGTTATTAACATGGTGAAATAACTACATCCAACTGTAGGTTAAATAACTACATCCAACTGTAGGTTAATAACATAGTGAAATAACTACATCCAACTGTAGGTTATTAACATGGTGAAATAACTACATCCAACTCTAGGTTAAATAACTACATCCAACTGTAGGTTAATAACATAGTGAAATAACTACATCCAACTGTAGGTTATTAACATGGTGAAATAACTACATCCAACTGTAGGTTAATAGGAGGACCTGGCCTGTGTAAGGGCTATTTGACCAAGAAGGAGAGTGATGGAGTGCTGCATCAGATGACCTGGCCTCCACAATCCCCCGACCTCAACCAAATTGAGATGGTTTGGGATGAGTCGGACCGCAGAGTGAAGGAAAAGCAGCCAACAAGTGCTCAGCATATGTGGGAACTTCTTCAAGACTGTTGGAAAAGCATTCCAGGTGAAGCTGGTTGAGAGAATGCCAAGAGTGTGCAAAGCTGTCATCAAGGCAAAGGGTGGCTACTTTGAAGAATCTCAAATATAAAATATATTTGGAATTGTTTAACACTTTTTTGGTTACTACATGATTCCATATGTGTTATTTCATAGTTTTGATGTCTTCACTATTATTCTACAAAGTAGAAAATAGTACAAATAAAGAAAAACCCTGGAATGAGTAGGTGTGTCCAAAGTTTTGACTGGTACTGTACATCCATCTGTAGGTTAATAACATGGTGAAATAACTACATCCAACTGCCATGGAGAGGTGACAGAAAGATAGCTGTATTGATTGAATGCTAGATAGCTGTGGTCTAGGTATGTCATAACTGAAGGGGGGTGGAGGGGGGTGGTTAGGTGGGGGGATGCGTGTGTGTGTGTGGGGGGGGGGGGGGGGGGGTTGTCAACATACATTTTACATTTTAGTCATTTAGCAGACGCTCTTATCCAGAGCGACTTACAGTTAGTGAGTGCATAAATTATTTATTTTTATTTTTCATACTGGCCCCCCGTGGCCTTGGAGAGGAATCATTAACATGCTGTCAAATGAACCACTTCAATGCTGCAGAGACTACTCCACCACAGGTAGGGATATCTACAACAGAGACTACTCCACCACAGGTAGGGATATCTACAACAGAGACTACTCCACCACAGGTAGGGATATCTACAACAGAGACTACTCCACCACAGGTAGGGATATCTACAACAGAGACTACTCCACCACAGGTAGGGATATCTACAACAGAGACTACTCCACCACAGGTAGGGATATCTACAACAGAGACTACTCCACCACAGGTAGGGTTATCTACAACAGAGACTACTCCACCACAGGTAGGGTTATCTACAACAGAGACTACTCCACCACAGGTAGGGTTATCTACAACAGAGACCACTCCACCACAGGTAGGGTTATCTACAACAGAGACTACTCCACCACAGGTAGGGTTATCTACAACAGAGACTACTCCACCACAGGTAGGGTTATCTACAACAGAGACTACTCCACCACAGGTAGGGATATCTACAACAGAGACTACTCCACCACAGGTAGGGATATCTACAACAGAGACTACTCCACCACAGGTAGGGTTATCTACAACAGAGACTACTCCACCACAGGTAGGGTTATCTACAACAGAGACTACTCCACCACAGGTAGGGTTATCTACAACAGAGACTACTCCACCACAGGTAGGGTTATCTACAACAGAGACTACTCCACCACAGGTAGGGTTATCTACAACAGAGACTACTCCACCACAGGTAGGGATATCTACAACAGAGACTACTCCACCACAGGTAGGGTTATCTACAACAGAGACTACTCCACCACAGGTAGGGTTATCTACAACAGAGACTACTCCACCACAGGTAGGGTTATCTACAACAGAGACTACTCCACCACAGGTAGGGTTATCTACAACAGAGACTACTCCACCACAGGTAGGGTTATCTACAACAGAGACTACTCCACCACAGGTAGGGTTATCTACAACAGAGACTACTCCACCACAGGTAGGGTTATCTACAACAGAGACTACTCCACCACAGGTAGGGATATCTACAACAGAGACTACTCCACCACAGGTAGGGTTATCTACAACAGAGACTACTCCACCACAGGTAGGGTTATCTACAACAGAGACTACTCCACCACAGGTAGGGATATCTACAACAGAGACTACTCCACCACAGGTAGGGTTATCTACAACAGAGACTACTCCACCACAGGTAGGGTTATCTACAACAGAGACTACTCCACCACAGGTAGGGTTATCTACAACAGAGACTACTCCACCACAGGTAGGGTTATCTACAACAGAGACTACTCCACCACAGGTAGGGTTATCTACAACAGAGACTACTCCACCACAGGTAGGGTTATCTACAACAGAGACTACTCCACCACAGGTAGGGTTATCTACAACAGAGACTACTCCACCACAGGTAGGGTTATCTACAACAGAGACTACTCCACCACAGGTAGGGTTATCTACAACAGAGACTACTCCACCACAGGTAGGGTTATCTACAACAGAGACTACTCCACCACAGGTAGGGTTATCTACAACAGAGACTACTCCACCACAGGTAGGGATATCTACAACAGAGACTACTCCACCACAGGTAGGGTTATCTACAACAGAGACTACTCCACCACAGGTAGGGATATCTACAACAGAGACTACTCCACCACAGGTAGGGTTATCTACAACAGAGACTACTCCACCACAGGTAGGGTTATCTACAACAGAGACTACTCCACCACAGGTAGGGTTATCTACAACAGAGACTACTCCACCACAGGTAGGGTTATCTACAACAGAGACTACTCCACCACAGGTAGGGTTATCTACAACAGAGACTACTCCACCACAGGTAGGGATATCTACAACAGAGACTACTCCACCACAGGTAGGGATATCTACAACAGAGACTACTCCACCACAGGTAGGGTTATCTACAACAGAGACTACTCCACCACAGGTAGGGTTATCTACAACAGAGACTACTCCACCACAGGTAGGGTTATCTACAACAGAGACTACTCCACCACAGGTAGGGTTATCTACAACAGAGACTACTCCACCACAGGTAGGGATATCTACAACAGAGACTACTCCACCACAGGTAGGGTTATCTACAACAGAGACTACTCCACCACAGGTAGGGTTATCTACAACAGAGACTACTCCACCACAGGTAGGGATATCTACAACAGAGACTACTCCACCACAGGTAGGGTTATCTACAACAGAGACTACTCCACCACAGGTAGGGTTATCTACAACAGAGACTACTCCACCACAGGTAGGGATATCTACAACAGAGACTACTCCACCACAGGTAGGGTTATCTACAACAGAGACTACTCCACCACAGGTAGGGATATCTACAACAGAGACTACTCCACCACAGGTAGGGTTATCTACAACAGAGACTACTCCACCACAGGTAGGGATATCTACAACAGAGACTACTCCACCACAGGTAGGGTTATCTACAACAGAGACTACTCCACCACAGGTAGGGTTATCTACAACAGAGACTACTCCACCACAGGTAGGGATATCTACAACAGAGACTACTCCACCACAGGTAGGGTTATCTACAACAGAGACTACTCCACCACAGGTAGGGTTATCTACAACAGAGACTACTCCACCACAGGTAGGGTTATCTACAACAGAGACTACTCCACCACAGGTAGGGTTATCTACAACAGAGACTACTCCACCACAGGTAGGGTTATCTACAACAGAGACTACTCCACCACAGGTAGGGTTATCTACAACAGAGACTACTCCACCACAGGTAGGGATATCTACAACAATCTCCACTATTAGCCCTTACCCTAGCCCTAACCCTATTAGCCCTAGCCCTAGCCCTAACTCTATTAGCCCTAGCCCTAGCCCTAACCCTATTAGCCCTAACCCTAGCCCTAACTCTATTAGCCCTAGCCCTAGCCCTAACCCTATTAGCCCTAACCCTAGCCCTAACCCTATTAGCCCTAACCCTAGCCCTAACTCTATTAGCCCTAACCCTAACCCTAGCCCTAACTCTATTAGCCCTAGCCCTAACTCTATTAGCCCTAGCCCTAGCCCTAACTCTATTAGCCCTAGCCCTAGCCCTAACTCTATTAGCCCTAGCCCTAGCCCTAACTCTATTAGCCCTAACCCTAGCCCTAACCCTATTAGCCCTAACCCTAGCCCTAACCCTATTAGCCCTAGCCCTAGCCCTAACTCTATTAGCCCTAGCCCTAGCCCTAACCCTATTAGCCCTAACCCTAGCCCTAACTCTATTAGCCCTAGCCCTAGCCCTAACCCTATTAGCCCTAACCCTAGCCCTAACCCTATTAGCCCCACCCTAGCCCTAACTCTATTAGCCCTAACCCTAACCCTAGCCCTAACTCTATTAGCCCTAGCCCTAACTCTATTAGCCCTAGCCCTAGCCCTAACTCTATTAGCCTTAGCCCTAGCCCTAACTCTATTAGCCCTAGCCCTAGCCCTAACTCTATTAGCCCTAACCCTAGCCCTAACTCTATTAGCCCTAACCCTAGCCCTAACTCTATTAGCCCTAACCCTAGCCCTAACTCTATTAGCCCTAACCCTAGCCCTAACTCTATTAGCCCTAGCCCTAGCCCTAACTCTATTAGCCCTAACCCTAGCCCTAACTCTATTAGCCCTAACCCTAGCCCTAACTCTATTAGCCCTAACCCTAGCCCTAACTCTATTAGCCCTAACCCTAGCCCTAACTCTATTAGCCCTAACCCTAACTCTATTAGCCCTAGCCCTAACTCTATTAGCCCTAGCCCTAGCCCTAACCCTAGCCCTAACCCTAACTCTATTAGCCCTAACCCTAGCCCTAACTCTATTAGCCCTAACCCTAGCCCTAACTATATTAGCCCTAACCCTAGCCCTAACTCTATTAGCCCTAACCCTAGCCCTAACTCTATTAGCCCTAACCCTAGCCCTAACTCTATTAGCCCTAACCCTAGCCCTACCTCTATTAGCCCTAGCCCTAGCCCTAACTCTATTAGCCCTAGCCCTAGCCCTAACTCTATTAGCCCTAGCCCTAGCCCTAACTCTATTAGCCCTAGCCCTAGCCCTAACTCTATTAGCCCTTATTTTGATTCAGATTCATAATTACAGTTGTTTAGGATGTTGCTTTATTGAAATCCACTTCAATGTTATATTAACCCTATCCCTACTCTTCCTGCGGTCTACAGGTTAACAGCTACTCTTCCTGGGGTCTACAGGTTAACAGCTACTCTTCCTGGGGTCTACAGGTTAACAGCTACTCTTCCTGGGGTCTACAGGTTAACAGCTACTCTTCCTGGGGTCTACAGGTTAACAGCTACTCTTCCTGGGGTCTACAGGTTAACAGCTACTCTTCCTGGGGTCTACAGGATAACAGCTACTCTTCCTGGGGTCTACAGGTTAACAGCTACTCTTCCTGGGGTCTACAGGTTAACAGCTACTCTTCCTGGGGTCTACAGGTTAACAGCTACTCTTCCTGGGGTCTACAGGTTAACAGCTACTCTTCCTGGGGTCTACAGGTTAACAGCTACTCTTCCTGGGGTCTACAGGTTAACAGCTACTCTTCCTGGGGTCTACAGGATAACAGCTACTCTTCCTGGGGTCTACAGGTTAACAGCTACTCTTCCTGGGGTCTACAGGTTAACAGCTACTCTTCCTGGGGTCTACAGGTTAACAGCTACTCTTCCTGGGGTCTACAGGATAACACCAAAAACACATCATAGAGATGATGGCGCCGTTTTACAGCCCTCTAACCAATTGTACTATTATGTGTGTTTTTTCACGTTATTTGTAATTTATTCTGTACATAATGTTTCTGCCACCGTCTCTTATAACCAAAAAGAGCTTCTGGATATCAGAACAGCGATTACTCACCTCATATTGGACGAAGATTCTTTCTTCAACGAAGGGGCCGCAAAGGATATCCTAAAGACACCCGACAAGGCCCAAACCCCCGTCATTCGCATGAGGAAGAGACAGAGATATCGTGGACGTAGGTCGGGGTGCCTTGTAAGGATCCGACGGCGAGTGAGTAAACTGCCGCTCCCATCAATCCTATTAGCCAATCTTCAATCATTGGAAAATAAATTAGATGGCCTACGATTACGCTTATCCTTCCAATGGGACATTAAACACTGTACCAGATGGCGTCGCGATCAATTCACTAGTGGTTTAATATATTATTATTATTATTTTATCAGGAGTCATACTGAGACCAAGGACTATTTTACAGATGAGCCCTGAATTACATAAATGACAGAAAATATACACATCAAAATAAATACAAAATACAAGCAGAAAGAAAAACACTGTCATAAAAAACAAACCCATTCATCAGTAATAAAGTCCTCAATCAACTTTCTGAATCACCCTAGAGGCACCAGAACATCACATTTAAGAACATTTTGAAGATTGTTCCACAAATAAGGTGCAAGAAAACTAAAATCTGATTTACCTAACTCAGTAGAGACCAAAGGAATTTCCAGAGTTAGCCATCCCTGAGACCAGGTGTGGTAACTCGTATTTCTAAAGTTTAGTAATGATGTTAGGTACAGTGGGGCTTTTTGTAAAAGGGCTTTATAAATGAACACATAGCAATGTATCAACATACGTGACATCAAAGGGCCAAACAACTTCCTGGTAGAGAACACAGTGATGAGCACTAAACCTGTCGCCTGTAATAAAATTCAGAAAGCTATGATGAACTGCATCTAACAGCTTTAATGAAGTGGCAGCTTGGTTCATATAGACCAGGGGTGTCAAACGTCCGGCCCGCGGGCCGGATCAGGATTTAAAAAAAAAAAAAAAAAAAAAAAAAAAACTTTTTTTTTGTAAAGTATACAAATGCGCTGCAATTTTTCAATAAAATAAACTGCTGTTCCAATTGCGTCCACTAGATGGCGCAATAGCAATTGTGTTAAGCAAGCAAACTGTTTATACCGGGGCAGAGCAAGTAGGTCAAGCACGTGCAGCCAATGAGCTACTTTGTTTTGCCCGCGATATTTATTATGGCTTCTACTTTTAACATTATGTGCTTTGGCACCCTCATTGCCCCAATATGTCTCTGTCAAAAAAGAGAAAAGTGGACGCAGAGTGCAGAGTGTTCCAAGAAAAATGGTCATCCTATTTATTCACGGAATTGAATGGGAAAGCTGTATGTTTGGTGTTCAGAGCATGTTGCAGTGCTGAAAGAATATAACCTTCGTCGCCACTATGTGAGTCTTCATGCCGACAAATATGACAACTTTCAAGGACAGCGAGATGAGAGAAGGTGAATGAACTGTTGACGGGTCTGAAGAAACAGCAGTCTGTGTTTACTCACAGCCGAGACATCAGTGACGCTGCAGTGAAAGCTAGCTACCTCATTGCTAATGAAATCGCAGTGGCTTCAAAACCATTTAGTTAGGGTGAATTTGTAAAAACATGCATGATGAAGGCAGCGGAGATTGTGTGCCCTGAAAAGCGGCAGGCTTTTGCAAATATCAGCCTGACAAGAAACACAGTTGCAGACAGGATTTCCGATCTTTCAGTGGATTCGGACAGCCAGTTGAAGCAAAAAGTAAAGTCATTTATTGCGTTTTCGGTTGTAATTGATGAAAGCACGGACATTACAGATGTTGCACAACTGGCCATTTTCATCCGCGGAGTTGATGACACATTGACCGTCACCGAGGAGTTCGTGGAGTTGGTGCCGATGACAGATACAACGACAGCAGCTGATATTTTTACCGCACTCGTCGGCGCGCTGGACAGGGTCGGAGTGGACTGGTCCCGCGCTGTCAGCCTGGCTACAGATGGTGCGCCCTCAATGATCGGGAAAAAAGCAGGCGTTGTGACAAAGTTCAGAGAGAAAGTGCAATCTGCAAATGGAGGACGTGATTTTTTGACTTTTCACTGTATTTTGCACCAGGAGGCTTTGTGTTGCAAGTCATTAAAGATGGATAACGTCATGAAGGTGGTCATCCAAACTGTTAATTTCATCCGATCCAGAAGCCTGAATCACCGTCAGTTTGTCAGCCGTCTCAGAGAGAAAGACCACATCTATGGCCTGCCATACCACACTGAGGTAAGATGGTTAAGCCGAGGTGCTGTGCTGAGGCGTTTCTTTGATTTACGAGAAGAAATTGAACAGTTCATGGAAGAAAAGGGCAAACCAGTGTTAGAATTTCATTCCGCAGAATGGATGCAGGACCTTGCATTTATGGTGGATGTTACAGAGCACCTGAATAACTTGAACAAACAGCTGCAAGGGCGCAACAAAGTTGTCACGCAGTATTATGACAGCATACGTTCTTTCAAGTTGAAGCTGTCATTGTGGGAGACGCAACTTGCCGGTGGTGATGCAGCTCACTTCCCCTGTCTGAAAAATGTGTGCGCGACCCAACATGTGGCAGACATGAAGCGGTTCAAAGATAAAATAACGGGACTGTTACGGGAGTTTGAGCAACGCTTTCAGATTTATGTTTATATGTTTTTATGTTGATGTGCTATTGTTTTTAATTGATTTTATTTTATTTGTATATTTAACCTATTCTTGACTCTGTGGTTCTTGCACTTGTTTGGGGAACAGGATTTCATTATTTTTATCTACATTTCTGCCTGAGAAATGACACCCTGATATAGTTCTGTGATCTGTGATATACTTCTGTGAATCACTGAGGCATTGTGTGTTTGTGTGTTCTTTGTCCTCAGAACTTTCAAATAACTTGAGGTGTTTTATGATTAATAGTGATGTTGTGCTTTTGGACACTGTCCTCAGGCTCCAGCTTTGTGTTTATATGTTTTTATGTTGATGTGCTATTGTTTTTAATTGTTTTTATTTTATTTGTATATTTAACCTATTCTTGACTCTGTGGTTCTTGCACTTGTTTGGGGAACATGATTTCATTATTTTTATCTACATTTCTGCCTGAGAAATGACACCCTGATATAGTTCTGTGATCTGTGAAACTGTTCTGTTAATCACTGAGGCATTGTGTGTTTGTGTGTTCTTTTTCTTTAGAATTTTCAAATAAACTTGACGTGTTTTATGATTAATAGTGATGTTGTGCTTGTACTATTTTGGACACACTGTCCTCAGGCTCCAGCTTTATGTTGTATGTTGATCGTATTAAAACAAATAAAACAATCTGAAGTTGTTGTTTTTAAGTTATATATACCATGATTTTTCCGGTCCGGCCCACTTGGGAATAGATTTTCCTCCATGTGGCCCCTGAGCTAAAATGAGTTTGACACCCCTGATATAGACGATGTCCCCATAGTCTAGGATCAATAGGAACGTCGACAGGATAGATAATAGACAGTAGCAGCAGTATACTGTAGGTAGGGGTAAAGTGACTAGACAACAGGATAGATAATAGACAGTAGCAGCAGTATACTGTAGGTAGGGGTAAAGTGACTAGGCAAAAGGATAGATAATAGACAGTAGCAGCAGTATACTGTAGGTAGGGGTAAAGTGACTAGGCAACAGGATAGATAATAGACAGTAGCAGCAGTATACTGTAGGTAGGGGTAAAGGGACTAGGCAACAGGATAGATAATAGACAGTAGCAGCAGCGTATGTGGTGAGTGTGAAAGTGTGTGTGTGTGTGTGTGTGTGTGTGTGTGTGTGTGTGTGTGTGTGTGTGTGTGTGTGTGTGTGTGTGTGTGTGTGTGTGGTGGCAGTATGTGGGTAGAGTCAGTGTGTGGATAGAGTCAGTGTGTGGATAGAGTCAGTGTGTGGATAGAGTCAGTGTGTGGATAGAGTCAGTGTGTGGATAGAGTCAGTGTGTGGATAGAGTCAGTGTGTGGATAGAGTCAGTGTGTGGATAGAGTCAGTGTGTGGGTAGAGTCAGTGTGTGGATAGAGTCAGTGTGTGGATAGAGTCAGTGTGTGGATAGAGTCAGTGTGTGGATAGAGTCAGTGTGTGGATAGAGTCAGTGTGTGGATAGAGTCAGTGTGTGGATAGAGTCAGTGTGTGGATAGAGTCAGTGTGTGGATAGAGTCAGTGTGTGGGTAGAGTCAGTGTGTGGATAGAGTCAGTGTGTGGGTAGAGTCAATGCAAGAGAGTTAGTTAAAAAAAGTGTTAATGCAGGTAGTCCGGGTATCCATTTGATTAGCTATTTAGCAGTCTTGTTTAGCTTGGTGGACTGGTACCGCTTGCCGTGCATTAGCAGAAAGAACAGTAGCAGAGAGAACCATCTATGACTTGGGTGGCTGGAGTCTTTGACAATTTTTTGGGGCCTTCCTCTGACACCTCCTGGTATAGAGGTCCTGAATGGCAGGGAGCTTGGCCCCAGTGATGTACTGGGCAGTACGCACTACCCTCTGTAGCGCCTTGCGGTCGGATACCAAGCAGTTGCCATACCAGGCGGTGATGCAACCAGTCAAGATGCTGTCAATGGTGCAGCTGTAGAACCTTTTGAGAATCTGAGGGCCCATGCCAAATATCCTGAGGGGGAAGAGGCACTGATGTGACCTCTTCATTTACATTTTTAGTCATTTAGCAGACGCTCTTATCCAGAGCGACTTACAGTTAGTGAGTGCATACTATTTATTTTTATACTGGCCCCCCGTGGGAATTGAACCCACAACCCTGGCGTTGCAAGCGCCATGCTCTACCAACTGAGCTACACAGGGCCCTCTTCACAACTGTGTTAATGTGTGTGGACCGTGTTAATTCCTTAGTGATGTGGACAATGAGGAACTTGAAGCTCTCGACCCACTCCACTCAGCCCTGTCGATGTGAATGGGGCGTTTGCCCCTCCTGTAGTCCATGATCAGCTCCTTTGTCTTGCTGACGTTGAGGGAGAGATTGTTGTCCTAGCACCACATTGCCAGGTCTCTGACCTCCTCTGGCTGCTCCGGACAACCAGCTGCTTTCCCTCTCCGAGTCCCAGGCTGAAGTCCCCACCTCCCCACCTGCTTGATCACCACCTCAAGCTGAACCTCGGCAAGACGGAGCTGCTCTTCCTCCCGGGGAAGGACTGCCCGTTCCATGATCTCGCCATCACGGTTGACAACTCCGTTGTGTCCTCCTCCCAGAGTGCGAAGAGCCTTGGTGTGACCCTGGACAACACACTGTCGTTCTCCGCTAACATCAAGGCGGTGACCCGATCCTGTAGGTTCATGCTCTACAACATTCGGAGAGTACGACCCTGCCTTACACAGGAAGCGGCACAGGTCCTAATCCAGGCACTTGTCATCTCCTGTCTGGATTACTGCAACTCGCTGTTGGCTGGGCTCCCTGCCTGTGCCATTAAACCCCTACAACTCATCCAGAATGCCGCAGCCCGTCTGGTGTTCAACCTTCCCAAGTTCTCTCATGTCACCCCGCTCCTCCGCACACTCCTCTGGCTTCCAGTTGAAGCTCGCATCTGCTACAAGACCATGGTGCTTGCCTACGGAGCTGTGAGGGGAACGGCACCTCCGTACCTTCAGGCTCTCATCAGTCCCTACACCCAAACGAGGGCATTGCGTTCATCCACCTCTGGCCTGCTGGCTCCCCTTCCTCTGCGGAAGCATAGCTCCCGCTCAGCCCAGTCAAAACTGTTCGCTGCTCTGGCACCCCAATGGTGGAACAAGCTCCCTCACGACGCCAGGACAGCGGAGTCACTCACCACCTTCCGGAGACACTTGAAACCCCACCTCTTCAAGGAATACCTGGGATAGGATAAAGTAATCCTTCTACCCCACCTTACCCCACCCCAAAGAAAGAAATAAAAAACATATTGTAAAGTTGTATCCCACTGGCTATACGGTGAATGCACCAATTTGTAAATCGCTCTGGATAAGCGCGTCTGCTAAATGATGTAAATGTAAATGTAAATTTAATGTAAATGCTTAAAGGAGACCACCATCATCCCAGTGCCCAAGAAAAACAAGGTGACATGCCTGCAACTGTCATCTCTCCAGCGTTGCACTTCATCATTTATTTCCTTATAGAATCACAGCAGCGGAGCTGCAGCACCCCTGGTACATTTGCCAAAGTTATAGAATTACTGTTCAGAAATAAATGAAATCATTCAGAATAGCCGACTACACCACGAGACGTCATTCAGAATAGCCGACTACACCACGAGACGTCATTCAGAATAGCCGACTACACCACGAGACGTCATTCAGAATAGTCGACTACACCACGAGACGTCATTCAGAATAGTCGACTACACCACGAGAAGTCATTCAGAATAGCCGACTACACCACGAGAAGGCCTATAATCATTCAGAATAGCCTACTACACCACGAGACGTCATTCAGAATAGCCTACTACACCACGAGACGTCATTCAGAATAGCCGACTACACCACGAGACGGCCTATAATTTAGCCACAGAGGATCAATAGCTTCTTCTTTTTTTTTGAGCCTAGCTGTGGATTGTGTGTAGCCCAACAACAAGGCATAGCCTAGTCGGGAACGGCTAATCTGTCAGTGAACAAACGGCATGCAGACAAAACAGGCCTTTCGCAATATTTCAAATACAATCGCAGGAAAACACAGGTTGTTAAGGAAATGGCTCCTGCTGAAAAGAGATTACTAATCTGTCTGCTGTAGCCTACCAAAATACTTGATCAATTTCCAAATATTGTTAGTAAAACAAAAGAGCGATAGGCTTTTGCCACGAATGCATCGACCATCACCTGCGAGTGGGCTGCAATCATTGGGTGAGTCAGTGAAACTGGAAAGCATTTTTAGGACTATCATTTCCTTGTCATACTGCTTTGCCTTTGTCTTGGCCAGGTCGCAGTTGTAAATGAGAACTTGTTCTCAACTGGCTTACCTGGTTAAATAAAGGTAAAATAAATAAATAAAAAGCCCACAATGTGTCTGTCTCCACACACCTAGGCCTAGGCGATTGATGGATTAAACACAAGATCGTTTATATTGATATCAGATTCTCAGTTTCTCAGTGTCAAAGTAGTGATTTCGATAATTTGTGTGGTATTAAAAAAATATTCTGCCAAAGTCTCCAATCAATTGCATTAAATGTGTTAATAGATTGCCAACTTTTCCCCGGAACCAAATGCAATGCGATGATATGCATGCAATGCTTTATTATAAAAGGTTATCTTTTTTCTCATGCATTCCAGTACCTCTGAGCTCCCCAGGTCACCCCCCTCTCGCGCTCATTTTTTGTTCCAGCACCTCCCGATTTACAATTAAGCACTGACTGTAATAACCATGTTACAACTGAACTATTCCTTTTCCTTTTGTGTAACTTCATAATCACTGTTTTCATAATCACTGTTTTCATTCATGGTTTCTAACTCGGTTGGTCACCCCCACGCTCTTAGCCCTAACCAGGCCAGGCCAGAGTAATAACATACTAATAGAAAATACTTCATGTGCAGCGCCTGTTCTCACCACACGAGGGCGACCTTTTCTCAAACTTCATTGGCTACCGTCATTACCAACAGCATCACTTTGTGTAGGTACCGCAGCTTCCGGGTGTGTTCAGCGGTGGTGTAGATATATTTGGATGCTTTGTGTTTTATGACAGGTTAAAAGGCTTCTGGGAGTTATATATTGTCAAAATGAACCGAATATTTGGTCGGGGAAAACCCAAAGCACCTCCTCCTAATCTATCGGATTGCATAGGAAATGTAAGTCTTGTCTGGTGGTGTGCTAGTTTATAGCTAAAATTAGCCAACTAACGTTACCTAGCGATAGGTTGTCCATCTGTCAAAATCAAAACAACAGAACATCTCTCCAACAACAACATCTAACTAATCACATTACTGTTCAACTGTAGAGCCATTTCCCTGGATGTGATAATTTCACTTCAGCAAGTTAGGGTTAGGGTTATTTCTATCTTGGGTCAAACAGATAATAAACTGTCTGCTTTCCCAACGTGGTCAGGCTATTGCAGCGATGTAACTAGCTACTCCTGTTGTCTCTCCAGGTCTCTCCTAGCTGCCAGCCTCTCTGGGAACTGTCCATGGGGCTGCGTTTTCTTTCAGTTTAGCCCAAACATGTCATTTAAAGGAAGGACCGTTGTATCTGTGCTTTTAGTTTAGATAGTATTTATTGATAAATCAGTGATTAACTGAGAGCTGTGTGATGTAGGTGGATACCAGGGCGGAGTCTATGGATCAGAAGATCTCCCGTCTGGACGCTGAACTGGTTAAGTATAAAGACCAGATGAAGAAGATGAGAGAAGGACCCTCTAAGGTGAGAGATTTAGTAGATGGCTATAGTTAGAGGGGAAGTAGAGGGAAGGGATAGGGTTAGGGTTAGGGTTAGGGTTAGGGTTAGAGGGAAGGGTTAGGGTTAGGGTTAGGGTTAGGGTTAGGGGTTAGGGTTAGGGTTAGGGTTTAGGGTTAGGGTTAGGGTTAGGGTTAGGGTTAGAGGGAAGGGTTAGGGTTAGGGTTAGGGTTAGGGTTAGGGTTAGGGTTAGAGGGGAAGTAGAGGGAAGGGTTAGGGTTAGGGTTAGGGTTAGGGTTAGGGTTAGGGTTAGGGTTAGAGGGGAAGTAGAGGGAAGGGATAGGGTTAGGGTTAGGGGGAAGGGGGGAAGTAGAGGGAAGGGTTAGGGGAAGGGTTAGGGTTAGGGTTAGGGTTAGGGGGGAAGTAGAGGGAAGGGTTAGGGGGAAGGGTTAGGGTTAGGGTTAGGGTTAGGGTTAGGGTTAGGGTTAGGGTTAGGGGGGAAGTAGAGGGAAGGGTTAGGGGGAAGGGTTAGGGTTAGGGTTAGAGGGGAAGTAGAGGGAAGGGATAGGGTTAGGGTTAGGGTTAGGGTTAGGGTTAGGGTTAGGGTTAGGGTTAGGGTTAGGGTTAGAGGGAAGGGTTAGGGTTAGGGTTAGGGTTAGGGTTAGGGTTAGGGTTAGAGGGGAAGTAGAGGGAAGGGATAGGGTTAGGGTTAGGGTTAGGGTTAGGGTTAGGGTTAGGGTTAGAGGGGAAGTAGAGGGAAGGGATAGGGTTAGGGTTAGGGTTAGGGTTAGGGTTAGGGTTAGAGGGAAGGGTTAGGGTTAGAGGGAAGGGTTAGGGTTAGGGTTAGGGTTAGGGTTAGGGTTAGAGGGAAGGGTTAGGGTTAGGGTTAGGGTTAGGGTTAGAGGGAAGGGTTAGGGTTAGGGTTAGGGTTAGGGTTAGGGTTAGAGGAAGGGTTAGGGGGGAAGTAGAGGGAAGGGATAGGGTTAGGGTTAGGGTTAGGGTTAGAGGGAAGGGTTAGGGTTAGAGGGAAGGGTTAGGGTTAGGGTTAGAGGGAAGGGTTAGGGTTAGGGTTAGGGTTAGGGTTAGAGGGGAAGTAGAGGGAAGGGTTAGGGGGAAGGGTTAGGGTTAGGGTTAGGGTTAGGGTTAGGGTTAGGGGGGAAGTAGAGGGAAGGGTTAGGGTTAGAGGGAAGGGTTAGGGTTAGGGTTAGGGTTAGGGGGAAGGGATATGTTGGTAGGGTTAGTAGATGGCTATGGTTAGAGGGGAAATCCATTTGAATTCTATCACTTTTTGACAGCATCCCTTTTGATTTCAACAAAACTTTCCATACGTTTACCCCTGGAAGAAGTGGTCAGAAAGGGATATTTGGGACCGGAATGCCAAAACATTCAGGAGATAAAGGTGGTCAAAGTTGATCCATTTTGCATTCCCCACCACACCATGAGACATCCATGTCTTCATCGCTGGACAAAATAAACTGATGATTTGTAATAACAATTATGACATTTAACATTAATTATCTAAAAACGTGTCATTTCAATCATAGAAATATAAAACTTGTAATGAAAACCAAAGGGATGGCTGCCGGCCGGCCCACCCACCGTCGAATGTCAACTTAAATGGCCATGTCCATTATCTACACTGAACAAAATATAAAACGCAACATGCAACAATTTCAAACATTTTACTGAGTTACGTTTCATATAATGAAATCAGTCAACTGAAATGTTAATTAGGCCCTAATCTATTGATTACAGATATGCATCCGTTGGTCACAGATAGGGCTGACCCCATTTAGTTGACTGGTCGATTGTTTGGTCGATAGAATGTTGGTCGACCAAGATTTTTTTAGTCGAGCGAGAGTGTGTGTTCCCTTGCCGATGTAACTGATGCCCTTTTGGCAAATAAATAAAACAATTGTTACGGCACACGAGACACCTGTCTGAGTCACGCCTGTCTGAGTCACGCCTGTCTGAGTCACGCCTGTCTGAGTCACGCCTGTCTGAGTCACGCCTGTCTGAGTCACGCCTGTCTGAGTGGACTAATCCATTGTGGAGGCCACCAGTATCACCAGTAGTACATTTACTGTTAATTACCATAATTTATCATCTACAATGTTTGTTTGGTTATGGTAATTTATGTTAATGATTTCAGTATATTATAATAATTATTATTCCAGTCTTACCGTTGTCATTATAGGAGTGGACACGTTGTTTGTAGAGCGCACTTGCAGGGCTACACTTGTGAGTATTTTTGGGGGGGTTATTTCATTACATTTACGAGTTGTCAATTTATTAATTGTATTTTGTTTGGAGCACTCCTGTCAATCTTAAGTAAGGACACACACCTGATTACGCATAGAATAGGCCTATAGGCTACCTGGCCTGCGCGCAAATGTAGGCCTATAAATGTGCCTATTTGGGGATCTGATAGTATTACTGATTGGCTTAACGCACCACCACTAATGAGCTGTGGAGCTTCTCAAAGTCATGTTTTCTTCACCTCAAACAGCAAGTAAACAAAGTCTGTTTTTACATCGTTTTGAGAATGACAATAGTTCCTCAGCGTAGCCTATTTGGAAATACTTTCCAGCTCTCTACCTTTCGATAACCACTCAGCATGAAAGGGGAAAACACAGTAATGCTCTGATCCGGTGGAAACATCATAAAAAAGGCCTTCCTGATTACTTCTTATCCCTTACGCAAATAGCCTACAGCTGTGTCTGTCTGTCTGGAGCTCACTGGCTCGGGAAACTCTGAGGGCCCAGAATATTTTATACAATGTTGCAGTTTGCTAGCAAGCTTCAGGCTGGACCAAGTTAATAGTTGATACAATGTTTCAAGTTCATTGCAGACAGGCCACGCTGCACATTAAGTATTTTTGTTTCAGGGCAGATTTCTATCAGTTTGTTTTTACTCTGGCCTGGCCTGGTTAGGGCTATGAGCGTGTGGGTGACCAACCAAGTTAGGATATTTATTTTTATCAGGATATTTGTGTGCTGCAATGTTTTTATTTGTTGGCTTAATGTGTAGGCTATTTTTACATATTGTCAATGGCAATAATTATCTATTTCCATCCTGGTCGGTCGAAGGAGGAGGTCGTTGGGTAAGCTTGGCTTTATACATAGCTTGGGCTTTGTCGAGTAAGGCTTAAACTATGTATTTATATTGTAGTTAGGTATTGTAGGTAGGTATCGTGGGTTGTTGTATGTAATTATTGTAGGTTAGTATTGTATTCGGCTGTGCCAGGTGTAGCACGAAGCTAGCTAGCTAACCCACCACCTGGACTAGCTGGCGAGTAGCTATTAGCAACGGTATAGTTGTTTCACGCCTGAGAGTGCCTGTAATTACGCCAGCTGGCTGCCTACAATAATTACATACAATAATTGCCTACCATTCAGCTGTTTTCTAACCTCATTGTCTGAACCGTTAACGTTAGGTAGCAAGTGGCTACTGTGCTTGAAATTTAGCTAGCTTGTTGCTACCTGGATAGCTACTAGTAAACAATAGCTGGAACGACCTGAGCGAACAGACGCGAACTGGCTGAGTCAATTCAGTGGCTAGCTTTGCACTTGGCTAGCTAACAGTAGCTGCTAGGGGTAAGTCATAACCTACATTTGTGTTTTTTTTTAGTTTTTTTACATATTGATAGCCCGAGTCGTTCAATATAGCTCAGCTGGTAGAGCACGGCGCTTGTAACGCTAAGGTAGTGGGTTCGATCCCCGGGACCACCCATACACAAAAAAATGTATGCACGCATGACTGTAAGTCGCTTTGGATAAAAGCGTCTGCTAAATGGCATATTATATTATTATTATACTAGTTAACGTTAGTTTGGCTCTCTCTGTGTGTTCGTGCCGTGATAGGAGGGGTTCTTCTTTGTCTGAAAGCAATGGCTAGCTAGTTTGCTAACTATTCTAGCTAACTAACTGGCTGAATAAGTTGACGACGGACTCGCTCAAGCTGTCGGGACTAACCCACAACGTTAGACACGGATACGAACGATCTGCTTGCGTGTTGATACACTGGTGGTTTGTTGTGGCCGAGTATTGGCGCTAAACCGTGTTGTTGGAGTCCGGCAAGTTGGGAGAGTTATATTTGGGAGTTGTGGTGAGGGAGGCCCCGCTCTCTCCTTTCCCAGATGTTTAGTTCATTTCATTCCGATCTCCTCTGCATTATTGTAGCCATCTGCTGCAGCCTGTCAACTATGCCTCTGCCTATCCCTGTTCTCTCCTCTCCGCACAGGCTACACAAACGTTCTCACACCGCGTGGCTGCTGCCTCTCTAACCTGGTGGTCCCTGCACGCACCTCCCACGTGGAGTTCCAGGTCTCAGGCAGCCTCTGGAACTGCCGTTCTGCTGCCAACAAGGCAGAGTTCATCTCAGCCTATGCTACCCTCCAGTCCCTCGACTTCTTGGCGCTGACGGAAACATGGATTACCACTGAAAACACTGCTACTCCTGCTGCTCTCTCCTCGTCTGACCATGTGTTCTCGCATACCCCGAGAGCATCTGGTCAGCGGGGTGGTGGCACAGGAATCCTCATCTCTCCCAAGTGGACATTCTCAATTTTTCCCCTGACCCATCTGTCTATCTCCTCATTTGAATTCCATGCTGTCACAGTCACTAGCCCATTTAAGCTTAATATCCTTGTCATCTATCGCCCTCCAGGTTCCCTTGGAGAGTTCATCAATGAGCTTGACGCCTTGATAAGTTCCTTTCCTGAGGATGGCTCACCCCTCACAGTTCTGGGGGATTTCAACCTCCCTACGTCTACACTTGACTCATTTCTCTCTGCCTCCTTCTTTCCACTCCTCTCCTCTTTTGACCTCACCCTCTCACCGTCCCCCCCTACTCACAAGGCAGGCAATACGCTTGACCTCATCTTTACTAGATGCTGTTGTTCTACTAATCTCACTGCAACTCCCCTCCAAGTCTCCGACCACTACTTTGTATCCTTTTCTCTCTCCCTCTCCTCCAACACTACTCACTCTGCCCCTACACAGATGGTAATGCGCCGTCGCAACCTTCGCTCTCTCTCTCCCGCTACTCTCTCCTCTTCCATCCTATCATCTCTTCCCTCTGCTCAATCCTTCTCCCTCCAATCTCCTGATTCTGCCTCCTCAACCCTCCTCTCCTCCCTTTCTGCATCCTTTGACTCTCTATGTCCCCTATCCTCCCGGCCAGCTCGGTCCTCCCCTCCAGCTCCGTGGCTTGATGACTCATTGCGAGCTCACAGAACAGAGCTCCGGGCAGCTGAGCGGAAATGGAAGAAAACTAGACTCCCTGCGGACCTGGCATCTTTTCACTCCCTCCTCTCTACATTTTCTTCATCTGTTTCTGCTGCTAAGGCCACTTTCTACCACTCTAAATTCCAAGCATCCGCCTCTAACCCTAGGAAGCTCTTTGCCACATTCTCCTCCCTGCTGAATCCCCCCCCCCCCCCCCCCCCTCCTCCCTCTCTGTGGATGACTTCGTCAACCATTTTGAAAAGAAGGTTGACGACATCCGATCCTCGTTTGTTAAGTCAAATGACACTGCTGGTCCTGCTCACACTGCCCTACCATATGCTTTGACTTCTTTCTCCCCTCTCTCTCCAGATGAAATCTTGCGACTTGTGACGGCCGGCCGCCCAACAACCTGCCCGCTTGACCCTATCCCCTCCTCTCTTCTCCAGACCATTTCCGGTGACCTTCTCCCTTACCTCACCTCGCTCATCAACTCATCCTTGACCGCTGGCTATGTCCCTTCCGTCCCTTCTCAAAAAACCAATACTCGATCCCTCTGATGTCAACAACTACAGACCAGTATCCCTTCTTTCTTTTCTCTCCAAAACTATTGAGCGTGCCGTCTTTAGCCAACTCTCTTGCTATCTCTCTCAGAATGACCTTCTTGATCCAAACCAGTCAGGTTTCAAGACTGGTCATTCAACTGAGACTGCTCTTCTCTGTGTCACGGAGGCTCTCCGCACTGCTAAAGCTAACTCTCTCCTCTGCTCTTGTCCTTCTAGACCTGTCTGCTGCCTTTGATACTGTGAACCATCAGATCCTCCTCTCCACCCTCTCCGAGCTGGGCATCTCCGGCGCGGCTCACTCTTGGATTGCGTCCTACCTGACCGGTCGCTCCTACCAAGTGGGGTGGCGAGAAGCTGTCTCCGCACCACGTGGGCTCAGTTCTAGGCCCTCTCCTATTCTCGCTATACACCAAGTCACTTGGCTCTGTCATATCCTCACATGGCCTCTCCTATCATTAATACGCTGACGACACACAACTAATCTTCTCCTTTCCCCCTTCTGATAACCAGGTGGCGAATCGCATCTCTGCATGTCTGGCAGACATATCAGTATGGATGACGGATCACCACCTCAAGCTGAACCTTGGCAAGACGGAGCTGCTCTTCCTCCCGGGGAAGGACTGCCTGTTCCATGATCTCGCCATCACGGTTGACAACTCCGTTGTGTCCTCCTCCCAGAGTGCGAAGAGCCTTGGTGTGACCCTGGACAACACACTGTCGTTCTCCGCTAACATCAAGGCGGTGACCCGATCCTGTAGGTTCATTACTATACAACATTCGGAGAGTACGACCCTGCCTTACACAGGAAGCGGCACAGGTCCTAATCCAGGCACTTGTCATCTCCTGTCTGGATTACTGCAACTCGCTGTTGGCTGGGCTCCCTGCCTGTGCCATTAAACCCCTACAACTCATCCAGAATGCCGCAGCCCGTCTGGTGTTCAACCTTCCCAAGTTCTCTCACGTCACCCCCCTCCTCCGCACACTCCACTGGCTTCCAGTTGAAGCTCGCATCCGCTACAAGACCATGGTGCTTGCCTATGGAGCTGTGAGGGGATCGGCACCTCTGTACCTTCAGGCTCTGATCAGTCCCTACAACCAAACGAGGGCATTGCGTTCATCCACCTCTGGCCTGCTGGCTCCCCTTCCTCTGCGGAAGCATAGTTCCCGCTCAGCCCAGTCAAAACTGTTCGCTGCTCTGGCACCCCAATGGTGGAACAAGCTCCCTCACGACGCCAGGACAGCGGAGTCACTCACCACCTTCCGGAGACATTTGAATCCCCACCTCTTTAAGGAATACCTGGGATAGGATAAAGTAATCCTTCTACCCCCCCCTTACCCGAACCCCCCCCCCCCCCCCCCCCCCCCCCCAAAAAAAATCTCGGTCGAACAAGATTTTTTAAAATCGGGGACAGCCCTACTCACAGTTACCTTTAAAAAAAGATAGGGCCGTGGATCAGAAAACCAGTCAGTATCTGGTGTGACCACCATTTGCCTCATGCAGCGCAACACATCTCCTTCGCTGTCAAAAAGTGATTTAATTCAAATGGATTCACCCTAGAGCAGGGTTTCCCAAACTCGGTCCTTGGGACCCCAAGGGGTGCACCTTTTTATTTTTGCCAAGGGGTGCACCTTTGGGTCCCAGGGACCGAGATTGGGAAGCCCTGCTCTAGACTGACCGCTTACACTAACCTCTGATCCCTGCAAGTCTGTGTCTGTCTGTCTGTCTGTCTGTCTGTCTGTCTGTCTGTGTCTGTCTTGCCTTCCTGTCTGTCTGTCTGTCTGTCTTGCCTGCCTGTCAGTATGTCTGCCTGTCTGTCAGTCTGCCTGTCTGTCTGTCTGTCTGTCTGTCTGTCTGCCTGTCTGCCTGTCTGCCTGTGTTGTTGGGAGGGAAAGCTAATGGACTAATACATTATTATATCTCCTCTTCCTCTACAGAACATGGTGAAACAGAAGGCTATGAGGGTTCTAAAGCAGAAGAGACAGTAAGATGTTGTTCATGTCAATACTACTGGATAAGCAAGATACCACTGATACCACTACACAAAATACAGGGAGGGAAGAATACCACTACACAAAATACAGGGAGGGAAGAATACCACTACACAAAATACAGGGAGGGAAGAATACCACTACACAAAATACAGGGAGGGAAAAAAGTATTTGATCCCCTGCTGATTTTGTACGTTTGCCCACTGACAAAGAAATGATCAGTCTATAATTTTAATGGTAGGTTTATTTGAACAATAAGAGACAGAATAACAACAACAAAATCCTGAAAAACGCATGTCAAAAATGTTATAAATTGATTTGCATTTTAATGAGGGAAATAAATATTTGACCCCTCTGCCTTAGTACTTGGTGGCAAAACCCTTGTTGGCAATCACAGAGGTCAGACGTTTCTTGTAGTTGGCCACCAGGTTTGCACACATCTCAGGAGGGATTTTGTCCAACTCCTCTTTGTAGATCTTCTCCAAGTCATTAAGGTTTTGAGGCTGACGTTTGGCAACTCGAACCTTCAGCTCCCTCCACATATTTTCTATGGGATTAAGGTCTGGAGACTGGCTAGGCCACTCCAGGACCTTAATGTGCTTCTTCTTGAGCCACTCCTTTGTTGCCTTGGCCGTGTGTTTTGGGTCATTGTCATGCTGGAATACCCATCCACGACCTATTTTCAATGCCCTGGCTGAGGGAAGGAGGTTCTCACCCAAGATTTGACGGTACATGGCCCCGTCCATCATCCCTTTGATGCAGTGAATTTGTCCTGTCCCCTTAGAAGAAAAACACCCCCAAAGCATAATGTTTCCACCTCCATGTTTGACGGTGGGGATGGTGTTCTTGGGGTCATAGGCAACATTCCTCCTCCTCCAAACACGGCGAGTTGAGTTGATGCCAAAGAGCTCCATTTTGGTCTCATCTGACTACAACACTTTCACCCAGTTCTCCTCTGAATCATTCAGATGTTCATTGGCAAACTTCAGACGGGCATGTATATGTGCTTTCTTGAGCAGGGGGACCTTGCGGGCGCTGCAGGATTTCAGTTCTTCACGGCGTAGTGTGTTACCAATTGTTTTCTTGGTGACTATGGTCCCAGCTGCCTTGAGATCATTGACAAGCTCCTCCCGTGTAGTTCTGGGCTGATTCCTCACCGTTCTCATGATCATTGCAACTCCACGAGGTGAGATCTTGCATGGAGCCCCAGGCCGAGGGAGATTGACAGTTCTTTTGTGTTTCTTCCATTTGCCAATAATCGCACCAACTGTTGTCACCTTCTCACCAAGCTGCTTGGCGATGGTCTTGTAGCCCATTCCAGCCTTGTGTAGATCTACAATCTTGTCCCTGACATCCTTGGAGAGCTCTTTGGTCTTGGCCATGGTGGAGAGTTTGGAATCTGATTGATTGATTGCTTCTGTGGACAGGTGTCTTTTATACAGGTAACAAACTGAGATTAGGAGCACTCCCTTTAAGAGTGTGCTCCTAATCTCAGCTCGTTACCTGTATAAAAGACACCTGGGAGCCAGAAATCTTTCTGATTGAGAGGGGGTCAAATACTTATTTCCCTCATTAAAATGCAAATCAATTTATAAGATTTTTTTGACATGCGTTTTTCTGGATTTAGTTATTCTGTCTCTCACTGTTCAAATAACCCTACCATTAAAATTATAGACTGATCATTTCTTTGTCAGTGGGCAAACGTACAAAATCAGCAGGGGATCAAATACTTTACCCTCACTGTACCACTGTTAAACAAACACTCAGAAAATGAGTCATTTTGTCTATTCAGCTTGGAATAAATGACCATATTGTATTCCAGGTATGAATAATTATATTTTATATTGAAGATATGAATAATTATATATTATATTGAAGATATTAATGATTATATTTTATATTTAAGATTTGATGTGATATATTGTATTCTACACTGATTGGACAAAACATTAGATATAGACTGACCAGCTGAATCCAGGGGAACACTAGGATCCCTTATTGATGTCATTTGGGTTAGGGTTATTTCATTTGTTAAATCCACTTCAATCAGTGTAGATCAGGGTTCCCCAACTGGTGGCCTACGGGCCAAATCTGGCTCACCAGCAATATTATTATTATACAAAGCTGCCCAAATTAATTATGAATATTATTTTAATGTAAAAAATATATTATTACAAAAATCTCAGACTCGAGATGCAAAAAATCCCAAATGCAATGTCCCAAGAAGGAAGTTAATCCACCTAAATAACGCAAAAGTTACATTTTAATTTCATTCATGAGGAGAGAGAAGGCAGGAGACAACTAATACAGCAGCCATTCTGTGGTGAAACCTGCAGCCCAATCAATAGGAGGTGAACAGCGCCTGGTGCGGAAAATATAGCTCACTTCAAAATCGAATTACATTTACATTTTAGTCATTTAGCAGACGCTCTTATCCAGAGCGACTTACAGTTAGTGAGTGCATACATTATCATACTGCCCCCCCCCCCCCGTGGGAAACGAACCCACAATCCTGGCGTTGCAAGCGCCATGCTCTACCAACTGAGCTACAGGAGGCCTGTATTTTATTTGTCACATGCGCCGAGTACAACAGGTGTAGACCTTACAGTGAAATGCTTACTTACAAGCCCTTAACCAACAATGCAGTTTTAAGAAAAACAAGTGTTAAGTAAAAAATAGATAAGTAAATAATAAAAATAACAAATAATTAAAGAGCAGCAGTAAAATAAAATAACAGTAGTGAGGCTATATACTAGGGGTACCGGTACAGAGTCAATGTGCGGGGGCACCGGTTAGTCGAGGTAATTGAGGTAATATGTACATGTGGGTAGAGTTAAAGTGACTATGCATAGATAATAAACAGAGTAGCAGCAGCGTGGGGTGGGGTGGGGTAGGGTGGGGGGGGCAATGCAAATAGTCCGGGTAGCCATGATTAGCTGTTCAGGAGTCTTATGGCTTGCGGGTAGAAGCTGTTAAGAAGCCTTTTGGACCAAGACTTGGCACTCCGGTAACTTGTTATGCAAGTGTTGCCCAGCAACAGATGGAGATAAACTACACCAGTTGAGTAATTCATTTAAACATTTACATTTACATTTACGTCATTTAGCAGACGCTCTTATCCAGAGCGACTTACAAATTGGTGCATTCACCCTATAACCAGTGGGATAACCACTTTACAATTATTATTATTTTTTTTTTTTTTAAGGGGGGGGGGGGGGGGGTAGAAGGATTACTTTATCCTATCCCAGGTATTCCTTAAAGAGGTGGGGTTTCAAATGTCTCCGGAAGGTGGTGAGTGACTCCGCTGTCCTGGCGTCGTGAGGGAGCTTGTTCCACCATTGGGGTGCCAGAGCAGCGAACAGTTTTGACTGGGCTGAGCGGGAACTATGCTTCCGCAGAGGAAGGGGAGCCAGCAGGCCAGAGGTGGATGAACGCAATGCCCTCGTTTGGGTGTAGGGACTGATCAGAGCCTGAAGGTACGGAGGTGCCGTTCCCCTCACAGCTCCATAGGCAAGCACCATGGTCTTGTAACAGATGCGAGCTTCAACTGGAAGCCAGTGGAGTGTGCGGAGGAGCGGGGTGACGTGAGAGAACTTGGGAAGGTTGAACACCAGACGGGCTGCGGCATTCTGGATGAGTTGTAGGGGTTTAATGGCACAGGCAGGGAGCCCAGCCAACAGCGAGTTGCAGTAATCCAGACGGGAGATGACAAGTGCCTGGATTAGGACCTGTGCTGCTTCCTGTGTAAGGCAGGGTCGTACTCTCCGAATGTTGTAGAGCATGAACCTGCAGGATCGGGTCACCGCCTTGATGTTAGCGGAGAACGACAGGGTATTGTCCAGGGTCACGCCAAGGCTCTTCGCACTCTGGGAGGAGGACACAACTGAGTTGTCAACCGTGATGGCGAGATCATGGAACGGGCAGTTCTTCCCCGGGAGGAAGAGCAGCTCCGTCTTGCCAAGGTTCAGCTTGAGGTGGTGATCCGTCATCCATACTGATATGTCTGCCAGACATGCAGAGATGCGATTCGCCACCTGGTTATCAGAAGGGGGAAAGGAGAAGATTAGTTGTGTATCGTCAGCGTAGCAATGATAGGAGAGGCCATGTGAGGATATGACAGAGCCAAGTGACTTGGTGTATAGCGAGAATAGGAGAGGGCCTAGAACTGAGCCCTGGGGGACACCAGTGGTGAGAGCACGTGGTGCGGAGACAGCTTCTCGCCACGCCACTTGGTAGGAGCGACCGGTCAGGTAGGACGCAATCCAAGAGTGAGCCGCGCCGGAGATGCCCAGCTCGGAGAGGGTGGAGAGGAGGATCTGATGGTTCACAGTATCAAAGGCAGCAGACAGGTCTAGAAGGACAAGAGCAGAGGAGAGAGAGTTAGCTTTAGCAGTGCGGAGAGCCTCCGTGACACAGAGAAGAGCAGTCTCAGTTGAATGACCAGTCCTGAAACCTGACTGGTTAGGATCAAGAAGGTCATTCTGAGAGAGATAGCATGAGAGTTGGCTAAAGACGGCACGCTCAATAGTTTTGGAAAGAAAAGAAAGAAGGGATACTGGTCTGTAGTTGTTGACATCAGAGGGATCGAGTGTTGGTTTTTTGAGAAGGGGTGCAACTCTCGCTCTCTTGAAGACGGAAGGGACATAGCCAGCGGTCAAGGATGAGTTGATCAGCGAGGTGAGGTAGGGGAGAAGGTCACCGGAGATGGTCTGGAGAAGAGAGGAGGGGATGGGGTCAAGCGGGCAGGTTGTTGGGCGGCCTGCAGTCACAAGTCGCAAGATTTTATCTGGAGAGAGAGGGGAGAAAGAAGTCAAAGCATAGGGTAGGGCAGTGTGAGCAGGACCAGCAGTGTCATTAGACTTAATAAACAAGGATCGGATGTCGTCAACCTTCTTTTCAAAGTGGTTGACGAAGTCATCCACAGAGAGGGGGGGGGGGGGGGGGGGGGGGGGAGGAGGATTCAGCAGGGAGGAGAATGTGTCAGCTTCCTAGGGTTAGAGGCAGATGCTTGGAATTTAGAGTGGTAGAAAGTGGCCTTAGCAGCAGAAACAGATGAAGAAAATGTAGAGAGGAGGGAGTGAAAAGATGCCAGGTCCGCCGGGAGTCTAGTTTTCTTCCATTTCCGCTCAGCTGCCCGGAGCTCTGTTCTGTGAGCTCGCAATGAGTCATCAAGCCACGGAGCTGGAGGGGAGGGCTGAGCCGGCCGGGAGGATAGGGGACACAGAGAGTCAAAGGATGCAGAAAGGGAGGAGAGGAGGGTTGAGGAGGCAGAATCAGGAGATTGGAGGGAGAAGGATTGAGCAGAGGGAAGAGATGATAGGATGGAAGAGAAGAGAGTAGTGGGAGAGAGAGAGCGAAGGTTGCGGCGGCGCATTACCATCTGTGTAGGGGCAGAGTGAGTAGTGTAGGAGGAGAGCGAGAGAGAAAAGGATACAAAGTAGTGGTCGGAGACATGGAGGGGAGTTGCAGTGAGATTAGTAGAAGAGCAGCATCTAGTAAAGATGAGGTCAAGCGTATTGCCTGCCTTGTGAGTAGGGGGGGGGACGGTGAGAGGGTGAGGTCAAAAGAGGAGAGGAGTGGAAAGGAGGCAGAGAGAAATGAGTCAAATGTAGACGTAGGGAGGTTGAAATCCCCCAAAACTGTGAGGGGTGAGCCATCCTCAGGAAAGGAACTTATCAAGGCGTCAAGCTCATTGATGAACTCTCCAAGGGAACCTGGAGGGCGATAGATGACAAGGATATTAAGCTTAAATGGGCTAGTGACTGTGACAGCATGGAATTCAAATGTGGAGATAGACAGATGGATTAGGGGAAAAATTGAGAATGTCCACTTGGGAGAGATGAGGATACCTGTGCCACCACCCCTCTGACCAGATGCTCTCGGGGTATGCGAGAACACATGGTCAGACGAGGAGAGAGCAGAAGGAGTAGCAGTGTTTTCAGTGGTAATCCATGTTTCCGTCAGCGCCAGGAAGTCGAGGGACTGGAGGGTAGCATAGGCTGGGATGAAGTCAGCTTTGTTGGCAGCAGAACGGCAGTTCCAGAGGCTGCCAGAGACCTGGAACTCCAGGTGTGTGGTGCGTGCAGGGACCACCAGGTTAGAGAGGCAGCAGCCACGCGGTGTGAGGCGTTTGTGTAGCCTGTGCGGAGAGGAGAGAACAGGGATAGGCAGAGGCATAGTTGACAGGCTGTAGCAGATGGCTACAATAATGCAGAGGAGATCGGAATGAAATTAACTAAACATCTGGGAAAGGAGAGAGCAGGGCCTCCCTCACCAAAACTCCCAAATATAACTCTCCCAACTTCCACCTCAGAAACTATAATATTTTCACTGAACCACCCGAATAAAACTCTCCCAACTTCCACTTTAGAAATTAGAATTGTTGTAAACTACAGTGGTTCAATGTTTCAAGGAATAGACTCAACTTACTTTATTCAGCTAGCTAACTATGACGCCATAGCTAACTAGCATGCTAGCATCCAATAACACACAGTTTAGCACCAATACTTGGTTACAACAAACTACCAATAGTGTGTTAACACACTAAACAGATAATTAGTGTCCGTGTCTAGTTCCTTTCATAACGCAGCAATAATTAAACGTTGGCTAGCTAGCACAAAGATATTGTATTTAGCTGCTACAGCACAGCTAGCTGGTAGTGTTGGCTAGCTAGCAATGGCTGCTGTGTTGACTTTGTTTGAAAAACGGCGTCACTGCGAACGAATGTAGCTGGCTAAAATTATATTGTATTTAGTTGCTATAGTACTGCTAGCTGGTAGCGTTGGCTATCTAGCAATGGCTGCGGTGATGACTTTGTTTGAAAAACGGCGTCGCTGCGAACGAATGTAGCTGGCTAAAAGGATATTGTATTTAGTTGCTACCGTTGCTAATAGCTACTCGCCAGCTAGTCCAGGAGGTGAGTTAGCTAGCTAGCTAGCTTCGTGCTACACCCGGCACCGCCGAATACAATACTAACCTACAATAATTACATACAATAACTACCCACAACAACCCACGATGCCTACCTACAATACCTAACTACAATCTAAATACATAGTTTAAGCCTTACTCGACAAAGCCCAAGCTATGTATAAAGCCAAACTTACCCGACGCCAGCTGTCTGGGTGGCAGACAAGAAGACATTGGTCTTCTGCAATCAGTAGCTGTAATTAAGTACAGTAGCTACTAACTACCTAACGTTAATGCTTCAGATAATGAGGTTAGAAAAACAGCTGAATGGTAGGTAGCTAGCTGGCTTATTTACAGGTACTCTTAAACGTGAAATAACATTGGAAACAACTATCCAAAGTTGCTAAAAGTTACCAGTAGCTACCCGCTAGCTAGCTAGCTTTATTGGTCCAGGTAGTGGGTTAGCTAGCCTCGTGCTTCACCGGGCTCACTCGAATACAATACTTACCTACAATAATTACCTACAATAACTACCTAAATAAACTACCTACAATACCTAACTACAATACCTACCTACAATCTAAATACATGGTTTAAGCTTTTTTTTATTTATTTTTATTTATTTCACCTTTATTTAACCATGTAAGCCAGTTGAGAACAAGTTCTCATTTACAACTGCGACCTGGCCAAGATAAAGCAAAGCAGTGCGATAAAAACAACAACACAGAGTTACATATGGGGTAAAAAACATAAAGTCAAAAATACAACAGAAAATATATATACAGTGTGTGCAAATGTAGCAAGTTATGGAGGTAAGGCAATAAATAGGCTATAGTGCAAAATAATTACAATAGTATTAACACTGGAATGCTAGATGTGCAAGAGATTATGTGCAAATAGAGATACTGGGGTGCAAAAGAGCAAAATAAATAACAATATGGGGATGAGGTAGTTGGGTGGGCTAATTTCAGATGGGCTGTGTACAGGTGCAGTGATCGGTAAGCTGCTCTGACAACTGATGGTTAAAGATAGTGAGGGAGATAAGAGTCTCCAGCTTCAGAGATTTTTGCAATTCGTTCCAGTCATTGGCAGCAGAGAACTGGAAGGAATGGCGGCCAAAGGAGGTGTTGCTCAACACCATATAAGAAGCCAAGCTTACCTCCTGCTAGAGAAAACACAACCTCACTCCTCGGCTCCGGTCTGTTCATAGTGACGGGCCCTGACGGGCCCTGGTAAAAAGGAGTGCACCATATATGGAATAGGGTGCCATTTGGGAAACACAATGCTAAGCTTTTCTGTCACCAACGGTCACAATTGTTAATTCTCAGATCTCAGTGGTCAAGCTAGCTGGTGGAGTGGACTTACAGCGGTGCACAACTTGTAGCCCACACCGAAATCAAAGCGACACTGCTCGTCCATGGAGTAGTTAATCCCGGGCATAAACAATAATCTTCATTTTAATGTAACTGTACAAACAACAAGAGGGCTTAATTGGAGTCTAATTCTTCAGAGCCTAGGCATATATTACATAACTTAACTGGCTGAGGTAGGCTATGAGGCTTAACAGCATATTTTACAATAGAAGTGGGATTTTTTTTTAATTAGGCCTACTTACAATTGCAACTGGCCAAAAATGTAGCCTCCTGCATAAAACAATCATTTAAATGTAGCCTCCTACATACAGTGGGGGAAAAAAAGTATTTAGTCAGCCACCAATTGTGCAAGTTCTCCCACTTAAAAAGATGAGAGAGGCCTGTAATTTTCATCATAGGTACACTTAAACTATGACAGACAAATTGAGAAAAAGAAATCCAGAAAATCACATTGTAGGATTTTTAATGAATTTATTTATGAAATTATGGTGGAAAATAAGTATTTGGTCACCTACAAACAAGCAAGATTTCTGGCTCTCACAGACCTGTAACTTCTTCTTTAAGAGGCTCCTCTGTCCTCCACTCGTTACCTGTATTAATGGCACCTGTTTGAACTTGTTATCAGTATAAAAGACACCTGTCCACAACCTCAAACAGTCACACTCCAAACTCCACTATGGCCAAGACCAAAGAGCTGTCAAAGGACACCAGAAACAAAATTGTAGACCTGCACCAGGCTGGGAAGACTGAATCTGCAATAGGTAAGCAGCTTGGTTTGAAGAAATCAACTGTGGGAGCAATTATTAGGAAATGGAAGACATACAAGACCACTGATAATCTCCCTCGATCTGGGGCTCCACGCAAGATCTCACCCTGTGGGGTCAAAATGATCACAAGAACGGTGAGCAAAAATCCCAGAACCACACGGGGGGACCTAGTGAATGACCTGCAGAGAGCTGGGACCAAAGTAACAAAGCCTACCATCAGTAACACACTACGCCGCCAAGGACTCAAATCCTGCAGTGCCAGACGTGTCCCCCTGCTTAAGCCAGTACATGTCCAGGCCCGTCTGAAGTTTGCTAGAGTGCATTTGGATGATCCAGAAGAGGATTGGGAGAATGTCATATGGTCAGATGAAACCAAAATATAACTTTTTGGTAAAAACTCAACTCGTCGTGTTTGGAGGACAAAGAATGCTGAGTTGCTTCCAAAGAACACCATACCTACTGTGAAGCATGGGGGTGGAAACATCATGCTTTGGGGCTGTTTTTCTGCAAAGGGACCAGGACGACTGATCCGTGTAAAGGAAAGAATGAATGGGGCCATGTATCGTGAGATTTTGAGTGAAAACTCCCGAGTGGCGCAGTGGTCTAAGGCACTGCATCGCAGTGCTAGCTGTGCCACTAGAGATCCTGGTTCGTATCCAGGCTCTGTCGTAGCCGGCCGCGACCGGGAGACCCATGGGGCGGCGCACAATTGGCCCAGCGTCGTCCAGGGTAGGGGAGGGAATGGCCGGCAGGGATGTAGCTCAGTTGGTAGAGCATGGTATTTCCAACGGCAGGGTTGTGGGTTCGATTCCAGTATAAAAAATTAAAATAAATAAAAATGTATGCACTCACTAACTGTAAGTCGCTCTGGATAAGAGCGTCTGCTAAATGACTAAAATGTAAATGTAAAACCTTCTTCCATCAGCAAGGGCATTGAAGATGAAACGTGGCTGGGTCTTTCAGCATGACAATGATCCCAAACACACCGCCCGGGCAACGAAGGAGTGGCTTCGTAAGAAGCATTTCAAGGTCCTGGAGTGGCCTAGCCAGTCTCCAGATCTCAACTCCATAGAAAATCTTTGGAGGGAGTTGAAAGTCCGTGTTGCCCAGCGACAGCCCCAAAACATCACTGCTCTAGAGGAGATCTGCATGGAGGAATGGGCCAAAATACCAGCAACAGTGTGTGAAAACCTTGTGAAGACTTACAGAAAACGTTTGACCTGTGTCATTGCCAACAAAGGGTATATAACAAAGTATTGAGAAACTTTTGTTATTGACCAAATACTTATTTTCCACCATAATTTGCAAATAAATTCATTAAAAATCCTACAATGTGATTTTCTGGATTTTTTTTCTCTCATTTTGTCTGTCATAGTTGACGTGTATCTATGATGAAAATTACAGGCCTCTCTCATCTTTTTAAGTGGGAGAACTTGCACAATTGGTGGCTGACTAAATACTTTTTTTCCCCACTGTAAACAATCATTTAAATGTAGCCTCCTGCATCAAACAATCATTTAAAGAAAAAAAAGGAGTCTCAGGATTGCCTGCTCCTGTAACAACAAAACAAACAGAAAATACTGTCCGCTTGAGACCTAAATATCCCTGGATAAGCACTCACAATAATGTAAGTATTTACTAAATACAGTCATATAGGCCACTAAGTTACTTACACAATGGGAAAAGTAGCATTTCCCCTCGGACACGATCTTGTGGATGTCGGGTGAGATGGATATGCAGGCAGTCCTCGATTGACTTATGTGAAAGCCGGTTCCTCTCGTGAGTTTATATTGCGTTCATAGAGGAAAAGGAGGACTCGCAGGTGTAAGTCGATCCAAACATTGTTAGCACATAAAATGAAGTTTCTTTATTGGCTGTATTCCTCGGAGTATGCCACCCAAAAACGCACACAAGGACTCGGCACTCCTGAGCGCATCCCTGATTTGGCTCGAATTCAATCAGCTCAGTTTGTATTGCAGCCTCACCCAGCGAGGATATCATTTTCTTAGCAAGGGAGGAGAATTCTCCACCTGGTGGACTGTGAGAGGATCACGTACAAACACAATGATATCCTTGGGCATGCTGTAGTCTTGAAATCTGGTGGAGAAGTTGTCCCTTAGTTGCTTGATGAAATCTTCCATCACCTCTGTGACAATGCTGCGGCCTGGTCCCTCTGCCTGTCCTCTGTGATAATGCCGCGGCCTGGTCCCTCTGCCTGTCCTCTGTGATAATGCTGCAGCCTGGTCCCTCTGCCTGTCCTCTGTGATAATGCCGCGGCCTGGTCCCTCTGCCTGTCCTCTGTGATAATGTCGCGGCCTGGTCCCTCTGCCTGTCCTCTGTGATAATGCCGTGGCCTGGTCCCTCTGCCTGTCCTCTGTGATAATGCTGCGGCCTGGTCCCTCTGCCTGTCCTCTGTGATAATGCTGCAGCCTGGTCCCTCTGCCTGTCCTCTGTGATAATGCTGCGGCCTGGTCCCTCTGCCTGTCCTCTGTGATAATGCTGCAGCCTGGTCCCTCTGCCTGTCCTCTGTGATAATGTCGCGGCCTGGTCCCTCTGCCTGTCCTCTGTGATAATGCTGCAGCCTGGTCCCTCTGCCTGTCCTCTGTGATAATGTCGCGGCCTGGTCCCTCTGCCTGTCCTCTGTGATAATGCTGCGGCCTGGTCCCTCTGCCTGTCCTCTGTGATAATGCCGCGTCCTGGTCCCTCTGCCTGTCCTCTGTGATAATGCTGCGGCCTGGTCCCTCTGCCTGTCCTCTGTGATAATGCTGCGGCCTGGTCCCTCTGCCTGTCCTCTGTGATAATGCTGCAGCCTGGTCCCTCTGCCTGTCCTCTGTGATAATGCTGCGGCCTGGTCCCTCTGCCTGTCCTCTGTGATAATGCTGCAGCCTGGTCCCTCTGCCTGTCCTCTGTGATAATGTCGCGGCCTGGTCCCTCTGCCTGTCCTCTGTGATAATGCTGCGGCCTGGTCCCTCTGCCTGTCCTCTGTGATAATGCCGCGGCCTGGTCCCTCTGCCTGTCCTCTGTGATAATGCTGCGGCCTGGTCCCTCTGCCTGTCCTCTGTGATAATGCTGCAGCCTGGTCCCTCTGCCTGTCGTTTCTTCAGTGTGCTGAAGTGCAGTAGTCTTCCAGATGACAAGTCCAGATCGAACAACTCAAGCTTCCTAGTAAAGGCCTCATGTTGTTCCACCACTGTTTCCCTCTTCCTAGTAAAGGCCTCATGTTGTTCCACCACTGTTTCCCCTCTTCCTAGTAAAGGCCTCATGTTGTTCCACCACTGTTTCCCTCTTCCTAGTAAAGGCCTCATGTTGTTCCACCATGTCCACCACTGTTTCCCTCTTCCTAGTAAAGGCCTCATGTTGTTCCACCACTGTTTCCCTCTTCCTAGTAAAGGCCTCATGTTGTTCCACCACTGTTTCCCTCTTCCTAGTAAAGGCCTCATGTTGTTCCACCACTGTTTCCCTCTTCCTAGTAAAGGCCTCATGTTGTTCCACCACTGTTTCCCTCTTCCTAGTAAAGGCCTCATGTTGTTCCACCACTGTTTCCCTCTTCCTAGTAAAGGCCTCATGTTGTTCCACCACTGTTTCCCTCTTCCTAGTAAAGGCCTCATGTTGTTCCACCACGACTGTTTCCCCTCTTCCTTGTAACTGCAGATTTAACCCTTTTAAGTGACAGAAAAGCAGTGTGTGTAGCTTGCAGTGAACGCTTCATTGTTTCTGCGTTGGGCCTCTGTCTGGGGAGGGAAGAACACTTTGAAAGTTCCATGCTTAGATTCACAATGACGTCTGAGATTGAATTATTTGCAAACAGCGACATTTTCATTGCAAATAAGACAGACTGGCTTGGCTTTGGGAAAAGATGGTGAGATGAACGCATACTGTCCATTCTTCCCTGAAACTTCCATTTTCATTATCCACCTTTCTTTTGATACTTTTTGAGAGCGACATTTTTCTTGCAATCAAGTTAATTGTTCTGAAAGAATGTTGACATTAAACAAAGTAGTGTAGCCTGCAGTAGATCTGTTTTCCCCACCAATCAACACACAGAGAAATAGACTAAAATAATAATTGAATAGACATTGGTGATTTTATGAGCGTAATTAGATCGAAATTATTACGTTATTGTCACTGAATGTATTATGTACTAATCAGATGTGTTAAAATGTTGTTCAATTTGTAGTGTAGGTCAATTAATTGTGCTAATATTGTTCTGGCCTGCCGACTATTAGTTCAGAAAGGCCAAACCTAGTTGACGAACCCTGATGTAGATGAAGGGGAGGAGACAGGTTAAAGGAGGGTTTTAAGCCTTGAGACAATTGAGACATGGATTGTGTATGTGTGCCATTCAGAGGGTGAATGGGCAAGACAAAACATTTAAGTGCCTTTGAACGGGGTATGGTAGTAGGTGCCAGGCGCACCGGTTTGAGTCAAGAACTACAACGCTGCTGGGTTTTTCACGCTCAACAGTTTCCCGTGTGTATCAAGAATGGTCCACCACCTAAAGGACATCCAGACAACTTTACACAACTGTGGGAAGCATTGGAGTCAACATGGGCCAGCATCCCTGTGGAACACTTTCAACACCTTGTGGAGTCCATGCCCTGATGAATTAAGGCTGTTCTGAGGGCAAAAGGGGGTGTAACTCAATATTAGGAAGGTGTTCCTAATGTTTTGTACACTCTGTGTATATTGTATTCCAGGTTTGAATAATGACCATGTTATATTCCAGGTTTGAATAATGACCATGTTATATTACAGGTTTGAATAATGACCATGTTATATTCCAGGTATGAATAATGACCATGTTATATTCCAGGTTTGAATAATGACCATGTTATATTCCAGGTATGAATAATGACCATGTTATATTCCAGGTATGAATAATGACCATGTTATATTCCAGGTTTGAATAATGACCATGTTATATTCCAGGTATGAATAATGACCATGTTATATTCCAGGTTTGAATAATGACCATGTTATATTCCAGGTATGAATAATGACCATGTTATATTCCAGGTTTGAATAATGACCATGTTATATTCCATGTTTGAATAATGACCATGTTATATTCCAGGTATGAATAATGACCATGTTATATTCCAGGTATGAATAATGACCATGTTATATTCCAGGTTTGAATAATGACCATGTTATATTCCAGGTTTGAATAATGACCATGTTATATTCCAGGTTTGAATAATGACCATGTTATATTCCAGGTATGAATAATGACCATGTTATATTCCAGGTATGAATAATGACCATGTTATATTCCAGGTATGAATAATGACCATGTTATATTCCAGGTTTGAATAATGACCATGTTATATTCCAGGTTTGAATAATGACCATGTTATATTCCAGGTTTGAATAATGACCATGTTATATTCCAGGTTTGAATAATGACCATGTTATATTCCAGGTATGAATAATGACCATGTTATATTCCAGGTTTGAATAATGACCATGTTATATTCCAGGTATGAATAATGACCATGTTATATTCCAGGTTTGAATAATGACCATGTTATATTCCAGGTTTGAATAATGACCATGTTATATTCCAGGTTTGAATAATGACCATGTTATATTCCAGGTTTGAATAATGACCATGTTATATTCCAGGTATGAATAATGACCATGTTATATTCCAGGTATGAATAATGACCATGTTATATTCCAGGTTTGAATAATGACCATGTTATATTCCAGGTTTTAATAATGACCATGTTATATTCCAGGTTTGAATAATGACCATGTTATATTCCAGGTTTGAATAATGACCATGTTATATTCCAGGTATGAATAATGACCATGTTATATTCCAGGTTTGAATAATGACCATGTTATATTCCAGGTATGAATAATGACCATGTTATATTCCAGGTTTGAATAATGACCATGTTATATTCCAGGTTTGAATAATGACCATACTATATTCCAGGTTTGAATAATGACCATGTTATATTCCAGGTTTGAATAATGACCATGTTATATTCCAGATTTGAATAATGACCATGTTATATTCCAGGTTTGAATAATGACCATGTTATATTCCAGGTATGAATAATGACCATGTTATATTCCAGGTTTGAATAATGACCATGTTATATTCCAGGTTTGAATAATGACCATGTTATATTCCAGGTATGAATAATGACCATGTTATATTCCAGGTATGAATAATGACCATGTTATATTCCAGGTATGAATAATGACCATGTTATATTCCAGGTTTGAATAATGACCATGTTATATTCCAGGTATGAGGGCCAGAGAGACCAGCTGGCTCAGCAGTCCTTCAACATGGAACAGGCCAACTACACTATACAGTCCCTCAAGGACACCAAAACTACAGTAAGAACTGTCACTAACTACACTGTAACTACACCATAACCCAACTACGCCATCCAGTCACTAAAAGGACACTAAAACTACAGTAAGAACTGTTACTAACTACACTAGGAACTACACCGTAACTACACCATAACTATACTATAACTACTGTACACTGTAACTACACTAACTACACCATAACTACACTATAACTACTGTACACTGTAACTACACTATAACTATACTATAACTACTGTACACTGTAACTACACTAACTACACTATAACTATACTATAACTACTGTACACTGTAACTACACTATAACTATACTATAACTACTGTACACTGTAACTACACTAACTACACTATAACTACTGTACACTGTAACTACACTAACCACACCATAACTATACTATAACTATACTATAACTACTGTATACTGTAACTACACTAACCACACCATAACTATACTATAACTACACTATAACTACTGTACACTGTAACTACACTAACCACACCATAACTATACTATAACTATACTATAACTACTGTACACTGTAACTACACTATAACTACACCATAACTACACTATAACTATACTATAACTACTGTACACTGTAACTACACTAACTACACCATAACTATACTATAACTACACTATAACTACTGTACACTGTAACTACACTAACCACACCATAACTATACTATAACTATACTATAACTACTGTACACTGTAACTACACTATAACTACACCATAACTACACCATAACTATACTATAACTACTGTACACTGTAACTACACTAACTACACCATAACTATACTATAACTACTGTACACTGTAACTACACTATAACTACACCATAACTATACTATAACTACTGTACACTGTAACTACACTATAACTACACATAACTACTGTACACTAATTACACTACACTGTAACTACACCATAACCCAACTACGCCATCCAGTCACTAAAAGGACACTAAAACTACAGTAAGAACTGTTACTAACTACACTAGGAACTACACCGTAACTACACCATAACTATACTATAACTACTGTACACTGTAACTACACTAACTACACCATAACTACACTATAACTACTGTACACTGTAACTACACTATAACTATACTATAACTACTGTACACTGTAACTACACTGTAACTATACTATAACTACTGTACACTGTAACTACACTAACTACACTATAACTACACTATAACTATACTATAACTACTGTACACTGTAACTACACTATAACTATACTATAACTACTGTACACTGTAACTACACTAACCACACCATAACTATACTATAACTATACTATAACTACTGTATACTGTAACTACACTAACCACACCATAACTATACTATAACTGAACTATAACTACTGTACACTGTAACTACACTAACCACACCATAACTATACTATAACTATACTATAACTACTGTACACTGTAACTACACTATAACTACACCATAACTACACTATAACTATACTATAACTACTGTACACTGTAACTACACTAACTACACCATAACTATACTATAACTACTGTACACTGTAACTACACTATAACTACACCTTAACTACACTATAACTATACTATAACTACTGTACACTGTAACTACACTAACTACACCATAACTATACTATAACTACTGTACACTGTAACTACACTATAACTACACCATAACTATACTATAACTACTGTACACTGTAACTACACTATAACTACACTATAACTACTGTACACTAATTACACTACACTGTAACTACACCATAACCCAACTACGCCATCGAGTCACTAAAAGGACACTAAAACTACAGTAAGAACTGTTACTAACTACACTAGGAACTACACCGTAACTACACCATAACTATACTATAACTACTGTACACTGTAACTACACTAACTACACCATAACTACACTATAACTACTGTACACTGTAACTACACTATAACTATACTATAACTACTGTACACTGTAACTACACTGTAACTATACTATAACTACTGTACACTGTAACTACACTAACTACACTATAACTATACTATAACTACTGTACACTGTAACTACACTATAACTATACTATAACTACTGTACACTGTAACTACACTAACCACACCATAACTATACTATAACTATACTATAACTACTGTATACTGTAACTACACTAACCACACCACAACTATACTATAACTGAACTATAACTACTGTACACTGTAACTACACTAACCACACTATAACTATACTATAACTACTGTACACTGTAACTACACTATAACTACACCATAACTACACTATAGCTATACTATAACTACTGTACACTGTAACTACACTAACTATACTATAACTATACTATAACTACTGTACACTGTAACTACACTATAACTACACCATAACTACACTATAACTATACTATAACTACTGTACACTGTAACTACACTAACTACACCATAACTATACTATAACTACTGTACACTGTAACTACACTATAACTACACCATAACTATACTATAACTACTGTACACTGTACCTACACTATAACTATACTATAACTACTGTACACTGTAACTACACTATAACTACACTATAACTACTGTACACTAATTACACTACACTGTAACTACACCATAACCCAACTACGCCATCCAGTCACTAAAAGGACACTAAAACTACAGTAAGAACTGTTACTAACTACACTAGGAACTACACCGTAACTATACTATAACTACTGTACACTGTAACTACACTAACTACACCATAACTACACTATAACTACTGTACACTGTAACTACACTATAACTACACCATAACTACACTATTACTATACTATAACTACTGTACACTGTAACTACACTGTAACTACACCATAACTATACTATAACTACTGTACACTGTAACTACACTATAACTACACTATAACTACTGTACACTGTAACTACACTATAACTACACTATAACTACTGTACACTGTAACTACACTATAACTACACTATAACTACTGTACACTAACTACACTAACTACACCATAACTACACTATAACTACTGTACACTAACTACACTACACTGTAACTACAATATAACTACACTATAACTATGCTATAACTACTGTACACCGTAACTACACCATGACTACACTATAACTATACTATAACTAATGTACACTGTAACTACACTACACTGTAACTACACCATAACTACACTACACTGTAACAACACTATAACTACACTACACTATAACTCTATTATAACTACACTACACTAACTATACTATAACTATACTACACTGTAACTACACTAACTACATTATACTAACTACACTATAACTACACTACACTGTAACTACACTAACTACATTATACTAACTATACTATAACTACACTACACTGTAACTACACTAACTACATTATACTAACTACAATATAACTACACTACACTATAACTATACTATAACTACACTAACTACATTATACTAACTATACTATAACTACACTACACTATAACTACACTACACTGTAACTACACTAACTACATTATACTAACTACACTATAACTACACTACACTGTAACTGCACTAACTACATTATACTAACTACAATATAACTATACTACACTATAACTATACTATAACTACACTAACTACATTCTATTAACTACTATAACTACACTACACTAACTACACTACACTATAACTACACTAACTACATTATACTAACTATACTATAACTACACTAACTACTCTATAACTACACTATGACTACACTGTACCTACTATAACTACACTAGCTACACTACACTATAACTACACTACACTATAACTACACTAACTACATTATACTAACTATACTATAACTACACTACACTATAACTACACTAACTACATTATACTAACTAAACTTTAACTACACTACACTGTAACTACACTAACTACATTATACTAACTACAATATAACTATACTACACTATAACTATACTATAACTACACTAACTACATTATACTAACTATACTATAACTACACTATAACTACTGTACACTGTAACTACACTAACCACACCATAACTATACTATAACTATACTATAACTACTGTACACTGTAACTACACTAACTACACCATAACTATACTATAACTACTGTACACTGTAACTACACTATAACTACACTATAACTACTGTACACTAATTACACTACACTGTAACTACACCATAACCCAACTACGCCATCCAGTCACTAAAAGGACACTAAAACTACAGTAAGAACTGTTACTAACTACACTAGGAACTACACCGTAACTACACCATAACTATACTATAACTACTGTACACTGTAACTACACTAACTACACCATATCTACACTATAACTACTGTACACTGTAACTACACTATAACTATACTATAACTACTGTACACTGTAACTACACTATAACTATACTATAACTACTGTACACTGTAACTACACTAACTACACTATAACTACACTATAACTATACTATAACTACTGTACACTGTAACTACACTATAACTATACTATAACTACTGTACACTGTAACTACACTAACCACACCATAACTATACTATAACTATACTATAACTACTGTATACTGTAACTACACTAACCACACCATAACTATACTATAACTACACTATAACTACTGTACACTGTAACTACACTAACCACACCATAACTATACTATAACTATACTATAACTACTGTACACTGTAACTACACTATAACTACACCATAACTACACTATAACTATACTATAACTACTGTACACTGTAACTACACTAACTACACCATAACTATACTATAACTATACTATAACTACTGTACACTGTAACTACACTATAACTACACCATAACTACACTATAACTATACTATAACTACTGTACACTGTAACTACACTAACTACACCATAACTATACTATAACTACTGTACACTGTAACTACACTATAACTACACCATAACTATACTATAACTATACTATAACTACTGTACACTGTAACTACACTATAACTATACTATAACTACTGTACACTGTAACTACACTATAACTACACTATAACTACTGTACACTAATTACACTACACTGTAACTACACCATAACCCAACTACGCCATCCAGTCACTAAAAGGACACTAAAACTACAGTAAGAACTGTTACTAACTACACTAGGAACTACACCGTAACTACACCATAACTATACTATAACTACTGTACACTGTAACTACACTAACTACACCATAACTACACTATAACTACTGTACACTGTAACTACACTATAACTACACCATAACTACACTATAACTATACTATAACTACTGTACACTGTAACTACACTATAACTACACCATAACTATACTATAACTACTGTACACTGTAACTACACTATAACTACACTATAACTACTGTACACTGTAACTACACTATAACTACACTATAACTACTGTACACTGTAACTACACTATAACTACTGTACACTAACTACACTAACTACACCATAACTACACTATATCTACTGTACACTAACTACACTACACTGTAACTACACTATAACTATGCTATAACTACTGTACACCGTAACTACACCATGACTACACTATAACTATACTATAACTACTGTACACTGTAACTACACTACACTGTAACTACACCATAACTACACTACACTACACTGTAACTACACCATAACTACACTACACTATAACTATATTATAACTACACTACACTAACTATACTATAGCTATACTACACTGTAACTACACTAACTACATTATACTAACTATACTATAACTACACTACACTATAACTACACTAACTACATTATACTAACTATACTTTAACTACACTACACTGTAACTACACTAACTACATTATACTAACTACAATATAACTACACTACACTATAACTATACTATAACTACACTAACTACATTATACTAACTATACTATAACTACACTACACTACACTATAACTACACTACTCTGTAACTACACTAACTACATTATACTAACTACACTATAACTACACTACACTGTAACTACACTAACTACATTATAACTATACTACACTATAACTATACTATAACTACACTAACTACATTATACTAACTATACTATAACTACACTATACTAACTACACTACACTATAACTACACTAACTACATTATACTAACTATACTATAACTACACTAACTACTCTATAACTACACTATGACTACACTGTACCTACTATAACTACACTAGCTACACTACACTATAACTACACTACACTATAACTACACTAACTACATTATACTAACTATACTTTAACTACACTACACTATAACTACACTAACTACATTATACTAACTATACTATAACTACACTACACTATAACTACACTAACTACATTATACTAACTATACTTTAACTACACTACACTATAACTACACTACACTATAACTACACTAACTACATTATACTAACTATACTATAACTACACTACACTATAACTACACTAACTACATTATACTAACTATACTATAACTACACTACACTATAACTACACTAACTACATTATACTAACTATACTATAACTACACTACACTGTAACTACACTAACTACATTATACTAACTACAATATAACTACACTACACTATAACTATACTATAACTACACTAACTACATTATACTAACTATACTATAACTACACATTTACATTTACATTTTAGTCATTTAGCAGACGCTCTTATCCAGAGCGACTTACAGGAGCAATTAGGGTTAAGTGCCTTGCTCAAGGGCACATCGACAGATTTTTCACCTAGTCGGCTCAGGGATTAGAACCAGCGACCTTTCGGTTACTGGCACAACGCTCTTACCCACTAGACTACACTACACTATAACTACACTAACTACATTATACTAACTACACTATACTGTAACTACATTACACTGTAACTACACTAACTACATTACACTGTAACTACACCATAACTACTCTATACCTACACTGTAACTTCACCATAACTACAGTAGAACTACACCATAACTACACTACACTATAACTAGACTACACTAACTACACTGTAACTACACTACACTACACTGTAACTACATTAACTACACGAAAACTACACAACACTATAACTATACCATAACTACACCATAGCGACACTACACTATAACTACATTACACTGTAACTACACCGTAATGACACTAACTACACTGTAACTACACTAACTACACAATAACTGCACTGTAACTACACTACACATAATTACACCATAACTACACTGTAACTACACTACACTGTAATTACACTAACTAACCTATAAATACACAGTAACTACACTAACCACCAATAACACTGTAATTACACTAACTAACCTATAAATACACAGTAACTACACTAACCACCAATAACACTGTAATTACACTAACTAACCTATAAATACACAGTAACTACACTAACCACCAATAACACTGTAATTACACTAACTAACCTATAAATACACAGTAACTACACTAACCACCAATAACACTGTAATTACACTAACTAACCTATAAATACACAGTAACTACACTAACTACACCAATAACATTGTAATTACCCTGTTACTACCCTGTTACTATCCTGTAACTACACTGTAACTACACAGTGCGGATTTATCTTCATTCTGGACACAATCAGGTTACTGAAAGTGCATACAGTGTCTGATGTCATCAGCATTCCGCCTTCAAGTCTCCAGAAAACGTGTGTTTTGCGAGCGAGAGGCACCTTTCATTATAACGTTAGAGGAAATACGTTCCTAGCCTTTGAGGAACGTGTTTGCTGGCCTCATAATTGCTAACCAGCTATCTATGTTTGGCTAGAGTTATGCTAACCCGTTTGCAATCCCTTTAGCTGTGCTTGCTAGCTTGCTGGCTGGCTAGCTACAGAGGTTAGCTGGCTAGTTAGCTACAGTAGTTAGCTGGCTGGCTAGCTACAGAGGTTAGCTGGCTAGTTAGCTACAGAGGTTAGCTGGCTGGCTAGCTACAGAGGTTAGCTGGCTAGTTAGCTACAGAGGTTAGCTGGCTGGCTAGCTACAGAGGTTAGCTGGCTAGTTAGCTACAGAGGTTAGCTGGCTGGCTAGCTACAGAGGTTAGCTGGCTAGCTACAGAGGTTAGCTGGCTAGTTAGCTACAGAGGTTAGCTGGCTGGCTAGCTACAGAGGTTAGCTGGCTAGTTAGCTACAGAGGTTAGCTGGCTGGCTAGCTACAGAGGTTAGCTGGCTGGCTAGATACAGAGGTTAGCTGGCTGGCTAGCTACAGAGGTTAGCTGGCTAGCTACAGAGGTTAGCTGGCCAGTTAGCTACAGTAGTTGGCTACTGCCATCAAGTTGTTGTTGTATTATCAGATTTAGCCTGTTCCACCGTTTTCTAGAATGCATACTGGCATTTGAATATAGTGCTGGAAAAAGGAATCTGGACACACTGTGGACACGGTAGACACATTTACATGTAGGTGTAGACGCATGATGTGTTCAGAACTCCATGATCAGAATACAAAAACTGCTTTAACTGTCATGCCTCACACTACAATCTGTCTCAGTTCAGTTCTATTCTTTCCCACAAGCAGCGTAACATGCAAGCAAAGCAGTGGGAATGGGTTTGATCAGTACTTGACTACTTGTCAGCCGTGTAATAGTACTCCTTTGTGGTGTTGGTTCCCAGGTGGAGGCTATGAAGATTGGAGCTAGAGAGATGAAGAGGGCTTACAAGGACGTGAAGATCGATCAGATAGAAGTAACACATTTCATCTCTTGATATCAGTTACCTCACATTATAGGCTGTACAGCTTCTTTATGATGTCATGTATGATGTGGTATAGGACCTACAGGATCAGCTGGAGGATATGATGGAGGACGCCAACGAGGTGCAGGAGTCTCTGAGTCGGAGCTACGGAACTCCTGAGATAGACGAGGACGACCTGGAAGCAGGTAGGGGTGTGTCTAACAGCAGGTAGGGGTGTGTCTAACAGCAGGTAGGGGTGTGTCTAACAGCAGGTAGGGGTGTGTCTAACAGCAGGTAGGGGTGTGTCTAACAGCAGGTAGGGGTGTGTCTAATAGCAGGTAGGGGTGTGTCTAACAGCAGGTAGGGGTGTGTCTAACAGCAGGTAGGGGTGTGTCTAACAGCAGGTAGGGGTGTGTCTAACAGCAGGTAGGGGTGTGTCTAATAGCAGGTAGGGGTGTGTCTATCAGCAGGTAGGGGTGTGTCTAACAGCAGGTAGGGGTGTGTCTAACAGCAGGTAGGGGTGTGTCTAACAACAGGTAGGGGTGTGTCTAACAACAGGTAGGGGTGTGTCTAACAGCAGGTAGGGGTGTGTCTAACAGCAGGTAGGGGTGTGTCTAACAGCAGGTAGGGGTGTGTCTAACAGCAGGTAGGGGTGTGTCTAATAGCAGGTAGGGGTGTGTCTAACAGCAGGTAGGGGTGTGTCTAACAGCAGGTAGGGGTGTGTCTAACAGCAGGTAGGGGTGTGTCTAACAGCAGGTAGGGGTGTGTCTAACAGCAGGTAGGGGTGTGTCTAATAGCAGGTAGGGGTGTGTCTAAAGAGCTGGTTGATGTTGTTGTGTGTTGTCAGAGCTAGATGCCCTTGGGGATGAGTTGTTACTGGATGATGACAGTTCCTACCTGGATGAGGCTTCCTCTGCCCCCTCCATCCCAGAGGGCAGACCCAACAACAGTAAAACCAACAAGGTAAGACACAGCCCTGGCCTGCTCAGAGCCCTGACCTCAACCCCATCCAACACCTTTGGGATGTGCACAGAGCCCTGACCTCAACCCCATCCAACACCTTTGGGATGAATTGGAACGCCGACTGCGAGCCAGGCCTAATCGCCCAACATCAGTGCCCGACCTCACTAATGCTCTTGTGGCTGAATGGAAGCAAGTCCCTGCAGCAATGTTCCAACATCTAGTGGAAAGCCTTCCCAGAAGAGTGGAGGCTGTTATAGCAGCAAAGGGGGGGACCAACTCCATATTAATGGATGTGATTTTGGAATGAGATGTATGACCAGCAGGTGTCCACATACATTTGGTCATGTAGTGAACGTATACAGTGCATTCGGAAAGTATTCAGACCCCTTGACTTTTTCCAAATTTTGTTACTTTACAGCCTTGTTCTAAAATTGATTAAATTATTATTTTTCTCATCAATCTATACACAATATCCCATAATGACAAAGCAAAAATAGGTTTTTAGACATTTTAGCAAATGTATTTAAAAATAAAAACGGAAATATCACATTTACGTAAGTATTCAGACCCTTTACTCAGTACTTTGTTGAAGCACCTTTTGCAGCGATTACTGCCTTGAGTCTTCTTGGGTATGACGCTATAAGCTTGGCACACCTGTATTTGGGGAGTTTCTCCCATTCTTCTCTGCAGATCCTCTCAAGCTCTGTCACAATGGATGGGGAGCGTCGCTGCAAAGCTATTCTCAGGTCTCTCCAGAGGCGTTCGATCGGGTTCAAGTCCGGGCTCTGGCAGGTCGTTGTCCTGTTGGAAGGTTAATCTTCACCCCAGAGGTCCTGAGCACTCTGGAGCAGGTTTTCATCAAGGATATCTCTGTACTTTGCTCTGTTCATCTTTCACTCGATCCTGACTAGTCTCCCAGTCCCTGCCGCTGAAAAACATCACCACAGCATGATGCAGCCACCACCATGCTTCACCGTAGGGATGGTGCCAGGTTTCCTCCAGACGTGAAACTTGGCATTCAGGCCAAAGAGTTCAATCTTGGTTTCATCAGACCAAATAATCTTTTTTCTCATGGTCTGAGAGTCCTTTAGGTGCCTTTTGGCAAACTCCAAGTGGGCTGTTATGTGCCTTTTACTGAGGAGTGGCTTCCGTCTGGCTACTCTACCATAAACGCCTGATTGGTGGAGTGCTGCAGAGATGGTTGTCCTTCTGGAAGGTTCTCCCATCTCCACAGAGGAACTCTGGCACTCTGTCAGAGTGACCATTGGGTTCTTGGTCACCTCCCTGACCAAGGCCCTTCTCCCCCGATTGCCCAGTTTGGCCGGGTGGCCAGCACTAGGAAGAGTCTTGGTGGTTCCAAACGTCTTCCATTTAAGAATGATGGAGGCCACTGTGTTCTTGGGGACCTTCAATGCTGCAGACATTTTTTGGTACCCTTCCCCAGATCTGTGCCTCAACACAATCCTGTCTCGGAGCTCTACGGACAATTCCTTCGACCTCATGGCTTAGTTTTTGCTCTGACATGCACTGTCAACTGTGGGACCTTATATAGACAGGTGTGTGCCTTTCAAAATCATGTCCAATCAATTGAATTTACCACAGGTGGACTCCAATCAAGTTGTAGAAACATCTCAAAGATGATCAATGGAAACAGGATGCACCTGAGCTCAATTTCGAGTCTCATAGCAAATGGTCTGAATACTTATGTAAATTTGCACACGTCTGAATACTTTCCGAATGCACTGTACTCAGCTACCTCCATACTAGTCTTGTGGGGCTTGTGGGCGTCCTAGAGCAAAACAACCGACATGTTCGTGCGAGTCCCACCTTTTCATAGAGGGGGTACTAGTATGTAGTCCAAACCGTTCGGACGCTACAGACGTTTTCGTGAGAAGACCGATTTTCGGGATGTCTCATGGTCTGACAAACACTGCTCTAGCGCTGTCACCTTTCACCCCAGATGGGGTTGAGACGGAGCCCAAGCAAAAAAACACATCTCAAGCTTAAACTGACAGATGTATTATTGTTATTTTGTATAATGCTAATTAGATTTCCGCAGGGGCGCGGACATTGACCCTAGGGTTTTTTAAACACGTATTTTCTTGTGTTTCCAGGACGGTGTTCTGGTGGATGAGTTTGGTCTGCCACAGATCCCTGCTACATAAAATTACAGATCCCTGCTACATAAAACTACAGATCCCTGCTACATAAAACTACAGATCCCTGCTACATAAAACTACAGATCCCTGCTACATAAAACTACAGATCCCTGCTACAGTTTTATATGAAGAGTAACATTTCTACATTACAACGATCTGACCTGAGAACAGAAACATAACTTACTACCACTGTATTACTAAGGTATTGATGCTGTACCACCAATAGGGTTTACATTTATCTAAAGTCATCTCTTTAAATTTGGTGTACCTTTAATTAGAAGTTTCGACAGACTCACTAGAATATATGGAGAGAACGGTTCAGAATATTTGGGATCAATGACAGAAAGCCATGGAAATACATACATTTGTTTCCTTTTCAGCACCAATTGGTAGATTAAAAAATACTCTGATATTGTATATTATTTAGGGATAGGAAAGTTTGAGAGCCTTTACACACTAAATATATTGGTGAATCAAAACTACAGTGGTTTGATTCATCCTGAAAGTTGCCATATTCAACTGTTCAATCCATGAAATATTGGAAGGTGAGAAAAGTGTCCAATAGGGATTGAACAGCAGTCCTATAAATCCACCCTAATAATCCTCTCTAATCATGGAACAGCATATAAATCCACCCTAATAATCCTCTCTAATCATGGAACAGCAGTCCTATAAATCCACCCTAATAATCCTCACTAATCATGGAACAGCAGTCCTATAAATCCACCCTAATAATCCTCACTAATCATGGAACAGCAGTCCTATAAATCCACCCTAATAATCATCACTAATCATGGAACAGCAGTCCTATAAATCCACCCTAATAATCCTCACTAATCATGGAACTGTGTATAAATCCACCCTAATAATCCTCACTAATCATGGAACTGTGTATAAATCCACCCTAATAATCCTCACTAATCATGGAACTGTGTATAAATCCACCCTAATAATCCTCACTAATCATGGAACAGCATATAAATCCACCGTAATAATCATCACTAATCATGGAACAGCAGTCCTATAAATCCACCCTAATAATCATCACTAATCATGGAACAGCAGTCCTATAAATCCACCGTAATAATCATCACTAATCATGGAACAGCAGTCCTATAAATCCACCCTAATAATCCTCACTAATCATGGAACTGTGTATAAATCCACCCTAATAATCCTCACTAATCATGGAACTGTGTATAAATCCACCCTAATAATCCTCACTAATCATGGAACAGCAGTCCTATAAATCCACCGTAATAATCATCACTAATCATGGAACAGCAGTCCTATAAATCCACCCTAATAATCATCACTAATCATGGAACAGCAGTCCTATAAATCCACCGTAATAATCATCACTAATCATGGAACAGCAGTCCTATAAATCCACCCTAATAATCATCACTAATCATGGAACTGTGATGACAACAGTCCAGTTGTCCTGAACCGTGCGCCAGGCTCCAGGTTTAAACTGCTATGTATGGTCTGCGTTCCATAATGATTCAAATCATAGGCGAAATTGCCACAGGGGATGGGGGGACATGTCCCCCCCAACATTCAGAACAGGTCGATTAGTCCCGCCCAATAATTTATTTGAATAAAAAAGAAATGATTGCAGGAAATGCGTTTTAAAAAGTTTTTTTAAATCGCCCTTGATTCAAATAGGCTACATGTCCCAAATTATTGCACAAGTTGTAATACGTTAGCCTAATATGATCCACTATTGCTAGCGATCCTCAGGAACAACCACATGAAGACAGAGGAAAGAAAGGTAAACAATGGAATGGAATGATGCAAAATGTCAGGAAACGAACACTAAAGTGACAGTTCTAAATGTAACTGGGTATAACTGACGGTGGCTACCGAAAGGGGCTAATATTTAACACCATACAAATTGTAAAATATACAGTGAAAAGTCCAGGCCCTATAGCTTGGGTCTCCACATTTCATCCCTGACAGTTATAAAGGCCAGCATTTCAGAAACTTCACTGTGGAAAAGGTGATATGTTGGTTCAGTTTGCTGCGATATGACTGGTTTCACATTTCTCTCCAGCGATCAGAAGGTAAAATATATCTAAAACAATTTAAATGTATATTTCCAATCCCTTCTCCAAACGGCTTCCTCAGTTACCTAGCTCTTACCAATAGCTCTTATCAAGTTGTAAATTCCAGTGCATGGAGAATGGTGTTGTTTCTGTCAGGAAAAAGAAAGTAGGCTAGATGTTGTTCCACTGGGAACCGACAGGTTTTCGTCGCGTGTAGTGGAATTATGAGGGAATTACAGGAAGTCAAGGTCAGAATAGGGCGTATCTGTAGAAACACATCAGCCACACCTTCATTTCTTTGATCGACCACCCTAAACAAATAGTGGGTGAATAGAATGCTATTCTCATGCTTAAATTCAAGGTCAGAATACGCATAGAGAGAAAAGTGGATAAAAAGGGAACTACGTTCCATTTACGCTTAAATCAGGTCGGAATTCCCCACTCTGAGCATAATTATTTCTACATTGAACAAAAATATAAATGCAACATGCAACAATTTCATATAGTTCAGTTACAGTTCATATAAGGAAATCAGTCAATTGAAATAAATAAATGAGGCCCTAATCTATGGATTTCACATGACTGGGAATACAGATATGCATCTGTTGGTCACAGATACCTTTAAAAAAATGTAGGGGCATGGATCAGAAAACCAGTCAGTATCTGTTGTGACCACCATTTGCCTCATGTAGCGCGACATCTCCTTCACATAGAGTTGATCAGGCTGTTGATTGTGGCCGGATGTGGAGGTCCTGGGCTGGCGTGGTTACACGTGGTCTGCAGTTGTGAGGCTGGTTGGACGTACTAACAAATTCTCTAAAATGACGTTGGAGGCGATTTGTGGTAGAGAAATTAACATTCAATTGTCTGGCAACAGCTGTGGTGGAAATTCCTGCAGTCAGCATGCCAATTGCACGCTCAAAACTTGAGGGCATTGTGTTGTGTGACAAAACTGCACATTTTAGAGTGGCCTTTTATTGTCCCCAGCACAAGGTGCACCTGTGTAATGATCATGCTGTTTAATCAGCTTCTTGATATGCCACACCTGTCAGGTGGATGGATTATCTTGGCAAAGGAGAAATGCTCAATAACAGGGATGTAAACACATTTGTACGCAAAATCTGAGAGAAATAAGCTTTTTCTGCATATGGAACATTTCTGGGACCTTTTATTTCAGCTCATGAAACATTGGACCAACACTTTACATGTTGCGTTTATATTTTAGTTCAGTGTAGTTAGTCTAGACCAGGGCTATTCAACTATACTGAACAAAAATGCATATCTCAGTTGACTAGCTTTTGTGGAGAAGTCTCTGTCCCCCCTATCAGTAGAGAACGGATCCCTATAACAAACTGCACCACCTCTGTGGGGACTTAAACTCATCAAAGTTAGCTTTCAGTTTATCTACAAACTTGAACATCACGGGAGTGATCTGTACTGTAGTTCTCCCAAGTGGCGCAGTGGTCTAAGGCACTGCATCGCAGTGATAGCTGTGCCACTAGAGATCCTGGTTCGAATCCAGGCTCTGTCGTAGCCGGCCGCGACCGGGAGACCCATGGGGCGGCGCACAATTGGCCCATCGTCGTCCAGGGTAGGGGAGGGAATGGCCGGCAGGGATGTAGCTCAGTTGGTAGAGCATGGTGTTTGCAATGCCAGGGTTGTGGGGTTCGATTCCCACGGGGGGCCAGTATGAAAAAATATATATATAATGTATGCACTCACTAACTGTAAGTCGCTCTGGATAAGAGCGTCTGCTAAATGACTAAAATGTACTGATGATGACAGACTGGCACTCAGGCTACCCCTCATCCCCCTCCTTCCCCCTCCACCCCCCCTCCACCCCCCCTCCTTCCCCCCCTCCTTCCCCCTCCTCCCCCCCTCCACCCCCCCTCCTCCCCCCTCCTCCCTGTCTAGTATTGTCCTGTACAGTATTAATTAGGCTGTATTAATATAACAGTGTTCTGTATGATGACTGAAATGTATTTCCTTTCTGTCTGTAAAATGTGTGTTGTTTATAATAAATGAAAGGAGTTCTAAATGTTCATCAACATGATATTGTGGTGCTTTATTTTCTCTTTTTGACAGGTTTCTTTTGTTTGGTTGATATCTTCTTCTTGGTGTATGTTTTAGCTTTGTGGTTAGGGTTAGAGCTATCTGTTGTCTACTGGAGTCTGAAGTTCAATCTGCTGAAGTTCAGCTTTACAGCGTGAATGAAATGTAAAGACAATGATCCCGTTTTAGCGGAAGATTGCATTCACGGTAAACGCTGCACATGTCTGGTCAATCAGAAATTACCTTTACATTTAATCTCACCCGACAGCTGTCCTGTAAGAAACAACAAACTCACTCAAAAAATATTCTCCCAAAATGTTTTGTTGGTATGGATCCTCATCCTCTGTTAAACTTACAGTAGGTTATCTACAGTATATGGAGTGAACTATATAACCATATAACTCTATGGGCCAACTAACCAACTAACCAGTTCTACATGATGGACTGAACTCTGTGGGCCAACTAACCAGTTCTACATGATGGACTGAACTCTATGGGCCAACTAACCAACTAACCAGCTCTATATGATGGACTGAACTCTGTGGGCCAACTAACCAACTAACCAGCTCTACATGATGGACTGAACTCTATGGGCCAACTAACCAGCTCTACATGATGGACTGAACTCTGTGGGCCAACTAACCAGTTCTACATGATGGACTGAACTCTATGGGCCAACTAACCAGCTCTACATGATGGACTGAACTCTATGGGCCAACTAACCAGCTCTACATGATGGACTGAACTCTATGGGCCAACTAACCAGCTCTACATGATGGACTGAACTCTATGGGCCAACTAACCAGTTCTACATGATGGACTGAACTCTGTGGGCCAACTAACCAACTCTACATGATGGACTGAACTCTATGGGCCAACTAACCAGTTCTACATGATGGACTGAACTCTATGGGCCAACTAACCAGCTCTACATGATGGACTGAACTCTATGGGCCAACTAACCAGCTCTACATGATGGACTGAACTCTGTGGGCCAACTAACCAGCTCTACATGATGGACTGAACTCTATGGGCCAACTAACCAACTAACCAGCTCTACATGATGGACTGAACTCTGTGGGCCAACTAACCAGTTCTACATGATGGACTGAACTCTATGGGCCAACTAACCAACTAACCAGCTCTACATGATGGACTGAACTCTATGGGCCAACTAACCAACTAACCAGTTCTACATGATGGACTGAACTCTATGGGCCAACTAACCAGCTCTACATGATGGACTGAACTCTATGGGCCAACTAACCAGCTCTACATGATGGACTGAACTCTATGGGCCAACTAACCAACTAACCAGTTCTACATGATGGACTGAACTCTGTGGGCCAAATAACCAACTCTACATGATGGACTGAACTCTGTGGGCCAACTAACCAGCTCTACATGATGGACTGAACTCTATGGGCCAACTAACCAGTTCTACATGATGGACTGAACTCTATGGGCCAACTAACCAGTTTTACATGATGGACTGAACTCTATGGGCCAACTAACCAGCTCTACATGATGGACTGAACTCTATGGGCCAACTAACCAACTAACCAGCTCTATATGATGGACTGAACTCTGTGGGCCAACTAACCAGCTCTACATGATGGACTGAACTCTATGGGCCAACTAACCAACTAACCAGCTCTACATGATGGACTGAACTCTATGGGCCAACTAACCAGCTCTACATGATGGACTGAACTCTATGGGCCAACTAACCAACTAACCAGTTCTACATGATGGACTGAACTCTATGAGCCAACTAACCAGCTCTACATGATGGACTGAACTCTGTGGGCCAACTAACCAGCTCTACATGATGGACTGAACTCTGTGGGCCAACTAACCAGCTCTACATGATGGACTGAACTCTATGGGCCAACTAACCAGTTCTACATGATGGACTGAACTCTATGGGCCAACTAACCAGCTCTACATGATGGACTGAACTCTATGGGCCAACTAACCAACTAACCAGCTCTACATGATGGACTGAACTCTATGGGCCAACTAACCAACTAACCAGCTCTACATGATGGACTGAACTCTATGGGCCAACTAACCAGTTCTACATGATGGACTGAACTCTGTGGGCCAACTAACCAGCTCTACATGATGGACTGAACTCTATGGGCCAACTAACCAACTAACCAGCTTTACATGATGGACTGAACTCTATGGGCCAAATAACCAGTTTTACATGATGGACTGAACTCTATGGGCCAACTAACCAGTTCTACATGATGGACTGAACTCTGTGGGCCAACTAACCAGCTCTACATGATGGACTGAACTCTATGGGCCAACTAACCAGCTCTACAAGATGGACTGAACTCTATGGGCCAACTAACCAACTAACCAGCTCTACATGATGGACTGAACTCTATGGGCCAACTAACCAGCTCTACATGATGGACTGAACTCTATGGGCCAACTAACCAGTTTTACATGATGGACTGAACTCTATGGGCCAACTAACCAGTTCTACATGATGGACTGAACTCTATGGGCCAACTAACCAACTAACCAGCTATACATGATGGACTGAACTCTATGGGCCAACTAACCAGTTTTACATGATGGACTGAACTCTATGGGCCAACTAACCAGTTCTACATGATGGACTGAACTCTATGGGCCAACTAACCAACTAACCAGCTCTACATGATGGACTGAACTCTATGGGACAACTAACCAGCTCTACATGATGGACTGAACTCTATGGGCCAACTAACCAGTTTTACATGATGGACTGAACTCTGTGGGCCAACTAACCAACTCTACATGATGGACTGAACTCTATGGGCCAACTAACCAACTAACCAACTCTACATGATGGACTGAACTCTATGGGCCAACTAACCAACTAACCAACTCTACATGATGGACTGAACTCGGTGGGCCAACTAACCAGCTCTACATGATGGACTGAACTCTGTGGGCCAACTAACCAACTCTACATGATGGACTGAACTCTATGGGCCAACTAACCAACTAACCAACTCTACATGATGGACTGAACTCTATGGGCCAACTAACCAACTAACCAGCTCTACATGATGGACTGAACTCTATGGGCCAACTAACCAGTTCTACATGATGGACTGAACTCTGTGGGCCAACTAACCAGCTCTACATGATGGACTGAACTCTATGGGCCAACTAACCAACTAACCAGCTCTACATGATGGACTGAACTCTATGGGCCAACTAACCAACTAACCAGCTCTACATGATGGACTGAACTCTATGGGCCAACTAACCAGTTCTACATGATGGACTGAACTCTATGGGCCAACTAACCAGCTCTACATGATGGACTGAACTCTATGGGCCAACTAACCAGTTCTACATGATGGACTGAACTCTATGGGCCAACTAACCAGCTCTACATGATGGACTGAACTCTATGGGCCAACTAACCAGCTCTACATGATGGACTGAACTCTATGGGCCAACTAACCAACTAACCAGCTTTACATGATGGACTGAACTCTATGGGCCAACTAACCAACTAACCAGCTCTACATGATGGACTGAACTCTATGGGCCAACTAACCAGCTTTACATGATGGACTGAACTCTATGGGCCAACTAACCAGTTCTACATGATGGACTGAACTCTGTGGGCCAACTAACCAGCTCTACATGATGGACTGAACTCTATGGGCCAACTAACCAACTAACCAGCTTTACATGATGGACTGAACTCTATGGGCCAACTAACCAGCTCTACATGATGGACTGAACTCTATGGGCCAACTAACCAGCTCTACATGATGGACTGAACTCTATGGGCCAACTAACCAGCTTTACATGATGGACTGAACTCTATGGGCCAACTAACCAGTTCTACATGATGGACTGAACTCTGTGGGCCAACTAACCAGCTCTACATGATGGACTGAACTCTATGGGCCAACTAACCAACTAACCAGCTCTACATGATGGACTGAACTCTATGGGCCAACTAACCAGTTCTACATGATGGACTGAACTCTATGGGCCAACTAACCAACTAACCAGCTCTACATGATGGACTGAACTCTATGGGCCAACTAACCAACTGATGGACTGAACTCTATGGGCCAACTAACCAACTAACCAGCTCTACATGATGGACTGAACTCTATGGGCCAACTAACCAGTTCTACATGATGGACTGAACTCTATGGGCCAACTAACCAGTTCTACATGATGGACTGAACTCTATGGGCCAACTAACCAGCTCTACATGATGGACTGAACTCTATGGGCCAACTAACCAGTTCTACATGATGGACTGAACTCTATGGGCCAACTAACCAGTTCTACATGATGGACTGAACTCTATGGGCCAACTAACCAGCTCTACATGATGGACTGAACTCTGTGGGCCAACTAACCAGTTCTACATGATGGACTGAACTCTATGGGCCAACTAACCAGCTCTACATGATGGACTGAACTCTATGGGCCAACTAACCAGCTCTACATGATGGACTGAACTCTGTGGGCCAACTAACCAGCTCTACATGATGGACTGAACTCTATGGGCCAACTAACCAACTAACCAGCTCTACATGATGGACTGAACTCTGTGGGCCAACTAACCAGTTCTACATGATGGACTGAACTCTATGGGCCAACTAACCAACTAACCAGCTCTACATGATGGACTGAACTCTATGGGCCAACTAACCAACTAACCAGTTCTACATGATGGACTGAACTCTATGGGCCAACTAACCAGCTCTACATGATGGACTGAACTCTATGGGCCAACTAACCAGCTCTACATGATGGACTGAACTCTATGGGCCAACTAACCAGCTCTACATGATGGACTGAACTCTATGGGCCAACTAACCAACTAACCAGCTTTACATGATGGACTGAACTCTATGGGCCAACTAACCAACTAACCAGCTCTACATGATGGACTGAACTCTATGGGCCAACTAACCAACTAACCAGTTCTACATGATGGACTGAACTCTATGGGCCAACTAACCAGCTCTACATGATGGACTGAACTCTATGGGCCAACTAACCAGCTCTACATGATGGACTGAACTCTGTGGGCCAACTAACCAACTAACCAGCTCTACATGATGGACTGAACTCTATGGGCCAACTAACCAGCTCTACATGATGGACTGAACTCTATGGGCCAACTAACCAGCTAACCAGCTTTACATGATGGACTGAACTCTATGGGCCAAATAACCAGTTTTACATGATGGACTGAACTCTATGGGCCAACTAACCAGTTCTACATGATGGACTGAACTCTGTGGGCCAACTAACCAGCTCTACATGATGGACTGAACTCTATGGGCCAACTAACCAGCTCTACATGATGGACTGAACTCTATGGGCCAACTAACCAACTAACCAGCTCTACATGATGGACTGAACTCTATGGGCCAACTAACCAACTAACCAGCTCTACATGATGGACTGAACTCTATGGGCCAACTAACCAGCTCTACATGATGGACTGAACTCTATGGGCCAACTAACCAGTTCTACATGATGGACTAAACTCTATGGGCCAACTAACCAACTAACCAGCTTTACATGATGGACTGAACTCTATGGGCCAACTAACCAGTTTTTACATGATGGACTGAACTCTATGGGCCAACTAACCAGTTCTACATGATGGACTGAACTCTATGGGCCAACTAACCAACTAACCAGCTCTACATAAATAATTAAATAAATAATTAGTTATTTAGCAGACGCTCTTATCCAGAGCGACTTACAGGAGCAATTAGGGTTAAGTGCCTTGCTCAAGGGCACATCGACAGATTTTTCACCTAGTCGGTTCGGGGATTAGAACCAGCGACCTTTCGGTTACTGGCACAACGCTCTTAACCACTAAGCTACCTGCCACCCTACATGATGGACTGAACTCTATGGGCCAACTAACCAGCTCTACATGATGGACTGAACTCTATGGGCCAACTAACCAGTTTTACATGATGGACTGAACTCTATGGGCCAACTAACCAACTAACCAACTCTACATGATGGACTGAACTCGGTGGGCCAACTAACCAGCTCTACATGATGGACTGAACTCTGTGGGCCAACTAACCAACTCTACATGATGGACTGAACTCTATGGGCCAACTAACCAACTAACCAACTCTACATGATGGACTGAACTCTATGGGCCAACTAACCAACTAACCAGCTCTACATGATGGACTGAACTCTATGGGCCAACTAACCAGTTCTACATGATGGACTGAACTCTGTGGGCCAACTAACCAGCTCTACATGATGGACTGAACTCTATGGGCCAACTAACCAACTAACCAGCTCTACATGATGGACTGAACTCTATGGGCCAACTAACCAACTAACCAGCTCTACATGATGGACTGAACTCTATGGGCCAACTAACCAACTAACCAGCTCTACATGATGGACTGAACTCTATGGGCCAACTAACCAGTTCTACATGATGGACTGAACTCTATGGGCCAACTAACCAGCTCTACATGATGGACTGAACTCTATGGGCCAACTAACCAGTTCTACATGATGGACTGAACTCTATGGGCCAACTAACCAGCTCTACATGATGGACTGAACTCTATGGGCCAACTAACCAGCTCTACATGATGGACTGAACTCTATGGGCCAACTAACCAGCTCTACATGATGGACTGAACTCTATGGGCAACTAACAACTAACCAGCTCTACATGATGGACTGAACTCTATGGGCCAACTAACCAACTCTAACCAGCTCTACATGATGGACTGAACTCTATGGGCCAACTAACCAGCTCTACAAGATGGACTGAACTCTATGGGCCAACTAACCAACTAACCAGCTCTACATGATGGACTGAACTCTATGGGCCAACTAACCAGCTCTACATGATGGACTGAACTCTATGGGCCAACTAACCAGTTCTTACATGATGGACTGAACTCTATGGGCCAACTAACCAGTTCTACATGATGGACTGAAACTCTATGGGCCAACTAACCAACTAACCAGCTCTACATGATGGACTGAACTCTATGGGCCAACTAACCAGTTTTACATGATGGACTGAACTCTATGGGCCAACTAACCAGTTCTACATGATGGACTGAACTCTATGGGCCAACTAACCAACTAACCAGCTCTACATGATGGACTGAACTCTATGGGCCAACTAACCAGCTCTACATGATGGACTGAACTCTATGGGCCAACTAACCAGTTTTACATGATGGACTGAACTCTATGGGCCAACTAACCAACTAACCAACTCTACATGATGGACTGAACTCGGTGGGCCAACTAACCAGCTCTACATGATGGACTGAACTCTGTGGGCCAACTAACCAACTCTACATGATGGACTGAACTCTATGGGCCAACTAACCAACTAACCAACTCTACATGATGGACTGAACTCTATGGGCCAACTAACCAACTAACCAGCTCTACATGATGGACTGAACTCTATGGGCCAACTAACCAGTTCTACATGATGGACTGAACTCTGTGGGCCAACTAACCAGCTCTACATGATGGACTGAACTCTATGGGCCAACTAATCAACTAACCAGCTCTACATGATGGACTGAACTCTATGGGCCAACTAACCAACTAACCAGCTCTACATGATGGACTGAACTCTATGGGCCAACTAACCAGTTCTACATGATGGACTGAACTCTATGGGCCAACTAACCAGCTCTACATGATGGACTGAACTCTATGGGCCAACTAACCAGTTCTACATGATGGACTGAACTCTATGGGCCAACTAACCAGCTCTACATGATGGACTGAACTCTATGGGCCAACTAACCAGCTCTACATGATGGACTGAACTCTATGGGCCAACTAACCAACTAACCAGCTTTACATGATGGACTGAACTCTATGGGCCAACTAACCAACTAACCAGCTCTACATGATGGACTGAACTCTATGGGCCAACTAACCAGCTTTACATGATGGACTGAACTCTATGGGCCAACTAACCAGTTCTACATGATGGACTGAACTCTGTGGGCCAACTAACCAGCTCTACATGATGGACTGAACTCTATGGGCCAACTAACCAACTAACCAGCTTTACATGATGGACTGAACTCTATGGGCCAACTAACCAGCTCTACATGATGGACTGAACTCTATGGGCCAACTAACCAGCTCTACATGATGGACTGAACTCTATGGGCCAACTAACCAGCTTTACATGATGGACTGAACTCTATGGGCCAACTAACCAGTTCTACATGATGGACTGAACTCTGTGGGCCAACTAACCAGCTCTACATGATGGACTGAACTCTATGGGCCAACTAACCAACTAACCAGCTCTACATGATGGACTGAACTCTATGGGCCAACTAACCAGTTCTACATGATGGACTGAACTCTATGGGCCAACTAACCAACTAACCAGCTCTACATGATGGACTGAACTCTATGGGCCAACTAACCAACTAACCAGCTCTACATGATGGACTGAACTCTATGGGCCAACTAACCAGTTCTACATGATGGACTGAACTCTATGGGCCAACTAACCAGCTCTACATGATGGACTGAACTCTATGGGCCAACTAACCAGTTCTACATGATGGACTGAACTCTATGGGCCAACTAACCAGTTCTACATGATGGACTGAACTCTATGGGCCAACTAACCAGCTCTACATGATGGACTGAACTCTGTGGGCCAACTAACCAGTTCTACATGATGGACTGAACTCTATGGGCCAACTAACCAGCTCTACATGATGGACTGAACTCTATGGGCCAACTAACCAGCTCTACATGATGGACTGAACTCTGTGGGCCAACTAACCAGCTCTACATGATGGACTGAACTCTATGGGCCAACTAACCAACTAACCAGCTCTACATGATGGACTGAACTCTGTGGGCCAACTAACCAGTTCTACATGATGGACTGAACTCTATGGGCCAACTAACCAACTAACCAGCTCTACATGATGGACTGAACTCTATGGGCCAACTAACCAACTAACCAGTTCTACATGATGGACTGAACTCTATGGGCCAACTAACCAGCTCTACATGATGGACTGAACTCTATGGGCCAACTAACCAGCTCTACATGATGGACTGAACTCTATGGGCCAACTAACCAGCTCTACATGATGGACTGAACTCTATGGGCCAACTAACCAACTAACCAGCTTTACATGATGGACTGAACTCTATGGGCCAACTAACCAACTAACCAGCTCTACATGATGGACTGAACTCTATGGGCCAACTAACCAACTAACCAGTTCTACATGATGGACTGAACTCTATGGGCCAACTAACCAGCTCTACATGATGGACTGAACTCTATGGGCCAACTAACCAGCTCTACATGATGGACTGAACTCTGTGGGCCAACTAACCAACTAACCAGCTCTACATGATGGACTGAACTCTATGGGCCAACTAACCAGCTCTACATGATGGACTGAACTCTATGGGCCAACTAACCAGCTAACCAGCTTTACATGATGGACTGAACTCTATGGGCCAAATAACCAGTTTTACATGATGGACTGAACTCTATGGGCCAACTAACCAGTTCTACATGATGGACTGAACTCTGTGGGCCAACTAACCAGCTCTACATGATGGACTGAACTCTATGGGCCAACTAACCAGCTCTACATGATGGACTGAACTCTATGGGCCAACTAACCAACTAACCAGCTCTACATGATGGACTGAACTCTATGGGCCAACTAACCAACTAACCAGCTCTACATGATGGACTGAACTCTATGGGCCAACTAACCAGCTCTACATGATGGACTGAACTCTATGGGCCAACTAACCAGTTCTACATGATGGACTAAACTCTATGGGCCAACTAACCAACTAACCAGCTTTACATGATGGACTGAACTCTATGGGCCAACTAACCAGTTTTACATGATGGACTGAACTCTATGGGCCAACTAACCAGTTCTACATGATGGACTGAACTCTATGGGCCAACTAACCAACTAACCAGCTCTACATAAATAATTAAATAAATAATTAGTTATTTAGCAGACGCTCTTATCCAGAGCGACTTACAGGAGCAATTAGGGTTAAGTGCCTTGCTCAAGGGCACATCGACAGATTTTTCACCTAGTCGGTTCGGGGATTAGAACCAGCGACCTTTCGGTTACTGGCACAACGCTCTTAACCACTAAGCTACCTGCCACCCTACATGATGGACTGAACTCTATGGGCCAACTAACCAGCTCTACATGATGGACTGAACTCTATGGGCCAACTAACCAGTTTTACATGATGGACTGAACTCTATGGGCCAACTAACCAACTAACCAACTCTACATGATGGACTGAACTCGGTGGGCCAACTAACCAGCTCTACATGATGGACTGAACTCTGTGGGCCAACTAACCAACTCTACATGATGGACTGAACTCTATGGGCCAACTAACCAACTAACCAACTCTACATGATGGACTGAACTCTATGGGCCAACTAACCAACTAACCAGCTCTACATGATGGACTGAACTCTATGGGCCAACTAACCAGTTCTACATGATGGACTGAACTCTGTGGGCCAACTAACCAGCTCTACATGATGGACTGAACTCTATGGGCCAACTAACCAACTAACCAGCTCTACATGATGGACTGAACTCTATGGGCCAACTAACCAACTAACCAGCTCTACATGATGGACTGAACTCTATGGGCCAACTAACCAACTAACCAGCTCTACATGATGGACTGAACTCTATGGGCCAACTAACCAGTTCTACATGATGGACTGAACTCTATGGGCCAACTAACCAGCTCTACATGATGGACTGAACTCTATGGGCCAACTAACCAGTTCTACATGATGGACTGAACTCTATGGGCCAACTAACCAGCTCTACATGATGGACTGAACTCTATGGGCCAACTAACCAGCTCTACATGATGGACTGAACTCTATGGGCCAACTAACCAGCTCTACATGATGGACTGAACTCTATGGGCCAACTAACCAACTAACCAGCTTTACATGATGGACTGAACTCTATGGGCCAACTAACCAACTAACCAGCTCTACATGATGGACTGAACTCTATGGGCCAACTAACCAACTAACCAGCTCTACATGATGGACTGAACTCTATGGGCCAACTAACCAGCTTTACATGATGGACTGAACTCTATGGGCCAACTAACCAGTTCTACATGATGGACTGAACTCTGTGGGCCAACTAACCAGCTCTACATGATGGACTGAACTCTATGGGCCAACTAACCAGCTTTACATGATGGACTGAACTCTATGGGCCAACTAACCAGTTCTACATGATGGACTGAACTCTATGGGCCAACTAACCAGTTCTACATGATGGACTGAACTCTGTGGGCCAACTAACCAGCTCTACATGATGGACTGAACTCTGTGGGCCAACTAACCAGCTCTACATGATGGACTGAACTCTATGGGCCAACTAACCAGCTCTACATGATGGACTGAACTCTGTGGGCCAACTAACCAGCTCTACATGATGGACTGAACTCTATGGGCCAACTAACCAACTAACCAGCTTTACATGATGGACTGAACTCTATGGGCCAACTAACCAGCTCTACATGATGGACTGAACTCTATGGGCCAACTAACCAGCTCTACATGATGGACTGAACTCTATGGGCCAACTAACCAGCTTTACATGATGGACTGAACTCTATGGGCCAACTAACCAGTTCTACATGATGGACTGAACTCTGTGGGCCAACTAACCAGCTCTACATGATGGACTGAACTCTATGGGCCAACTAACCAACTAACCAGCTCTACATGATGGACTGAACTCTATGGGCCAACTAACCAGTTCTACATGATGGACTGAACTCTATGGGCCAACTAACCAACTAACCAGCTCTACATGATGGACTGAACTCTATGGGCCAACTAACCAACTAACCAGCTCTACATGATGGACTGAACTCTATGGGCCAACTAACCAGCTCTACATGATGGACTGAACTCTATGGGCCAACTAACCAGTTTTACATGATGGACTGAACTCTATGGGCCAACTAACCAACTAACCAACTCTACATGATGGACTGAACTCGGTGGGCCAACTAACCAGCTCTACATGATGGACTGAACTCTGTGGGCCAACTAACCAACTCTACATGATGGACTGAACTCTATGGGCCAACTAACCAACTAACCAACTCTACATGATGGACTGAACTCTATGGGCCAACTAACCAACTAACCAGCTCTACATGATGGACTGAACTCTATGGGCCAACTAACCAGTTCTACATGATGGACTGAACTCTGTGGGCCAACTAACCAGCTCTACATGATGGACTGAACTCTATGGGCCAACTAACCAACTAACCAGCTCTACATGATGGGCTGAACTCTATGGGCCAACTAACCAACTAACCAGCTCTACATGATGGACTGAACTCTATGGGCCAACTAACCAACTAACCAGCTCTACATGATGGACTGAACTCTATGGGCCAACTAACCAGTTCTACATGATGGACTGAACTCTATGGGCCAACTAACCAGCTCTACATGATGGACTGAACTCTATGGGCCAACTAACCAGTTCTACATGATGGACTGAACTATATGGGCCAACTAACCAGCTCTACATGATGGACTGAACTCTATGGGCCAACTAACCAGCTCTACATGATGGACTGAACTCTATGGGCCAACTAACCAGCTCTACATGATGGACTGAACTCTATGGGCCAACTAACCAACTAACCAGCTTTACATGATGGACTGAACTCTATGGGCCAACTAACCAACTAACCAGCTCTACATGATGGACTGAACTCTATGGGCCAACTAACCAACTAACCAGCTCTACATGATGGACTGAACTCTATGGGCCAACTAACCAGCTTTACATGATGGACTGAACTCTATGGGCCAACTAACCAGTTCTACATGATGAACTGAACTCTGTGGGCCAACTAACCAGCTCTACATGATGGACTGAACTCTATGGGCCAACTAACCAGCTTTACATGATGGACTGAACTCTATGGGCCAACTAACCTGTTCTACATGATGGACTGAACTCTATGGGCCAACTAACCAGTTCTACATGATGGACTGAACTCTGTGGGCCAACTAACCAGCTCTACATGATGGACTGAACTCTATGGGCCAACTAACCAGCTCTACATGATGGACTGAACTCTGTGGGCCAACTAACCAGCTCTACATGATGGACTGAACTCTATGGGCCAACTAACCAACTAACCAGCTCTACATGATGGACTGAACTCTATGGGCCAACTAACCAACTAACCAGTTCTACATGATGGACTGAACTCTATGGGCCAACTAACCAACTAACCAGCTCTACATGATGGACTGAACTCTATGGGCCAACTAACCAACTAACCAGCTCTACATGATGGACTGAACTCTATGGGCCAACTAACCAGTTCTACATGATGGACTGAACTCTATGGGCCAACTAACCAGTTCTACATGATGGACTGAACTCTATGGGCCAACTAACCAGTTCTACATGATGGACTGAACTCTATGGGCCAACTAACCAGTTCTACATGATGGACTGAACTCTATGGGCCAACTAACCAGCTCTACATGATGGACTGAACTCTGTGGGCCAACTAACCAGTTCTACATGATGGACTGAACTCTATGGGCCAACTAACCAGCTCTACATGATGGACTGAACTCTATGGGCCAACTAACCAGCTCTACATGATGGACTGAACTCTGTGGGCCAACTAACCAGCTCTACATGATGGACTGAACTCTATGGGCCAACTAACCAACTAACCAGCTCTACATGATGGACTGAACTCTGTGGGCCAACTAACCAGTTCTACATGATGGACTGAACTCTCTGGGCCAACTAACCAACTAACCAGCTCTACATGATGGACTGAACTCTATGGGCCAACTAACCAACTAACCAGTTCTACATGATGGACTGAACTCTATGGGCCAACTAACCAGCTCTACATGATGGACTGAACTCTATGGGCCAACTAACCAGCTCTACATGATGGACTGAACTCTATGGGCCAACTAACCAACTAACCAGCTTTACATGATGGACTGAACTCTATGGGCCAACTAACCAACTAACCAGCTCTACATGATGGACTGAACTCTATGGGCCAACTAACCAACTAACCAGTTCTACATGATGGATTGAACTCTATGGGCCAACTAACCAGCTCTACATGATGGACTGAACTCTATGGGCCAACTAACCAGCTCTACATGATGGACTGAACTCTGTGGGCCAACTAACCAACTAACCAGCTCTACATGATGGACTGAACTCTATGGGCCAACTAACCAACTAACCAGCTCTACATGATGGACTGAACTCTATGGGCCAACTAACCAACTAACCAGCTCTACATGATGGACTGAACTCTGTGGGCCAACTAACCAACTCTACATGATGGACTGAACTCTATGGGCCAACTAACCAGTTCTACATGATGGACTGAACTCTATGGGCCAACTAACCAGTTCTACATGATGGACTGAACTCTATGGGCCAACTAACCAACTAACCAGTTCTACATGATGGACTGAACTCTATGGGCCAACTAACCAGTTCTACATGATGGACTGAACTCTATGGGCCAACTAACCAGTTCTACATGATGGACTGAACTCTATGGGCCAACTAACCAGTTCTACATGATGGACTGAACTCTATGGGCCAACTAACCAACTAACCAACTCTACATGATGGACTGAACTCTATGGGCCAACTAACCAACTAACCAGCTCTACATGATGGACTGAACTCTGTGGGCCAACTAACCAGCTCTACATGATGGACTGAACTCTATGGGCCAACTAACCAACTAACCAGCTTTACATGATGGACTGAACTCTATGGGCCAACTAACCAGCTCTACATGATGGACTGAACTCTATGGGCCAACTAACCAGCTCTACATGATGGACTGAACTCTGTGGGCCAACTAACCAACTAACCAGCTTTACATGATGGACTGAACTCTATGGGCCAACTAACCAACTAACCAGCTCTACATGATGGACTGAACTCTATGGGCCAACTAACCAGCTTTACATGATGGACTGAACTCTATGGGCCAACTAACCAGCTCTACATGATGGACTGAACTCTATGGGCCAACTAACCAGTTCTACATGATGGACTGAACTCTATGGGCCAACTAACCAACTAACCAGCTCTACATGATGGACTGAACTCTGTGGGCCAACTAACCAGCTCTACATGATGGACTGAACTCTGTGGGCCAACTAACCAGTTCTACATGATGGACTGAACTCTGTGGGCCAACTAACCAGCTCTACATGATGGACTGAACTCTATGGGCCAACTAACCAGTTCTACATGATGGACTGAACTCTGTGGGCCAACTAACCAGCTCTACATGATGGACTGAACTCTATGGGCCAACTAACCAGTTCTACATGATGGACTGAACTCTGTGGGCCAACTAACCAACTCTACATGATGGACTGAACTCTGTGGGCCAACTAACCAGCTCTACATGATGGACTGAACTCTATGGGCCAACTAACCAGCTCTACATGATGGACTGAACTCTATGGGCCAACTAACCAACTAACCAACTCTACATGATGGACTGAACTCTATGGGCCAACTAACCAGCTCTACATGATGGACTGAACTCTATGGGCCAACTAACCAGCTCTACATGATGGACTGAACTCTATGGGCCAACTAACCAACTAACCAGCTCTACATGATGGATCTCTACTAACCTGGAAACACTTGTGGCATGTCTCTGGATAGCTCAATAAAGTGTCCTCTCAGGCAGTCAACACAGTACCGTGTCGCACACCACGAACACATGAATGTCTATAATATAATTATATAATAATCATACACTATATATACAAAAGTATGTGGACGCCCCTTCAAATTAGTGGATTCGGCTATTTCAGCCACACCCGTTGCTGACAGGAGTATGAAATTGAGTGCACAACCATGCAATCTCCATACACAAACATTGGCAGTAGAATGGCCTTACTGAAGAGCTCAGTGACTTTCAACGTGGCACCGTCATAGGATGCCACCTTTCCAACAAGTCAGTTCGTCAAATTTCTGCCCTGCTAGAGCTGCCCCGGTCATCTGTAAGGGCTGTTACTGTGAAGTGGAAACGTCTCAGCCGCGAAGTTGAAGGCCACACAAGCTCACAGAACGGGACCGCTGAGTGCTGAAGCGCATAAAAATCGTCTGTCCTCGGTTACAACACTCGAGTTCCAAACTGCCTCTGGAAGCAACATCAGCACAATAACTGTTTGTCGGGAGCTTCATGAAATGGGTTTCCATGGCCGAGCAGCCGCACACAAGCCAAAGATCACCATGCGCAATGCCAAGCGTCGGCTGGAGTGGTGTAATGCTCGCCGCCATTGGACTCTGGAGCAGTGGAAACGTGTTCTCTGGAGTGATGAATCACACTTCACCATCTGGCAGTCCAACGGACGAATCTGGGTTTGGCGGATGCCAGGAGAACACTACCTGCCCCAATCAAATCAAAATGTATTTGTCACATACACGTGTTTAGAATATGTTTTAGCGAGTGTAGCGAAATGCTTGTGCTTCTAGCTCCGACAGTGCAGTAATATCTAACAATTTCACAACATATACCCAAAAAAGTAAGGAATGGGATTTAAGAATATTTTACATTTTACATTTTAGTAATTTAGCAGACGCTCTTATCTAGAGCGACTTACAGTTAGTGCATACATTTTTCATACTGGCCCCTCGTGGGAATCGAACCCACAACCCTGGCGTTGCAAGCGCCATGCTCTACCAACTGAGCTACAGGAGGCTATAGAATATATACATATAAGGACAAGCAATGACAGAGCGGCATGGACTAAGATACAGTAGAATATTATAGAACAGAATACAGTATATACATATGAGATGAGTAGTGCAAGATATGTAAACATTATTAAAGTGACTAGTGTTCCATTTCTTAAAGTGGCCAGTGATTTCAATAGGCAGCAGCAGCCTGTAATGTGCTAGTGATGGCTATTTAACATTCTGATGGCCTTGAGATAGAAGCTGTTTTTCATTCTCTCGGTCCCAGCTTTGATGCACCTGTGCAGACCTCGCCTTCTGGATGATAGCAGGGTGAACAGGCAGTGGCTCGGGTGGTTGATGTCCTTGATGATCTTTTTGGCCTTCTTGTGACATCGGGTGCTGTAGGTGTCTTGGAGGGCGGATAGTTTGCCCTCGGTAATGCGTTCGGCAGACCGCACCATCCTCTGGAGAGCCCTGCGGTTGTGGGCGGTGCTGTTGCCGTACCAGGTGGTGATACAGCCTGACAGGATGCTCTCAATTTGCATCTGTAAAAGTTTGTGAGGGTTTTAGGTGATAAGCCACATTTCTTCAGCCTCCTGCGGTTGAAGAGGCTCTGTTGTGCCTTCTTCCCCACACTGTCTGCCTGGGTGGACCATTTCAGTTTGTCAGTGATGTGTACGCCAAGGAACTTGAAGCTTTCCACCTTCTCCACTGTGGTCCCGTCGATGGATAGGGGGATGCACCCTCTGCTGTTTTCTGAAGTCCACGATCATCTCCTTTGTTTTGTTGACGTTGAGTGAGAGGTTATTTTCCTGGCACCACACTCCCAGAGCCTTCACCTCCTCCCTGTAGGCTGTCGCGTCATTGTTGGTAATCAGGCCTACTACTGTTGTGTCGTCTGCAAACTTGATGAGTTAGAGGCGTGCTTGGCCACGCAGTCATGGGTGAACAGGGAGTACAGGAGGGGGCTGAGCACGCACCCTTGTGTGGCCCCAGTGTTGAGGATCAGCGAAGTGGAGATGTTGTTTCCTACCTTCACCACCTGGGGCGGCCCGTCAGGAAGTCCAGGACCCAGTTGCACAGGGCGGGGTGAAGACCCAGGGCCTCGAGCTTAATGATGAGCTTGGAGGGTACTATGGTGTTGAATGCTGAGCTATAGTCAATGAACAGCATTCTTACATAGGTATTCCTCTTGTCCAGATGGGATAGGGCAGTGTGCAGTGTGATGGCAATTGCATCGTCTGTGGATCTATTGGGGCGGTAAGTGCCAACTGTAAAGTTTGGTGGGGGAGGAGGAATAATGGTCTGGGGCTGATTTTCATGGTTCGGGCTAGGCCCTTAGTTCCAGTGATGGGAAATCTTAATGCTACAGCATACAATGACATTCTAGACGATTCAGTGCTTCCAACTTTGTGGCAACAGTTTGGGGAAGGCCCTTTCCTGTTTCAGCATGACAATGCCCCCGTGCACAAAGCGAGGTCCATACAGAAATAGTTTGTCGAGATCGGTGTGGAAGAACTTGACTGGCCTGCAGACGTTAGTTCTAGTAGTTCTAGTTGATTATGACGTGACAACGAGGTAGGCTGTGTGTACCGGTTAGCGGTCATGATATGAAGATTTGGATGTGGGCTGTGTGTAGCGGTTAGCGGTCATGATATGAAGGTTTGGATGTAGGCTGTGTGTAGCGGTTAGCGGTCATGATATGAAGGTTTGGATGTAGGCTGTGTGTAGCGGTTAGTGGTCATGATATGAAGATTTGGATGTGGGCTGTGTGTAGCGGTTAGCGGTCATGATATGAAGGTTTCACTTAGAAATGTTGTTTTTTGCCTGGTCACAGACAGCTGATGTGTTGTGCACTGAAGTCCACAAGAGAAGGGAAAGGTGAGAGGAGAGCGCGTAGATAGTTGCAAGAAGAAATTATATATACAGTGCATTCTGAAAGTATTCAGACCCATTGACTTTTTCCACATTTTGTTACGTTACGGCCTTTTTCTAAAATTGATTAAATATTTGTTTGTCCTCAATCTACACACAATACCCCATAATGACAAAGTGAAAACAGGTTTTTAGAAATGTTCGCAAATTTATAAAAAAAAATAAAATAAAAAAAATACCGTACTTACATAAGTTTTCAGACCTTCAGATGTTTCTACAACTTGATTAGAATCCACCTGTGGTAACTTCAATTGATTGGACATGCTTTGGAAAGGCACAGAACTGTCTATATAAGGTCCCACAGTTGACAGTGCATGTCAGAGCAAAAACCAAGCCATGAGGTCGAAGGAATTGTCCGTAGATCTCCGAGACAGGATTGTGTCAAGGCACAGATCTGGGGAAGGGTACCAAAAAATGTCTGCAGCATTGAAGGTCCCCAAGAACACAGTGGCCTCCATCATTCTTAAATGGAAGAAGTTTGGAATCACCAAGACTCTTCCTAGAGCTGGCCACCTGGCCAAACTGAGCAATCGGGGGAGAAGGGAGACTAAATAGCCTTGGTTTCTCAAATGACTGCCTCGCCTGGTTCACCAACTACTTCTCAGATAGAGTTCAATGTGTCAAATCGGAGGGCCTGTTGTCTGGACCTATGGCAGTCTCTATGGGGGTGCCACAGGGTTCAATTCTTGGGCCAACTCTTTTCTCTGTGTATATCAATGACGTCGCTCTTGCTGCTGGTGACTCTCAGATCCACCTCTACGCAGACGACACCATTGTGTATACATCTGGCCCTTCATTGGACACTGTGTTAACAAACCTCCAAACGAGCTTCAATTCCATACAACACTCCTTCAGTAGCCTCCAACTGCTCTTAAACACTAGTAAAACAAAATGCATGCTCTTCAACCGAACGCTGCTTGCACCCGCCCACCCGACTAGAATCACTACTCTAGACGGGTCTGACCTAGAGTACGTGGACAACTACAAATATCTAGGTGTCTGGTTAGACTGTAAACTCTCCTTCCAGACTCACATTAAGAATCTCCAATCCAAAGTTAAATCTAGAATCGGTTTCCTATTTCGCAACAAAGCCTCCTTCACTCATGCTGCCAAACATGCCCTTGTAAAACTGACTATCCTACCGATCCTTGACTTCGGCGATGTCATTTACAAAATAGCCTCCAACACTCTACTCAGCAAACTGGATGTTGTCTATCACAGTGCCATCCGTTTTGTCTCCAAAGCCCCATATAATACCCACCACTGTGACCTGTACGCTCTTGTTGGCTGGTCCTCACTACATATTCGTCGCCAAACCCACTGGCTCCAGGCCATCTATAAATCACTGCTAGGCAAATCCCCGCCTTATCTTAGCTCATTGGTCACCATAGCAACACCCACCCGTAGTCTGCGCTCCAGCGGGTATATCTCACTGGTCATCCCCAAAGCCAACACCTCCTTTGGCCGCAATTCCTTCCAGTTCTCTGCTGCCAATGACTGGAACAAATTGCAAAAATCTCTGAAGCTGGAGACGCTTATCTCCCTCACTAACTTTAAGCATCAGTTGTCAGAGCACCTTACCGATCACTGCACCTGTACACAGCCCATCTGAAATTAGCCCGCCCAACTACCTCATCCCTATATTGTTATTTATTTTGCTCATCTGTACCCCAGTATCTCTATTTGCACATCATCTCTTGCACATCATTCCAGTGTTAATACTAAATTGTAATTATTTTGCACTATAGCCTATTTTATTGCCTTACCTCCATAACTTGCTAAATTTGCACACTGTATATTAATTGTATTTCTGTTGTATTTTTTTTTATTTTTTTTATTTATTTTTGTTTTGTTTTACCCCATATGTAACTCTGTGTTGTTGTTTTTATCGCACTGCTATGCTTTATCTTGGCCAGGTCGCAGTTGTAAATGAGAACTTGTTCTCAACTGGTTTACCTGGTTAAATAAAGGTGAAATAAAAAAAAAAAAAAAAAAAAAAAAAAAAAAAAAGGGCCTTTGTGAGGGAGGTAACCAAGAACCTGATGGTCACTGACAGAGCTCTAGAGTTCCTCTGTGGAGATGGGAGAACCTTCCAGAAGGACAACCATCTCTGCAGCACTCCACCAATCAGGCCTTTATGGTATAGTGGCCAGACGGAAGCCACTCTTCAGTAAAAGGCACATGACAGCCCGCTTGGAGTTTGCCAAAAGGCACCTAAAGACTCTCAGACCATGAGAAACAAGATTCTCTGGTCTGATGAAACCAAGATTGAACTATTTGGCCTGAATGCCAAGCGTCACGCCTGGAGGAAACCTGGCACCATCCCTACGGTGAAGTATAGTGGTGGCAGCATCATGTTGTGGGATGTTTTTCAGCAGCAGGTACTGGGAGACTAGTCGAGGCAAAGATGAACGGAGCAATGTACAGAGAGATCTTTGATAAAAACCTGTTCCAGAGCGCTCAGGAACTCAGACTGGGGCGAAGGTTCACCTTCCAACAGGACAACGACCCTAAGCACACAGCCAAGACAACGCAGGAGTGGCTTCGGGACAAGTCTCTGAATGTCCTTGGGTGGCCCAGCCAGAGCCCAGACTTGAACCCAATCGAACATCTCTGAAGGGACCTGAAAATAGCTGTGCAGCGACGCTCCCCATCCAACCTGACAGCGCTTGACAAGATCTGCAGAGAAGAATGGGAGAAACTCCCCAAATACAGGTGTGCCAAGCTTGTAGCGTCATACCCAAGAAGACTCAAGGTTCTAATCGCTGCCAAAGGTGCTTCAACAAAGTACTGAGTAAAGGGTCTGAATACTTATGTAAAAGTAATATTTCCGTTTATATTTAATACATTTGCAAAAATCTCTACAAACCTGTTATTGCCTTGTCATTATGGGGTAGTATGTGTACATTGATGAGGAAAAAAATGATTATCTATTTTAGAATAAGGCTGTAACGTAACAAACTGTGGAAAAAGTCAAGGGATCTGAATACTTTCTGAATGCACTCTACAACGAGCAAAGTGATCATGCTGTTTGTATGTGGCTGCTATGAAAGTGAACTATTTGCGTGTGATCAGGGGTGCATTCATTCCGCTGATTCTGTTAAAACGTTTCTTAAATGGAAGCAAACCGGACAAAATGGGGATAAAAATACCTGAATTTGTCCAATAGAAACCCTTGTTTGCAACTGTTGGACTAATGATTACATCCTAGATCAGCTAGATGCAGGCAAGAGTGTGCCAGGTGGTATTGAATGTGTCACTGTCTGTCACCTCGATTACTCTAATTTCTCTCGACATGTGCACCTACATTATAAACTTTCATTCATAGGCTAGGTTGTAGCAACCTCATGATAGGTACAGGGAACATTTGAGTATCATGTAGTAGCCTAAACCTATTGATGTTAAATTGAGCTGGGTGAATGGAATATGAATGACAGTCATCCAATATTCTGTAATAAGACCATTCTAATTTAGAATAATTGCGTCCTCCCTCATTTTAAACGGCACGACCGCCACTGAAATACACATTTTTACATTTACATTACATTTTCGTCATTTAGCAGACGCTCTTATCCAGAGCGACTTACAAATTGGTGCGTTCAACTTATGATAGCCAGTGGGACAACCACTTATTTTTTTTTATTTTATTTTTTTGGGGGGGGGGGGGGGGGGGGGGGTAGAAGGATTACTTTTATACTATTACAGGTATTCCTTAAAGAGGTGGGGTTTCAAGTGTCTCCGGAAGGTGGTCAGTGACTCCGCTGTCCTGGCGTCGTGGGGGAGCTTGTTCCACCATTGGGGTGCCAGAGCAGTGAATAGCTTTGACTGGGCTGAGCGGGACTGTGCTTCCGTAGAGGTAGGGGGGCTAGCAGGCCAGAGGTGGATGAACGTTGTGCCCTTGTTTGGGTGTAGGATCTGATCAGAGCCTGAAGGTAAGGAGGTGCCGTTCCCCTCACAGCTCCGTAGGCAAGCACCATGGTCTTGTAGCAGATGCGAGCCTCAACTGGAAGTCAGTGGAGTGTGCAGAGGAGCGGGGTGACGTGAGATAACTTGGGAAGGTTGAACACCAGACGGGCTGCAGCGTTCTGGATAAGTTGTAGGAGTTTAATGGCACAGGCAGGGAGCCCAGCCAACAGCGAGTTGCAGTAATCCAGACGGGAGATGACAAGTACCTGGATTAGGACCTGTGCCGCTTTCTGTGTAAGGTAGGGTCGTACTCTGCGAATGTTGTAGAGCATGAACCTGCGGGATCGGGTCACCGCTTTGATGTTAGCAGAGAACAACAGGGTGTTGTCCAGGGTCACGCAAAGATTCTTTGCACTCTGGGAGGAGGACACAATAGAGTTGTCAACCGTGATGGCGAGATCATGGAGCGGGCAGTCCTTCCCCGGGAGGAAGAGCAGCTCCGTCTTGCCGAGGTTCAGCTTGAGGTGGTGAACCGACATCCGCACTGATATGTCTGCCAGACATGCAGAGATGCGATTCGCCACCTGGTTATCAGAAGGGGGAAAGGAGAAAATTAATTGTGTGTCGTCTGCGTAGCAATGATAGGAGAGACCATGTGAGGATATGACAGAGCCAAGTGACTTGGTGTATAGAGAGAATAGGAGAGGGCCTAGAACTGAGCCCTGGGGGACACCAGTGGTGAGAACACGTGGTGCGGAGACAGATTATAGCCACGCCACCTGGTAGGAGCGACCTGTCAGGTAGGACGCAATCCAAGAGTGAGCAGCGCCGGAGATGCCCAACGCGGAGAGGGTGGAGAGGAGGATCTGATGGTTCACAGTATCAAAGGCAGCAGATAGGTCTAGAAGGATAAGAGCAGAGGAGAGAGAGTTAGCTTTAGCAGTGTGGAGAGCCTCCGTGACACAGAGAAGAGCAGTCTCAGTTGAATGACCAGTCTTGAAACCTGACTGGTTTGGATCAAGAAGGTCATTCTGAGAGAGATAGCAGGAGAGTTGGCTAGAGACGGCACGCTCAAGAGTTTTGGAGAGAAAAGAAAGAAGGGATATTGGTCTGTAGTTGTTGACATCGGAGGGATCGAGTGTAGGTTTTTTGAGGAGGGGTGCAACTCTTGCTCTCTTGAAGACGGAAGGGACATGGCCAGCGGTCAAGGATGAGTTGATGAACGTAGTGAGGAAATGGTCTGGAGAAGAGAGGAGGGGATAGGGTCAAGCGGGCAGGTTGTTGGGTGGCCGGCCGTCACAAGTCGCAAGATTTCATCTGTAGAGAGGGGTGAGCCATCCTCAGGAAAGGAACTTATCAAGGCATCAAGCTTATTGATGAACTCTCCAAGGGAACCTGGAGGGCGATAAATGATAAGGATGTTAAGCTTGAATGGGCTAGTGACTGTGACAGCATGAAATTCAAATGAGGAGATAGACAGATGGGTCAGGGGGAAAAGAGAGAATGTCCACTTGGGAGAGATGAGGATACCTGTGCCACCACCCCTCTGACCAGATGCTCTTGGGGTATGCGAGAACACATGGTCAGACGAGGAGAGAGCAGTAGGAGTAGCAGTGTTTTCTGTGGTAATCCATGTTTCCGTCAGCGCCAAGAAGTCGAGGGACTGGAGGGTAGCATAGGCTGAGATGAACTCTGCCTTGTTGGCCGCAGAACGGCAGTTCCAGAGGCTGCCGGAGACCTGGAACTCCACGTGGGTGGTGCGTGCAGGGACCACCAGGTTAGAGAGGCAGCAGCCACGCGGTGTGAAGTGTTTGTATGGCCTGTGCAGAGAGGAGAGAACAGGGATAGACAGACACATAGTTGACAGGCTACAGAAAAGGCTACAATAATGCAAAGGAGATCGGAATGAAATTAACTAAATATCTGGGGAAGCGAGAGAGCGGGGCCTCCCTCACTTACGTTTTACTGAAGCACTCAAATATAACTCTCCCAACTTCCACTTTAGAAATTATAATTGTAAACTACAGCGGTTCAATGTTTTCTAGGAATAGACTCTAACTTAGTTTATTCAGCTAGCTAACTTGGTACAGTATTCTTCCGTGAAAACCGCCCAGAGCACCGTATCCTATGACGCCATAGCTAACTAGCATGCTAGCTTCCAATAACACGGTTTAGCACCAATACTCGGTTACAACAAACTACCAATAGTGTGTTAACACGCTAAACAGATCATTCGTGTCCGTGTCTAACGTTGTGTAAAGTTTTGTGTTAGCTTTGACAGTTTGAGTGAGTACATCGTCAACTTATTCAGCCAGTTAGTTAACTAGCTAGAATAGTTAGCATATTAGTTAGCCATTGCTCTCTGTCAACGAACCAACACCTCCTCCCGCGGTATGAAACACACATAGAGAGCCAAGCTAACGATAACTAGTCACCCATGTCTTGAATTCCTTTTGAACGACTCTGGTTACCAGTATGTAAAAACAAAATAAAAATACATGTAGGTTATAACTTACCCTTAGTAGCTACTGTTAGCTAGTTAAGTGTAAAGCTAGCTACTGAATCGATTTAGCCAGTTCGCATCTGTCCCAACAGAGAGAAAGTGTCTCCAAACATTACAGCTAGGTCGTTCCAGCTATTCTTTAGTTAGCTATCCAGGTAGCAACAAGCTAGCTACATTTCGAGTACAGTAGCTACTAACTACATAACGTTAACGCTTCAGATAATGAGGTTAGAAAAACAGCTGAATGGTAGGTAGCTAAATGGCATAATTACAGGTACTCTTAAACGTGAAATAACATTGGAAACAACTTTCCACAGTTGCTAATAGTTACCAGTAGCTACCCGCTAGCTAGCTAGCTTTATTGGTCCAGGTAGTAGGTTAGCTAGCCTCGTGCTTCACCGGGCTCAGCCGAATACAATACTTACCTACAATAATTACATACAATAACCTACGATAACTACCTACAATACCGAACTACAATACCTAACTACAATCTAAATACATGGCTTAAGCTTGACTCGACACCATATAAAGAAGAAGCCAAGCTTACCTCCCGCTTAGAGAAACACAACCTCACCCCATCGCCACCTGCATACATTTTACGTATATGGGTGGCCCCGGGAATCAAACCCACAACCCTGGTGGTGCAAGCACCATGGTCTACAGGACCACCATTTATAATGTAATGCGTGTTTATAACAGTCAATAGCAGTGATAACTCTATAGCAGTGTAATACGTGTTTATAACAGTCAATAGCAGTGATAACTCTATAGCAGTGTAATAACTGTTTATAACAATGTACAGCACAGCGTTTCAAGAGCATACCATATTTTCTTTCTGAACCCTCAGACCCCTGACTGGGAGCAGCATGGGGGACAGTGCCATCTAGTGGAATGGAAATTAAACTATTATTCCAGATATTATTTAATGCAGAATATTGCAATTTCAAATCATTAATTACTTTTCAACTCATTTATATTTAATATTATTGTTTACTACACATTTCGATGTCCCCTTATTAAAATAATTTTGCACATGTACTGATTGCATCTTTTATTTCATTTACCCACCTTGGAAGAACACCTATATACAAACAACCACTAGAAGTTGACAATAAGCCTCAATACCTTCTACAATAAGAGAAGGTAGAATCAGAGAAACAGAACGCATCTTGAAACAGCCAAAATATACTCTAATTTGTGATGTGTTCAATGCAGGACTCCCTTGTGAAAGAGACCTTGGTCTCAATGGTGACTCCCTGCTTAAATAAAGGTCAAATAAATCAAATGAGTGAATGGAATACTTTTATTTTGAAGCATTTTGCTTGATTTGGACCCGTTAATGTTGCTATTTCACAGAGCTACTTGAGTGATTGATAGTCTTGGTCCGCGTTCACGCAAGATATGGTTCTGGGTTCTATGATATCATTGATTGTTGTGACAAGCAACATTATGTAGATAAGGGTCTCCAGAATAATAACGCTTAGGTCAGATAGCAGAATAATATAATAATAATAATATAATAACTATAGAATAATGTGTATGCTGCCTATAAATATTATTATTAGTCATTTTAGCAGACGCTCTTATCCAGAGCGACTTACAGTTAGTTAGTGCATACATTTTCATACTGGCCCCCCGTGGGAAACGAACCCACAACCCTGGCGTTGCAAACGCCATGCTCTACCAACTGAGCTACAGGGGACTTGTGTGTGAGTACTAGCTAGAATAAATAATCTTGCTCGGAATGATCACCCTGTGGTTTCTCTGACCCAGGTACTGATCACCCTGTGGTTTCTCTGACCCAGGTACTGATCACCCTGTGGTTTCTCTGACCCAGGTACTGATCACCCTGTGGTTTCTCTGACCCAGGTACTGATCACCCTGTGGTTTCTCTGACCCAGGTATAGATGACCTGTGGTTTCTCTGACCCAGGTATAGATGACCTGTGGTTTCTCTGACCCAGGTATAGATGATGACCTGTGGTTTCTCTGACCCAGGTACTGATCACCCTGTGGTTTCTCTGACCCAGGTATAGATGACCTGTGGTTTCTCTGACCCAGGTATAGATGACCTGTGGTTTCTCTGACCCAGGTATAGATGATGACCTGTGGTTTCTCTGACCCAGGTACTGATCACCCTGTGGTTTCTCTGACCCAGGTACTGATCACCCTGTGGTTTCTCTGACCCAGGTATAGATGACCTGTGGTTTCTCTGACCCAGGTACTGATCACCCTGTGGTTTATCTGACCCAGGTATAGATGACCTGTGGTTTCTCTGACCCAGGTATAGATGACCTGTGGTTTCTCTGACCCAGGTATAGATGATGACCTGTGGTTTCTCTGACCCAGGTACTGATCACCCTGTGGTTTCTCTGACCCAGGTACTGATCACCCTGTGGTTTCTCTGACCCAGGTATAGATGACCTGTGGTTTCTCTGACCCAGGTATAGATGACCTGTGGTTTCTCTGACCCAGGTACTGATCACCCTGTGGTTTCTCTGACCCAGTTATAGATGACCTGTGGTTTCTCTGACCCAGGTACTGATCACCCTGTGGTTTATCTGACCCAGGTATAGATGACCTGTGGTTTCTCTGACCCAGGTATAGATGATGACCTGTGGTTTCTCTGACCCAGGTACTGATCACCCTGTGGTTTCTCTGACCCAGGTACTGATCACCCTGTGGTTTCTCTGACCCAGGTATAGATGACCGGTGGTTTCTCTGACCCAGGCACTGATCACCCTGTGGTTCTCTGACCCAGGTATAGATGACCTGTGGTTTCTCTGACCCAGGTACTGATCACCCTGTGGTTTATCTGACCCAGGTATAGATGACCTGTGGTTTCTCTGACCCAGGTATAGATGATGACCTGTGGTTTCTCTGACCCAGGTACTGATCACCCTGTGGTTTCTCTGACCCAGGTACTGATCACCCTGTGGTTTCTCTGACCCAGGTATAGATGACCGGTGGTTTCTCTGACCCAGGTACTGATCACCCTGTGGTTCTCTGACCCAGGTATAGATGACCTGTGGTTTCTCTGACCCAGGTACTGATCACCCTGTGGTTTATCTGACCCAGGTACAGCCCCCCACCCTGCCAGCATCATGTCCAGTAAGAGAACGAAGGGAAAGATCACTAAGAAACCCCGCCAGAGGGCAACCTCCGTGTTCGCCATGTTCGACCAATCACAGATCCAGAATTTTAAAGAAGCTTTTACATGATCGATCAGAACTGAGACAGATTCTAAGAGGACCTGCACAACATTTTGCCTTCACTAGGTACTGTAGGCTACACCAGCTCAAACAATGGGTTAGGAAGACATGCCCTACATGCCAGCATCACTAGGTACTGTAGGGTTAGGGGTTGTATTCCCTAGGGTGAAAAAGGAGGCAAACTGCCATCAAACAGGCAAAGCGTCAATACAGGACTGATCGAATCCTACTACGCCGGCTCTGTCGCTCGTCGGATGTGACAGGGCTTACAAACTATCACGGATTACAAAGGGAAACCCAGCCGCGAGCTGCCCAGTAACGCGAGCCTACCAGACGAGCTAAATGCCTTCTATGCTCGCTTCGAGGCAAGCAACACTGACCATGCATGAGAGCAACAGCTGTTCCGGACGACTGTGTGGTCACGCTCTCCATAGCTGATGTGAGTAAGACCTTTAAACAGGTTAACATTCTCAAGGCCGCGGGACCAGCTGGCACGTGTCTTCACTGATATTTTCAACCTCTCCCTGACCCAGTCTGTAATACCTACGTTTCAAGCAGACCACCATAGTCCCCGTGCCCAAGAACACGAAGGTAACCTGCCTAAATGACTACCGCCCCGTAGCACTCACATCTGTAGCCATGAAATGCTTTGAAAGGCTGGTCAATAATAGTAAAGAGAATGATTTATTTAAGCTTTTATTTATTTCATCACATTCCCAGTGGGTCAGAAGTTTACATGCACTCAATTAGTATTTGGTAGCATTGCCTTTAAATTGTTTAACTCGGGTCAAACGTTTTGGGTAGCCTTCCACAAGCTTCCCACAATAAGTTGGGTGAATTTTGGCCCATTCCTCCTGACAGAGCTGGTGTAACGGAGTCAGGTTTGTAGGCCTCCTTGCTCGCACACGCTTTTTCAGTTCTGCCCACAGATTTTCGATAGGATTGAGGTCAGGGCTTTATGATGGCCACTCCAATACCTTGATTTTGTTGTCCTTAAGCCATTTTGGCACAACTTTGGAAGTATGCTTGGGGTCATTGTCCATTTGGAAGACTCATTTGCGACCAAGCTTTAACTTCCTGACTGATGTCTTGAGATGTTGCTTCAATATATCGACATAATTTTCCTTCCTCATGATTCCATCTATTTTGTGAAGTGCACCAGTCCATCCCGCAGCAAAGCACCCCCACAGCATGATGCTGCCACCCCCGTGCTTCATGGTTGGGATGGTGTTCTTCGGCTTGCAAGCGACCCCCTTTTTCCTCCAAACATAACGATGGTCACAATGGCCAAACAGTTCTATTTTTTTCATCAGACCAGAGGACATTTCTCCAAAAAGTACGATCTTTGTCCCAATGTGCAGTTGCAAACCGTAGTCTGGCTTTATTAATGGCGGTTTTGGAGCAGTGGCTTCTTCCTTGCTGAGCGGCCTTTCAGGTTATGTCGATATAGGACTCGTTTTACAGTGGATATAGATACTTTTGTACCCGTTTCCTCCAGCATCTTCACAAGGTCCTTTGCTGCTGTTCTGGGATTGATTTGCACTTTTCCCACCAAAGTACAGTGAGGGAAAAAAGTATTTGATCCCCTGCTGATTTTGTAAGTTTGCCCACTGACAAAGAAATGATCAGTCTATAATTGTAATGGTAGGTTTATTTGAACAGTGAGAGACAGAATAACAACAAGAAAATCCAGAAAAACAAATGTCAAAAATGTTATAAATTGATTTGCATTTTAATGAGGGAAATAAGTATTTGACCCCCTCTCAATCAGAAAGATTTCTGGCTCCCAGGTGTCTTTTATACAGGTAATGAGCTGAGATTAGGAGCACACTCTTAAAGGGAGTGCTCCTAATCTCAGCTTGTTACCTGTATAAAAGACACCTGTCCACAGAAGCAATCAATCAATCAGATTCCAAACTCTCCACCATGGCCAAGACCAAAGAGCTCTCCAAGGATGTCAGGGACAAGATTGTAGACCTACACAAGGCTGGAATGGGCTACAAGACCATCGCCAAGCAGCTTGGTGAGAAGGTGACAACAGTTGGTGTGATTATTCGCAAAAGGAAGAAACACAAAATAACTGTCAATCTCCCTCGGCCTGGGGCTCCATGCAAGATCTCACCTCGTGGAGTTGCAATGATCATGAGAACGGTGAGGAATCAGCCCAGAACTACACGGGAGGATCTTGTCAATGATCTCAAGGCAGCTGGGACCATAGTCACCAAGAAAACAATTGGTAACACACCACGCCGTGAAGGACTGAAATCCTGCAGCGCCCGCAAGGTCCCCCTGCTCAAGAAAGTACATATACAGGGCCATCTGACGTTTGCCAATGAACATCTGAATGATTCAGAGGAGAACTGGGTGAAAGTGTTGTGGTCAGATGAGACCAAAATCGAGCTCTTTAGCATCAACTCAACTCGCCGTGTTTGGAGGAGGAGGAATGCTGCCTATGACCCCAAGAACACCATCCCCACCGTCAAACATGGAGGTGGAAACATTATGCTTTGGGGGTGTTTTTCTACTAAAGGGGACAGGACAACTTCACCGCATCAAAGGGACGATGGACGGGGCCATGTACCGTCAAATCTTGGGTGAGAACCTCCTTCCCTCAGCCAGGGCATTGAAAATGATTAGTGGATGTGTATTCCAGCATGACAGTGACCCAAAACACACGGCCAAGGCAACAAAGGAGTGGCTCAAGAAGAAGCACATTAAGGTCCTGGAGTGGCCTAGCCAGTCTCCAGACCTTAATCCCATAGGAAATCTGTGGAGGGAGCTGAAGGTTCAAGTTGACAAACGTCAGCCTTGAAACCTTAATGACTTGGAGAAGATCTGCAAAGAGGAGTGGAACAAAATCCCTCCTGAGATGTGTGCAAACCTGGTGGCCAACTACAAGAAACGTCTGACCTCTGTGATTGCCAACAAGGGTTTTGCCACCAAGTACTAAGTCATGTTTTGCAGAGGGGTCAAATACTTATTTCCCTCATTAAAATGCAAATCAATTTATAAAATGTTTGACATGCGTTTTTCTGGATTTTTTTGTTGTTATTCTGTCTCTCACTGTTCAAATAAACCTACCACTCAAATTATAGACTGATCATGTCTTGTCAGTGGGCAAACGTACAAAATCAGCAGGGGATCAAATACTTTTTTCCCTCACTGTACGTTCATCTCTAGGAGACAGAACGCATCTCCTTCCTGAGCGGTATGACGGCTGCGTGGTTACAGCCTTATTCTAAAATGGATGAAATTGTTTCCCCCCTCATCAATCTACATACAATACCTCAATGACAAAGCAAACAGTTTTTGTTTTAGAAATGTTTGCATTTACATTTACATTTTAGTCATTTAGCAGACGCTCTTATCCAGAGCGACTTACAGTTAGTGAATACATATTTTTTTTATACTGGCCCCCCGTGGGAATCGAACCCACAACCCTGGCGTTGCAAACGCCATGCTCTATCAACTGAGCTACATCCCTGCCGGCCATTCCCTCCCCTACCCTGGACGACGCTGGGCCAATTGTGCGCCGCCCATGAGTCTCCCGGTCGTGGCCGGCTGCGACAGAGCACATTTATAAAAAAATATATACAAAAACGAAATATCACATTTACGTAAGTATTCAGACCCTTTACTCAGTACTTTGTTGAAGCACCTTTGGCAGCGATTACAGCCTCGAGTCTTCTTGGGTATGATGCTACAAGCTTGGCACACCTGTATTTGGGGAGTTTCTCCCATTCTTCTCTGCAGATCCTCTCAAGCATTGTAGGTTAAATAGGGAGCGTTGCTGCACAGCTATTTGCTGGTCTCTCCAGAGATGTTAGATCGGGTTCAAGTCCAGGCTCTGGCTGGGCCACTCAAGGACATTAAGAGACTTGTCCCGAAGCCACTCCTGTACATTGCTCCGTTCATCTTTCCCTCGATCCTGACTAGTCTCCCAGTCCCTGCAGCTGAAAAACATCCCCAGAGCATGATGCTGCCACCACCATGCTTCACCGTAGGGATGGTGCAAGGTTTCCTCCAGATGTGACGCTTGGCATTCAGGCCAAAGAGTTCAATCTTGGTTTCATCAGACCAGGGAATCTTGTTTCTCATGGTCAGAGTCCTTTAGGTGCCTTTTGGCAAACTCCAAGTGGGCTGTCATGTGCCTTTTACTGAGGAGTGGCTTCCGTCTACTCTACCATAAATGCCTGATTGGTGGAGTGCTGCAGAGATGGTTGTCCTTCTGGAAGGTTCTCCCATCTCCACAGAGGAACTCTGGCGCTCTGTCAGAGTGACCATTGGGTTCTTGGTCACCTCCCTCACCAAGGCCCTTCTCCCCCGATTGCCCAGTTTGGCCGGGCGGCCAGCTCTAGGAAGAGTCTTGGTGGTTCCAAACTTCTTCCATTTAAGAATGATGGAGGCCACTGGGTTCTTGGGGACCTTCAATGCTGCAGACGTTTTTTGGTACCCTTCCCCAGATCTGTGCCTCAACACAATCCTGTCTCGGAGCTCTATGGACAATTCCTTCGACCTCATGGCTTTGTTTTTGCTCTGACATGCACTGTCAACTGTGGGACCTTATATAGGTGGACTCCAATCAAAGTTGTAGAAACATCCTCAAGGATGATCAATGGAAACAGGACACACCGGAGCGCAATTTCAAGTCTCATAGCAAAGGGTCTGAATACTTATGTAAATAAGGTATTTCTTTTTTATTTTTAACCTGTTTTTGCTTTGTCATTATGGGGTATTGTGTGTAGATTGATGAGGATATTTGTATTTAATTAATCAATTTTAGAATAAGTCTAACGTAACAAAATGTGGAAAAAGTGAAGGAGTCTGAATACTTTCCGAATGCACTGTCTTAAGGTGTGAATATGAAGTGAAGACAGATGTTGGATTTGTTAACCTGCTGATTGAATGGATAGAATACACTTGACTGTATTTGAAACGGCACCATATTCACTATGGCAGCCAGCCCAATTCCAGTCTTTTTCCAACTAATTGCATCTTTTGATCAATTAGATTAGCTCTTTTGCCAATAATTGGGGAAAATATCAGAATTCAGCTGCCTGTGTAAATGCAGCCTAAATAGTTCATTCCTTTTGACCAGGGTACTGGGGGCTAGTGCACTATATTATAGTGAATAGGGTGCCAGGTCAGACAGACTCCACTGTATAGCTCACACAATCACAACAGCTTTTTATCTGAAACTACACACAGCGTGACATCAATCAGCAGGACTCCTAAAACATCATGGCTCCACCAGGCAGTCAGGAACCGGTATCTATCTGTATGTCTGACCATTAGTGACATCACATCCTGTCACTGGCCAGACTGACCATTAGTGACATCACATCCTGTCACTGGCCAGACTGACCATTAGTGACATCACATCCTGTCACTGGCCAGACTGACCATTAGTGACATCACATCCTGTCACTGGCCAGACTGACCATTAGTGACATCACATCCTGTCACTGGAAAGCAATACAGGATCAGTCATCAGCTCAATATCAGTCGTCTCTTCATAATATCAACACAGATCAGCAAACACCACATATTTTCAAAGTCTGTAGGATTATTTTATTTGGGACTTTTACTTTGTTTGTTAAAATATCCTACATACACAGCACCTTGTCTTAAGTCCCTGAGAACCAAAGGCAGGGGACATCGTTAAGAGGCTGCAACAGTCAGTGTTCTCTTCTCCATCCCACCACACAGACGGAGGGCTCAGTCCTTATGAGGGTACTCTGCTGCATGTTGCCATGCTAAATAAATACATTAAACTGCTCATAAAAGTCACTTTTCCTTATTTAGTGCCCTAGCTTTGGCCAGAGCCTCATCTCTGTCCAAAAGTAGTGCACTATGCAGGAATAGGGTTCCACTAGAGGGTTAGAACTGCTCCAGGCTGAAGACCGTAGTGTTGCTCAGAGAAACATCGGACCAGGACCAGGACAGAGCTACAGCATAGAGAGAGGACCAGGACCAGGACAGAGCTACAGCATAGAGAGACAATCGATATGTTGGGAGATTTATTAGATGGGGAACTCCATTTGAATTCTATCACTTTTTGACAGCATCCCTTTTGATTTAAAACAAAACTTTCCATACGTTTACCCCTGGAAGAAGTGGTCAGAAAGGGATATTCGGGACCGGAATGCCAAAACATTCAGGAGATAAAGGTGGTCAAAGTTGATCCATTTTGCATTCCCCACCACACCATGAGACATCCATTTCTTCATCGCTGGAAAGGATAAACGGTTGAGGTTGATATCATTTAAAAGCTTACAAACAGGGTTGTCATACTATTTAATACTTTCTTGAAAAAAATATGTTTTAATAAAAATGTGGACATTATTTAACCTTTAACATAAATGATCTAACAAAGTGTAAACCGCATGTTGTAGCTTAGACCCTATTTGACATAATCTGAGGTTGTGTTGTGCCGCCATCGGTTGAGACACAACATGCTCTTCATGTGGGTTAGGGTTAGGTAGAGAGGGTTAGGGTTAGGTAGAGAGGGTTAGGGTTAGGTAGAGAGGGTTAGGGTTAGGTAGAGAGGGTTAGGGTTAGGTAGAGAGGGTTAGGTAGAGAGGGTTAGAGTTAGGTAGAGAGGGTTAGGTAGAGAGGGTTAGGTAGAGAGGGTTAGGGTTAGGTAGAGAGGGTTAGGGTTAGGTAGAGAGGGTTAGGGTTAGGTAGAGAGGGTTAGGGTTAGGTAGAGAGGGTTAGGGTTAGGTAGAGAGGGTTAGGTAGAGAGGGTTAGGGTTAGGTAGAGAGGGTTAGGTAGAGAGGGTTAGGGTTAGGTAGAGAGGGTTAGGGTTAGGTAGAGAGGGTTTATAATAGGTCGACTTTGACCACCTTTATGTCTTCAGTGTTTTGGCATTCAGGTCCCAAAAGCCCCTTTCTGACCATATCTACAATGGGCCAATATGTATGGAAGGTTTTGTTCAAATCGAAAGGGATGCTGTCAAAAAGTAATTGAAATCAAATGGATTTCCCCAGATCCCAGATGGTGACCCAGTGGAGACCAGGGCAGGACCACAGCAGAGGGCTGGTAGGTAGAGAGATCCCAGTGGAGACCAGGGCAGGACCACAGCAGAGAGGGATGGTAGGTAGAGAGATCCCAGTGGAGACCAGGGCAGGACCGCAGCAGAGAGGGATGGTAGGTAGAGAGATCCCAGTGGAGACCAGGGCAGGACCACAGCAGAGAGGGATGGTAGGTAGAGCGATGTGGAGCAGCAGACAGATGGACATAGGAGATCCCAGATGGTCATTCATTAGAACTGTGTGAACTAGTAGATCTAAGAATCTACCAGGGCCAGGTTCTTCGACTGGATCTTAGCCAAGTGGTCTAAAATCCCTGCTTCGATCTTATCACACTGAGCCAGGAACCCCTGGAGGAAGAACAGGAGGAGACAGAGGATATTCTTAGACCGGCTGCTCCTTTGTAGTACCCTGTAATAACTAGCAACAACGTATTAACAGCATTGTTTTATATTACTCAAGTGGAATAAGGACCTACTTGAACTCTCATTGAGAGTTAATCAGAAATGAAACAGACTCACCTGAATTCTTTTTACTAGTCCCTTTTTCTTCATCCGACAGTCACCGAAGTTGTCTGGTAATGTCTGTTAACATGACAGTTGTTTTAGTGTTTACAGAGTCAAGACACGCTGTGATAAAACCAGCAGCTAGGGGATTCTACCAGTCCACCTGACTAGAGGGATCTGTGTTACCAGTCCACCTGACTAGAGGGATCTGTGTTACCAGTCCACCTGACTAGAGGGATCTGTGTTACCAGTCCACCTGACTAGAGGGATCTGTGTTACCAGTCCACCTGACTAGAGGGATCTGTGTTACCAGTCCACCTGACTAGAGGGATCTGTGTTACCAGTCCACCTGACTAGAACTGTGTGTGTTTGTTAATAAGGTTGTGTTACCATAGAGTCCACCTGCTTTAGGAGCAGGCCTAAATACGTGTAGGAGGGTTAGGGGGACCAGTACTAGGTGTAGGAGGGTTAGGGGGACCAGTACTAGGTGTAGGAGGGTTAGGGGGACCAGTACTAGGTGTAGGAGGGTTAGGGGGACCAGTACTAGGTGTAGGAGGGTTAGGGGGACCAGTACTAGGTGTAGGAGGGTTAGGGGGACCAGTACTAGGTGTAGGAGGGTTAGGGGGACCAGTACTAGGTGTAGGAGGGTTAGGGGGACCAGTACTAGGTGTAGGAGGGTTAGGGGGACCAGTACTAGGTGTAGGAGGGTTAGGAGGACCAGTACTAGGTGTAGGAGGGTTAGGGGGACCAGTACTAGGTGTAGGAGGGTTAGGGGGACCAGTACTAGGTGTAGGAGGGTTAGGGGGACCAGTACTAGGTGTAGGAGGGTTAGGGGGACCAGTACTAGGTGTAGGAGGGTTAGGGGGACCAGTACTAGGTGTAGGAGGGTTAGGGGGACCAGTACTAGGTGTAGGAGGGTTAGGGGGACCAGTACTAGGTGTAGGAGGGTTAGGGGGACCAGTACTAGGTGTAGGAGGGTTAGGGGGACCAGTACTAGGTGTAGGAGGGTTAGGGCTGTGTTACCATAGAGTCCACCTGCTCTAGAAACTTCATGAACTGTTCAGATGCCACCTTCACTCTTTGGTCCAGTCTCCCCAGCGCCTCGGCCTGCAGGTCTTTAGCTAGGAACCCCTATAGAACAACAGTAACAGAATAGAGGGCTAAGAAAAGCTCCTTCCTGTGTACGTGCTGACCAGTGCAGCCTCTGGGCATTATCTGGGCCAACACTACTGGGTCTCAGTTAGTTTGGTAAGGATGCCAGGGTAGAATAGGGAGTGCTGCTTTGGTATTTAATAGGGCCGGGACCATACCAGTCTCGCGATACTCCTTAGTATTGTGGCAAGGAAACAAAACACAAAGCGGACTTAACTTGTTTAGGAAACAAACATAATTATGTTGTCATCCAGAGTCACGTATTTTTTCCCCAAGCTATAGCACATAATATTTTACATACAAAGAGTTGTCAGTTCGTGTTTTAATTTTTTATATGGAAGAAATATAGCGATACTGGTATCATCACAGCCCTAGTATATATATTCATGTATATAACCCTAACCCTAGTATATATATTCATGTATATAACCCTAACCCTAGTATATATATTCATGTATATAACCCTAACCCTAGTATATATATTCATGTATATAACCCTAACCCTAGTATATATATTCATGTATATAACCCTAACCCTAGTATATATATTCATGTATATAACCCTAACCCTAGTATATATATTCATGTATATAACCCTAACCCTAGTATATATATTCATGTATATAACCCTAACCCTAGTATACATATTCATGTATATAACCCTAACCCTAGTATACATATTCATGTATATAACCCTAACCCTAGTATATATATTCATGTATATAACCCTAACCCTAGTATATATATTCATGTATATAACCCTAACCCTAGTATATATATTCATGTATATAACCCTAACCCTAGTATATATATTCATGTATATAACCCTAACCCTAGTATATATATTCATGTATATAACCCTAACCCTAGTATATATATTCATGTATATAACCCTAACCCTAGTATATATATTCATGTATATAACCCTAACCCTAGTATATATATTCATGTATATAACCCTAACCCTAGTATATATATTCATGTATATAACCCTAACCCTAGTATATATATTCATGTATATAACCCTAACCCTAGTATATATATTCATGTATATAACCCTAACCCTAGTATATATATTCATGTATATAACCCTAACCCTAGTATATATATTCATGTATATAACCCTAACCCTAGTATACATATTCATGTATATAACCCTAACCCTAGTATACATATTCATGTATATAACCCTAACCCTAGTATACATATTCATGTATATAACCCTAACCCTAGTATACATATTCATGTATATAACCCTAACCCTAGTATACATATTCATGTATATAACCCTAACCCTAGTATACATATTCATGTATATAACCCTAACCCTAGTATATATATTCATGTATATAACCCTAACCCTAGTATATATATTCATGTATATAACCCTAACCCTAGTATATATATTCATGTATATAACCCTAACCCTAGTATATATATTCATGTATATAACCCTAACCCTAGTATATATATTCATGTATATAACCCTAACCCTAGTATATATATTCATGTATATAACCCTAACCCTAGTATATATATTCATGTATATAACCCTAACCCTAGTATATATATTCATGTATATAACCCTAACCCTAGTATATATATTCATGTATATAACCCTAACCCTAACCCTACAGTGCCTTCAGAAAGTATTCTTACCCCTTGACTTATTCCATTTTGTTGTTTCAGCCTGAATTCAAAATGGATCTAAAAAATGTTTTGTTGATCTCACCCATCCACATAATGGCAAATTGAAAACATGTTTTCAGACATTTTTATAAATGTATTCAAAATGAAATACAGAAATATCTAATTTACTTTGTAGAAGCACATTTGGCAGTGATTACAGCTGTGAGTCTTTTGGGGCAAGTCTCTAAGAGCTTTGCACACCTGGATTTTACAATATTTGCACATTAATCTTTAAAATTCTTCAAGCTCTGTCAAGTTGATTGCTGATCATTCAAGTCTTGACTTGTCAAAACTGTAACTAGGCCACTCAGGAACATTCAATGTCGTCTTGGTAAGCAACCCAGTGTAGATTTGACCTTGTGTTTTAGGTTATTGTCCTGCTGAAAGGTGAATTCATCTCCCAGTGTCTGTTGTAAAGCAGACTGAACCAGGTTTTCCTCGAGGATTTAGCCTGTGCTTATAGCTGTATTCCGTTTATTTTATCCTAAAAAACTCAGTAGTCGTTGCCGATGACAAGCATACCCATAACGTGATGCAGTCACCGTCAAAATAAAAAGAGTGGTACTCAGTGATGTGTTGTATTTGCCCCAAACATAATGCTTTGTATTCAGGACTAAAAGTTAATTTCTTTGCCACATTTTTTGCAGTATTACTTTAGTGGCTTGTTACAAACAGGATGCATGTTTTAGAATATCCTTATTTTCACTGTCAATGAGGTTAGTATTGTGGAGTAACTACAATGTTGATCCATCCTCTGTTCCCTCTCATCACAGCCATTAAACTCTGTTTTAAAGTCACCATTGGCCTCATGGTGAAATCCCTGATCGGTTTCCTTCCTCTCCGGCAACTGAGTTAGGAAGGACGCCTGTACCTTTGTATTGACTGGGTTTATTGATACACCATCCAAAGTGTCATAACTTCACCATGCTAAAGGGATATTCAGCGTCTGCTTTGTTTTTTTGTTTTCTACACACCTACCAATAGGTGCCATTCTTTGAGGCATTGAAAAGCCTCCCTGGTCTTTGTGGTTGAATTTGTGCTTGAAATTCACTGCTCGATTGAGGGACCTTCCAGATGTGTGGGGTACAGAGATGGGGTAGTCATTCAAAACTCCTGAACTTATTTAGGCTTGCCATAACAAAGGGGGTTGAATACTTGAAATGTTTTATCAATTTTTTTAACATTCTACAAACAAAATGTCACTTTGACATGGGGTATTGTGTGTAGATCAGTGACACTACATCTTAATTTAAGTAATTTTAAATTCAGGTTGTAACAACAAAAATATATATGTAGATATAAAGTATCAGAACATACATTCTTCAGGCCTGTCAGCTCTCCATCCACCTTCTCCAGTTTCTTAGCAGTCTCTTCTACTGACTTCTCAATGTCCTTCAACTTCTTCAGCTCGGACTCCTCCTCTGGGCTGTTCTGAGAGGAGACAACACACAGGTCTGTATTCAAACCATTTTAGGAATGAATGAACGAACGAATGAATGATTGACCGAATGAATATACAAATGAGTGAGTGGCAGTCAGACAGCAGAACTACGAAGGTCTTACCCTCTTCCCAATCATCATGAGTTTACATCCCTGTTTGATTCCAAAGCTGGACAGACTCTCCTCCATCTCCTTCAGTGACTTCCCTGAAACAACAGGACAGCAGAGGCATCAAGGTGGAGCTTGAACCAGCTACCCTGTGGTTAGAGGTGAGTGCAATATAGTACGACCTGTGCCATACAGGCCAGTCTTCTTGGCAGAGGCAGTAGTAATAGTCTGTTTCTGCTCTGTTGCCAACACCTTAGAAAAGTGTCCAGCCTAATGGATCTCTCTTACTACAACTTTAATTAGGTCAGGTCAAGATGTCGCTGCAGTGGATTCTGCTATTTTGTGTGGGGGGTTTTCACGCTGATTTTAACATTTTTTGTACCTAATATTTCCACCATCGTTTCCTATGACCGAAAACAGCTTCTGGGTGTTAGAACAGCAGCTGTGGTATGACTGCTCTTTCCAGACCAGGCCCTAATCTCCGGGACTAGAGGGGCAAACGAGCGGGCCCCCTGACGAGACAGCTTCAGGTAAGGTTAACAACAGCTGGAGCGCGATCTCTAATGTTAAGGAAGTCTGGAGGTTCTGCTCACCTGAGTTAGACTACCTCATGATAAGCTGTAGACCACACTGTTTACCAAGATAGTTAATCTACACTACCAGTCAAAAGTGTGGACACACCTACTCATTCAAGGGTTTTTCTTTATTTTTTTTACAAAATGATGAAATAAAACATATGGAAAGCAAAAAAGTGTTAAACAAATCAAAATATATTTTATATTCAAAGTAGCCACCCTGAACCTTGATGACAGCTTTGTAAACTCTTGGCATTCTCTCAACCGGATTCATGAGGTAGTCACCTGGAATGCATTTCAATTAACAGGTGTGCCTTCTTAAAAGTTAATTTGTGGAGTTTCTTTCCTTCTTAATGCGTTTGAGCCAATGAGTTGTGTTGTGACAAGGTAGGGGTGGTATACAGAAGATAGCCCTATTTGGTAAAAGACCAAGTCCATATTATGGCAAGAACAGCTCAAATAAGCAAAGAGAAACGACAGTCCATCATTACTTTAAGACATGAAGGTCAGTCAATATGGAACATTTCAAGAACTTTGAAAGTTTCTTCAAGTGCAGTTGCAAAAACCATCAAGCGCTATGATGAAACTGGCTCTCATGTGGACCGCCACAGGAATCGAAGACCCAGAGTTACCTCTGCTGCAGAGGATAAGTTCATTAGAGTTACCAGCCTCAGAAATTGCAGCCCAAATAAATGCTTCACAGAGTTCAAGTCACAGACACATCTCAACATCAACTGTTCAGAGGAGACTGTGTGAATCAGGCCTTCATGGTCGAATTGCTGCAAAGAAACCACTACTAAAGGACACCAATAAGAAGAAGAGACCTGCTTGGGCCAAGAAACACGAGAAATTGACATTAGACCGGTGGAAATGTGTCCTTTGGTCTGGAGTCCAAATGTGAGATTTTTGGTTCCAACTGCCGTGTCTTTGTGAGACGTGGTGTGGGTGAACGGATGATCTCCACGTGTAGTTCTCACTGTAAAGCATGGAGGAGGGCGTGTTATGGTGTGGGGGTGCTTTGCTGGTGACACTGTCTGTGATTTATTTAGAATTCAAGGCACACTTAACCAGCATGGCTACCACAGCATTCTGCAGGGATACGCCATCCCATCTGGTTTGGGCTTAGTGGGACTATTATTTGTTTTTCAACAGGACAATGACCCAAAACACACCTCCAGGCTGTGTAAGGGCTATTTGACCAAGAAGGAGAGTGATGGAGTGCTGCATTAGATGACCTGGCCTCCACAATCCCCCGACCTCAACCCAATTGAGATTGTTTGGGATGAGTTGGACCGCAGAGTGAAGGAAAAACAGCCAACAAGTGCTCAGCATATGTGGGAACTCCTTCAAGACTGTTGGAAAAGCATTCCTGGTGAAGCTGTCATTACATTTACATTTTAGTCATATAGCAGACGCTCTTATCCAGAGCGACTTACAGTTAGTGAGTGCATACATTTTTCATACTGGCCCCCCGTGGGAATCGAACCCGCTAGCGCCATGCTCTACCAACTGAGCTACAGGAGGCCTGTCATCAAGGCAAAGGGTGGCTATTTGAAGAATCTCAAATATAAAATATATTTTGATTTGTTTAACACTTTTTTGGTTACTACATGATTCCATATGTGTTACTTCATAGTTTTGATGTCTTCACAATTATTCTACAATGTAGAAAATAGTAAAAAATAAAGAAAAACCCTTGAATGAGTAGGTGTGTCCAGACTTTTGACTGGTACTGTATAGTTTTCGTAGCTGTCTATGTACCACCACAAACTGATGCTGGCACTAAGACCACACTGAACGAGCTGTGTAAGGCCATAAGTAAACAACAATATGCACATCCAGAGGTGGCGCTCCTGGTGGCCGGGGACTTTAATGCAGGGAAGCTGAAATCAGTCTTACCTAATTTCTACCAGCATGTCACCTGTGCAACTAGATGTGAAAAACTCTAGATCACCTTTACTCCACACATAGAAATGCATTCAAAGCTCTCCCAAAGCTCTTCCTCGCCTACCAGACAGGCTAAATGCCTTCTATGCTCACTTTGAGGCAAGTAACACTGAACCATGCATGAGAGCACCAGCTGTTCCGGATGACTGTGTGATCACGCTCTTCATAGCTGATGTGAGTAATACCTTTAAACAGGTTAGGGATCGGTGTCCCATATACGGGACGGTTGAGCTAACGTGCACTAATGTGATTAGCATGGCTGTTGTAAGTAACAGCAAACTTTCCAGGACATAGACATGTCTTATATGGGCAGAAATATAAAATTATTGTTAATCTAACAGTACTGTCCAATTTACAGTAGCTATTACAGTGAAAAAAGACCATGCTATTGTTTGAGGAGAGTGCACAACAACAAAAAAGTCATCACCGCAACTGGTTTGATACATTCACCTCTGAAGGTAAATAATGTACTTACATTCAGTAATCTTGCTCCGATTTGTCATCCTAAGGGTCCCAGAGATAAAATGTAGCATAGTTTTGTTTGATAAAATAAATGTGTATATTCAAATGTAGGAACTGGGTTCTACAGTTTGAACCCCTGCTGTCTCTGGCTCCACACCCACCCCGCCCGGCCATCTAGATGTGTGAAAGTTAGTGTATAAGCTAATGATCCATCATGAATGACATTCCTGGGAGTGTGTAAACTTACATTTTGTATTACCATATCATTTTTGTATGTTCTCTATAGATATGTACTTGAAAATATATCAATTGACCAATTCGGCACATTTGGGCAGATTTGATACAAAATAGTCCAGTATTGCAATGCTTCACTGGATCAATCTGAAACTTTGCACACACTGTTGCAATCTATTGGCCAAAATCTTAATTGCGCCTAAACTGCAATATTATATTGAGGCCTTTCTCTTGCATTTCAAAGATGATGGAACAAAAAATATAGAAAACGCATGTTTTTTTGTTTGTATTATCTTTTACCAGATGTAATGTGTTATATTCTCCTACATTCATTTCACATTTCCACAAACTTCAAAGTGTTTCCTTTCAAATGGTACCTGATGCATATCCCTGCTTCAGGTCCTGAGCTACAGGCAGTTAGATTTGGGGACGCCAGAGCTTCACAAGACCTCAGGGCCAGATGGATTACCAGGATGCATACTCAGAGCTTCACAAGGCCTCAGGGCCAGATGGATTACCAGGATACATACTCAGAGCTTCACAAGGCCTCAGGGCCAGATGGATTACCAGGATACATACTCAGAGCTTCACAAGGCCTCAGGGCCAGATGGATTACCAGGATACATACTCAGAGCTTCACAAGGCCTCAGGGCCAGATGGATTACCAGGATACATACTCAGAGCTTCACAAGGCCTCAGGGCCAGATGGATTACCAGGATACATACTCAGAGCTTCACAAGGCCTCAGGGCCAGATGGATTACCAGGATACATACTCAGAGCTTCACAAGGCCTCAGGGCCAGATGGATTACCAGGATACATACTCAGAGCTTCACAAGGCCTCAGGGCCAGATGGATTACCAGGATACATACTCAGAGCTTCACAAGGCCTCAGGGCCAGATGGATTACCAGGATACATACTCAGAGCTTCACAAGGCCTCAGGGCCAGATGGATTACCAGGATACATACTCAGAGCTTCACAAGGCCTCAGGGCCAGATGGATTACCAGGATACATACTCAGAGCTTCACAAGGCCTCAGGGCCAGATGGATTACCAGGATACATACTCAGAGCTTCACAAGGCCTCAGGGCCAGATGGATTACCAGGATACATACTCAGAGCTTCACAAGGCCTCAGGGCCAGATGGATTACCAGGATACATACTCAGAGCTTCACAAGGCCTCAGGGCCAGATGGATTACCAGGATACATACTCAGAGCTTCACAAGGCCTCAGGGCCAGATGGATTACCAGGATACATACTCAGAGCTTCACAAGGCCTCAGGGCCAGATGGATTACCAGGATACATACTCAGAGCTTCACAAGGCCTCAGGGCCAGATGGATTACCAGGATACATACTCAGAGCTTCACAAGGCCTCAGGGCCAGATGGATTACCAGGATACATACTCAGAGCTTCACAAGGCCTCAGGGCCAGATGGATTACCAGGATACATACTCAGAGCTTCACAAGACCTCAGGGCCAGATGGATTACCAGGATACATACTCAGAGCTTCACAAGACCTCAGGGCCAGATGGATTACCAGGATACATACTCAGAGCTTCACAAGGCCTCAGGGCCAGATGGATTACCAGGATACATACTCAGAGCTTCACAAGGCCTCAGGGCCAGATGGATTACCAGGATACATACTCAGAGCTTCACAAGGCCTCAGGGCCAGATGGATTACCAGGATACATACTCAGAGCTTCACAAGGACTCAGGGCCAGATGGATTACCAGGATACATACTAAGAGCTTCACAAGGCCTCAGGGCCAGATGGATTACCAGGATACATACTCAGAGCTTCACAAGGCCTCAGGGCCAGATGGATTACCAGGATACATACTAAGAGCTTCACAAGGCCTCAGGGCCAGATGGATTACCAGGATACATACTCAGAGCATGGTCTGACCAGCTGCCAAGTGTCTTCACTGACATGTTCAACCTCTCCCTGACCCAGTCTGTAATACCTACATGTTTCAAGCTGACCACCATAGTCTCTGTGCCCAAGAACGCCAAGGTAACCTGTCTAAATGACTAATCGCCCTGTAGCCATGAAATGCTTTGAAAGGTCATGGCTCACATTTTTTATTTTTATTTAACCTTTATTTAACCAGGTAAGCCAGTTGAGAACAAGTTCTCATTTACAACTGCGACCTGGCCAAGATAAAGCAAAGCAGTGCGATAAAAACAACAACACAAGAGTTACATATGGGGTAAACAAAACATAAAGTCAAAAATACAACAGAAAATATATATACAGTGTGTGCAAATGTAGTAAGTTATGAATAGTTACAATTTCGTAATTAACACTGGAATGATAGATGTGCAAAAGATGATGTGCAAATAGAGATACTGGGGTGCAAATGAGCAAAATAAATAACAATATGGGGATGGGGTAGTTGGGTGGGCTAATTTCAGATGGGCTGTGTACAGGTGCAGTGATCGGTAAGCTGCTCTGACAACTGATGCTTAAAGTTATTGAGGGAGATAAGAGTCTCCAGCTTCAGAGATTCTTGCAGTTCGTTCCAGTCATTGGCAGCAGAGAACTGGAAGGAATGGCGGCCAAAGGAGGTGTTGGCTTTGGGGATGACCAGTGAGATATACCTGCTGGAGCGCAGACTACGGGTGGGTGTTGCTATGGTGACCAATGAGCTAAGATAAGGCGGGGATTTGCCTAGCAGTGATTTATAGATGGCCTGGAGCCAGTGGGTTTGGCAACGAATATGTAGTGAGGACCAGCCAACCAGGGCGTACAGGTCACAATGGTGGGTAGTATATGGGGCTTTGGTGAAAAAACGGATGGCACTGTGATAGACAACATCCACTTTGCTGAGTAGAGTGTTGGAGGCTATTTTGTAAATGACATCACCGAAGTCAAGGATCGGTAGGATAGTCAGTTTTACGAGGGCATGTTTGGCAGCATGAGTGAAGGAGGCTTTGTTGCGAAATAGGAAGCCGATTCTGGATTTAACTTTGGATTGGAGATGCTTAATGTGAGTCTGGAAGGAGAGTTTACAGTCTAACCAGACACCTAGGTATTTGTAGTTGTCCACATACTCTAGGTCAGACCCGCCGAGAGTAGTGATTCTAGTCGGGTGGGCGGGTGCAAGCAGCGTTCGGTTGAAGAGCATGCATTTAGTTTTACTAGTGTTTAAGAGCAGTTGGAGGCTACTGAAGGAGTGTTGTATGGCATTGAAGCTCATTTGAAGGTTTGTTAACACAGTGTCCAATGAAGGGCCAGATGTATACAAAATGGTGTCGTCCACATAGAGGTGGATCCGTGCGTCACCAGCAGCAAGAGCGACATCATTGATATACACAGAGAATAGAGTCGGCCCGAGAATTGAACCCTATAGAGACGGCCAGAGGTCCAGACAACAGGCCCTCCGATTTGACACATTGAACTCGATCTGAGAAGTAGTTGGTGAACCAGGCGAGGCAGTCATTAGAGAAACCAAGGCTATTTAGTCTGCCAATAAGAATGCGGTGGTTGACAGAGTCGAAAGCCTTGGCCAGGTCGATGAAGACGGCTGCACAGTACTGTCTTTTATCGATCGCGGTTATAATATCGTTTAGGACCTTGAGCGTGGCTGAAGTGCACCCATGACCAGCTCGGAAACCAGATTGCATAGCGGAGAAGGTACGGTGGGATTCGAAATGGTCGGTGATCTGTTTGTTAACTTGGCTTTCAAATACTTTCGAAAGGCAGGGCAGGATGGATATAGGTCTGTAACAGTTTGGATCTAGAGTGTCACCCTCTTTGAAGAGGGGGATGACCGCGGCAGCTTTCCAATCTCTGGGGATCTCAGACGTTAGGAAAGAGAGGTTGAACAGGCTAGTAATAGGGGTTGTGACAATTTCGGCGGCTAATTTTTAGAACGAAAGGGTCCAGATTGTCTAGCCGAGCTGATTTGTAGGGGTCCAGATTTTTCAGCTCTTTCAGAACATCAGCTGTCTGAATTTGTGTGAAGGAGAAACAGGGGGGGGGGGGCATGGGCAAGTTGCAGCGGAGGGTGCAGAGCTGTTGGCTGGGGTAGTGGTAGCCAGGTGGAAAGCATGGCCAGACGTAGCAAAATGCTTGTTGAAATTCTCAATTATTGTAGATTTATCGGTGGTGATAGTGTTTCCTAGCCTCAGTGCAGTGGGCAGTTGGGAGGAGGTGCTCTTTTCTCCATGGACTTTACAGTGTCCCAAAACGTTTTGGAGTTTGTGCTACAGGATGCACATTTCTGTTTGAAAAAGATAGCCTTTGCTTTCCTAACTGATTGTGTATATTGGTTCCTGACTTCCCTGAAAAGTTGCATATCGTGGGGGCTGTTCGATGCTAATGCAGTACACCACAGGATGTTTTTGTGCTGGTCAAGGGCAGTCATGTCTGAGGAGAACCAGGGGCTATATATGTTCTTAGTTCTGAATTTTTTGAATGGGGCATGCTTATTTAAGATTGAGAGGAAAGCACTTTTAAAGAACAACCAGGCATCCTCTACTGACGGAATGAGGTCAATATCCATCCAGGATACCCGGGCCAGGTCAATTAGAAAGGCCTGCTCGCTAAAGTGTTTTAGGGAGCGTTTGACAGTGATGAGGGGTGGTCGTTTGACCGCGGACCCATTACAGATGCAGGCAATAAGGCAGTGATCGTTGAGATCCTGGTTGAAGACAGTGGTGGTGTATTTAGAGGGTACATTTGACAGGATGATATCTATGAGGGTGCCCATGTTTACAGATTTAGGGTTGTACCTGGTAGGTTCCTTGATAATTTAGATTGTAGGTTGGCCGGGGTGTTAAGCATATCCCAGTTTAGGTCACCAAGCAGTACGAACTCTGAGGATAGATGGGGGGCAATCAGTTCACATATGGTGTCCAGGGCACAGCTCAGGGCTGAGGGGGGTCTGTAGCAAGCGGCAACAGTGAGAGACTTATTTCTGGAAAGGTGGATTTTTAAAAGTAGAAGCTCAAACTGTTTGGTCACAGACCTGGATAGTACGATAGAGCTCTGCAGGCTCTCTCTACAGTAGATTGCAACCCCACCCCCTTTGGCAGTTCTATCTAGACGGAAAATGTTGTAGTTGGGAATGGAAATTTCAGAATTTTTGGTGGCCTTCCTAAGCCAGGATTCAGACTCTGCTAGAACATCAGGGTTGGCGGAGTGTGCTAACGCAGTGAATAACTCAAACTTAGGAAGGAGGCTTCGGATGTTAACGTGCAAGAAACCAAGGCGCCTGGGGAGTAGGAGTGATACTGGGGGCTACAGGGCCTGGGTTAACCTCTACATCACCAGAGGAACAGAGGAGGAGTAGAATAAGGATACGGCTTAAGGCTTTAAGTACATCAACACCATCATCCCAGACACCCTGGACCCAAACTCCAAGTCGCATACCGCCCCAACAGATTCACAGATTGCACTCCACACTGCACTTTCCCACCTGGACAAAAGGAACACCTACGTGAGAATGCTGTTCATTGACTACAGCTCAGCATTCAACGCCATAGTGCCCTCCAAGCTCATCACCAAGCTCAGGACCCTGGGACTGAACACATTCCTTTGCAACTGGATCCTGGACTTCCTGACGAGCCGCACCCAGATGGTGAGGATAGCCCACAGCACATCCACCACGCTGACCCACAACACGGGGGCCCCTCAGTGGTGTGTGCTTAGTGCCATCCTGTACTCCCTGTTCACCCACGACTGCGTGGCCGCGCACGGCTCCAACACCATCATCAAGTTTGCCGACAACCCAACGGCGGTAGGCCTGATCACCGACGACGATAAGACAGCCTATAGGGAGGAGGTCAGAGACCTGGCAGTGTGGTGCCAGGACAACAACCTCTCCCTCAATGAGAGCAAGACAAAGGAGCTGATCTTTGACTATAGGAAACGGATGGCCGAGCACGGCCCCATTCACATAGATCGATGGCTGTAGTGGAGCGGGTCGAGAGCTTCAAGTTCCTCGGTGTCCACATCACTAAGGACCCATCATGGTCCAAACACACCAACACAGTCATGAAGAGGGCACGACAACTCCTCTTCCCCCTCAGGAGGCTGGAAAGATGTGGCATGGGCCCTCAGATCCTCAAGAAGTTATACAGCTGCACCATTGAGAGCATCTTGACTGGCTGCATCATCGCTTGGTACGGCAACTGCTTGGCATCCAACCGTAAGGAGTTACAGAGGATAGTGTGTACGGCCAGCACATCACTTGGGCCGAGCTCCCTGCCACCCAGGACCTCTATACCAGGTGGTGTCAGAGGAAGGCCCTAAAAATGGTCAAAGACCGCAGTCACCCAAATCATTGACTGTTCTCTCTTCTATTGCATGGCAAGCGGTACCGGAGCGCCAAGTCTGGGACCAAAAGGCTCCTGAAAAGCTTCCACCCCCAAGCCATAAGACTGCTGAACAGTTAATCAAATGGCTACCTGGAATATTTGTATTGACCCCCTCTTTGTTGTTGCACTGACTCTCTTGCACCGGCTCTTTACACACTACACTGGACTCTACCTACACACTGGACTGGACTCTACCTACACACTACACTGGACTCTACCTACACACTCACTGGACTGGACTCTACCTATACACTACACTGGACTGGACTCTACCTACACACTGGACTGGACTCTACCTACACACTCACTGGACTCTACCTATACACTACACTGGACTCTACCTATACACTACACTGGACTCTACCTATACACTACACTGGACTCTACCTATACACTACACTCTACCTATACACTACACTGGACTCTACCTACAGTGAGGGAAAAAAGTATTTGATCCCCTGCTGATTTTGTACGTTTGCCCACTGACAAAGACATGATCAGTCTATAATTTTAATGGTAGGTTTATTTGAACAGTGAGAGACAGAATAACAACAAAAAAATCCAGAAAAACGCATGTCAAAAATGTTATAAATTGATTTGCATTTTAATGAGGGAAATATGTATTTGATCCCCTCTCAATCAGAAAGATTTATGGCTCCCAGGTGTCTTTTATACAGGTAACGAGCTGAGATTAGGAGCACACTCTTAAAGGGAGTGCTCCTAATCTCAGTTTGTTACCTATATAAAAGACACCTGTCCACAGAAGCAATCAATCAATCAGATTCAAAACTCTCCACCATGGCCAAGACCAAAGAGCTCTCCAATGATGTCAGGGACAAGATTGTAGACCTACACAAGGCTGGAATGGGCTACAAGACCATCGCCAAGCAGCTTGGTGAGAAGGTGACAACAGTTGGTGCGATTATTCGCAAATGGAAGAAACACAAAATAACTGTCAATCTCCCTCGGCCTGGGGCTCCATGCAAGATCTCACCTCGTGGAGTTGCAATGATCATGAGAACGGTGAGGAATCAGCCCAGAACTACACGGGAGGATCTTGTCAATGATCTCAAGGCAGCTGGGACCATAGTCACCAAGAAAACAATTGGTAACATACTACGCCGTGAAGGACTGAAATCCTGCAGTGCCCGCAAGGTCCCCCTGCTCAAGAAAGTACATATACAGGGCCTTCTGAAGTTTGCCAATGAACATCTGAATGATTCAGAGGAGAACTGGGTGAAAGTGTTGTGGTCAGATGAGACCAAACTCAAGCTCTTTGGCATCAACTCAACTCGCCATGTTTGGAGGAGGAGGAATGCTGCCCAAGAACACCATAGCCACCGTCAAACATGGAGGTGGAAACATTATGCTTTGGGGATGTTTTTCTGCTAAGGGGACAGGACAACTTCACCGCATCAAAGGGACGATGGACGGGGCCATGTACCGTCAAATCTTGGGTGAGAACCTCCTTCCCTCAGCCAGGGCATTGAAAATGGGTCGTGGATGGGTATTCCAGCATGACAATGACCCAAAACACACGGCCAAGGCAACAAAGGAGTGGCTCAAGAAGAAGCACATTAAGGTCCTGGAGTGGCCTAGCCAGTCTCCAGACCTTAATCCCATAGAAAATCTGTGGAGGGAGCTGAAGGTTCGAGTTGCCAAACGTCAGGCTCGAAACCTTAATGACTTGGAGAAGATCTGCAAAGAGGAGTGGGACAAAATCCCTCCTGAGATGTGTGCAAACCTGGTGGCCAACTACAAGAAACGTCTGACCTCTGTAATTGCCAACAAGGGTTTTGCCACCAAGTAGTAAGTCATGTTTTGCAGAGGGGTCAAATACTTATTTCCCTCATTAAAATGCAAATCAATTTATAACATTTTTGACATGCGTTTTTCTGGATTTGTTTGTTGTTATCCTGTCTCTCACTGTTCAAATAAACCTACCATTAAAATTATAGACTGATCATGTCTTTGTCAGTGGGCAAACATACAAAATCAGCAGGGGATCAAATACTTTTTTCCCCTCACTGTATACACTACACTGGACTCTACCTATACACTACACTGGACTCTACCTATACACTACACTGGACTCTACCTATACACTACACTGGACTCTACCTATACACTACACTGGACTCTACCTACACACTACACTGGACTCTACCTACACACTACACTGGACTATACCTATACACTACACTGGACTCTACCCACACACTACACTGGACTCTACCTATACACTACACTGGACTCTACCTATACACTACACTGGACTATACCTACAGACTACACTGGACTCTACCTACAGACTACACTGGACTCTACCTATACACTACACTGGACTCTACCTATACACTACACTGGACTCTACCTATACACTACACTGGACTCTACCTATACTGGACTGGACTCTACCTATACACTACACTACACTGGACTCTACCTACAGACTACACTGGACTCTACCTACAGACTACACTGGACTCTACCCACACACTACACTGGACTCTACCTATACACTACACTGGACTCTACCTATACACTACACTGGACTCTACCTATACACTACACTGGACTCTACCTACAGACTACACTGGACTCTACCTACAGACTACACTGGACTCTACCTATACACTACACTGGACTCTACCTATACACTACACTGGACTCTACCTATACTGGACTGGACTCTACCTATACACTACACTACACTGGACTCTACCTATACACTACACTACACTGGACTCTACCTATACACTACACTACACTGGACTGGACTCTACCTATACACTACACTGGACTCTACCTATACTGGACTGGACTCTACCTATACACCACACTACACTGGACTCTACCTATACACTACACTACACTGGACTCTACCTATACACTACACTACACTGGACTGGACTCTACCTATACACTACACTGGACTGGACTCTACCTATACACTACACTGGACTCTACCTATACACTACACTGGACTGGACTCTACCTATACACTACACTGGACGACTGGACTCTACCTATACACTACACTGGACTGGACTCTACCTATACACTACACTGGACGACTGGACTCTACCTATACACTACACTGGACTGGACTCTACCTATACACTACACTGGACTCTACCTACAGACTACACTGGACTCTACCTATACACTACACTGGACTCTACCTATACACCACACTACACTGGACTCTACCTATACACTGGACTGGACTCTACCTACACACTGGACTGGACTCTACCTACACACTGGACTGGACTCTACCTACACACTGGACTGGACTCTACCTACACACTACACTGGACTGGACTCTACCTATACACTACACTACACTGGACTCTACCTATACACTACACTACACTGGACTCTACGTACACACTCACTGGACTCTACCTACACACTGGACTGGACTCTACGTACACACTGGACTGGACTCTACGTACACACTGGACTGGACTCTACGTACACACTGGACTACACTGGACTCTACCTATCCTCTGTAGCTCAGCTGGTAGAGCACGGCGCTTGTAACGCCAAGGTAGTGGGTTCGATCCCCGGGACCACCCATACACAAAAATGTATGCACGCATGACTGTAAGTCGCTTTGGATAAAAGCGTCTGCTAAATGGCATATTATTTATTATTATTTATACACTACACTGGACTCTACCTACACACTGGACTGGACTCTACCTATACACTACACTACACTGGACTCTACCTATACACTACACTGGACTGGACTCTACCTATACACTACACTGGACTCTACCTATACACTGGACTGGACTGGACTCTACCTATACACTACACTGGACTGGACTCTACCTATACACTACACTGGACTCTACCTATACACTGGACTGGACTCTACCTATACACTACACTGGACTGGACTCTACCTATACACTACACTGGACTCTACCTATACACTACACTGGACTGGACTCTACCTATACACTACACTGGACTCTACCTATACACTACACTACACTGGACTCTACCTACACACTACACTGGACTGGACTCTACCTATACACTACACTGGACTCTACCTATACACTACACTGGACTCTACCTATACACTACACTGGACTCTACCTACACACTACACTGGACTGGACTCTACCTACACACTACACTACACTGGACTCTACCTATTCACTACACTGGACTGGACTCTACCTATACACTACACTGGACTGGACTCTACCTATACACTACACTGGACTGGACTCTACCTATACACTACACTGGACTCTACCTATACACTACACTGGACTCTACCTATACACTACACTACACTGGACTCTACCTATACACTACACTGGACTGGACTCTACCTATACACTACACTACACTGGACTCTACCTATACACTACACTGGACTCTACCTACACATACTATACTGGACTCTACCCACACATACTACACTGGACTCTACCCACACATACTACACTGGACTCTACCTATAAACCTAAACTGGACTCTACCTATACACTACACTGGACGACTGGACTCTACCTATACACTACACTGGACTGGACTCTACCTATACACTACACTGGACTCTACCTACACACTACACTGGACTGGACTCTACCTACACACTACACTACACTGGACTCTACCTATACACTACACTGGACTGGACTCTACCTATACACTACACTGGACTGGACTCTACCTATACACTACACTGGACTGGACTCTACCTATACACTACACTGGACTCTACCTATACACTACACTGGACTCTACCTATACACTACACTACACTGGACTCTACCTATACACTACACTGGACTGGACTCTACCTATACACTACACTACACTGGACTCTACCTATACACTACACTGGACTCTACCTACACATACTATACTGGACTCTACCCACACATACTACACTGGACTCTACCCACACATACTACACTGGACTCTACCTATAAACCTACACTGGACTCTACCTATACACTACACTGGACTGGACTCTACCTATACACTACACTACACTGGACTCTACCTATACACTACACTGGACTCTACCTACACACTACACTGGACTCTACCTATACACTACACTGGACTCTACCTATACACTACACTGGACTCTACCTACACACTACACTGGACTCTACCTACACACTACACTGGACTCTACCTATACACTACACTGGACTCTACCTACACACTACACTGGACTGGACTCTACCTATACACTGGACTGGACTCTACCTATACACTACACTGGACTGGACTCTACCTACACACTACACTGGACTGGACTCTACCTACACACTACACTGGACTCTACCTATACACTGGACTGGACTCTACCTATACACTACACTGGACTGGACTCTACCTATACACTACACGGGACTGGACTCTACCTATACACTACACTGGACTCTACCTATACACTACACTGGACTGGACTCTACCTATACACTACACTGGACTCTACCTACACACTACACTGGACTCTACCTATACACTACACTGGACTCTACCTATACACTACACTGGACTCTACCTACACACTACACTGGACTGGACTCTACCTATACACTGGACTGGACTCTACCTATACACTACACTGGACTGGACTCTACCTACACACTACACTGGACTGGACTCTACCTACACACTACACTGGACTGGACTCTACCTACACACTACACTGGACTCTACCTATACACTGGACTGGACTCTACCTATACACTACACTGGACTGGACTCTACCTATACACTACACGGGACTGGACTCTACCTATACACTACACTGGACTCTACCTATACACTACACTGGACTGGACTCTACCTATACACTACACTGGACTCTACCTATACACTACACTGGACTCTACCTACACACTACAGTGGACTCTACCTATACACTACACTGGACTCTACCTATACACTACACGGGACTCTACCTATACACTACACTGGACTCTACCTATACACTACACTGGACTCTACCTATACACTACACTGGACTGGACTCTACCTATACACTACACTGGACTCTACCCACACACTCACTGGACTGGACTCTACCTATACACTACACTGGACGACTGGACTCTACCTATACACTACACTGGACTGGACTCTACCTATACACTACACTGGACTCTACCTACAGACTACACTGGACTCTACCTATACACTACACTGGACTCTACCTATACACCACACTACACTGGACTCTACCTACACACTGGACTGGACTCTACCTATACACTGGACTGGACTCTACCTACACACTGGACTGGACTCTACCTACACACTGGACTGGACTCTACCTACACACTGGACTGGACTCTACCTATACACTGGACTGGACTCTATCTACACACTGGACTGGACTCTACCTACACACTGGACTGGACTCTACCTACACACTGGACTGGACTCTACCTATACACTACACTACACTGGACTCTACCTATACACTACACTACACTGGACTCTACGTACACACTCACTGGACTCTACCTACACACTGGACTGGACTCTACCTACACACTGGACTGGACTCTACCTACACACTGGACTACACTGGACTCTACCTATACACTACACTGGACTCTACCTACACACTGGACTGGACTCTACCTATACACTACACTACACTGGACTCTACCTATACACTACACTGGACTGGACTCTACCTATACACTACACTGGACTCTACCTATACACTGGACTGGACTCTACCTATACACTACACTGGACTGGACTCTACCTATACACTACACTGGACTGGACTCTACCTATACACTACACTGGACTGGACTCTACCTATACACTACACTGGACTCTACCTATACACTGGACTGGACTCTACCTATACACTACACTGGACTGGACTCTACCTATACACTACACTGGACTGGACTCTACCTATACACTACACTGGACTCTACCTATACACTACACTGGACTGGACTCTACCTATACACTACACTGGACTCTACCTATACACTACACTACACTGGACTCTACCTACACACTACACTGGACTGGACTCTACCTATACACTACACTGGACTCTACCTATACACTACACTGGACTCTACCTACACACTACACTGGACTGGACTCTACCTACACACTACACTACACTACACTGGACTCTACCTATACACTACACTACACTGGACTCTACCTATACACTACACTGGACTCTACCTATACACTACACTGGACTCTACCTATACACTACACTACACTGGACTCTACCTATACACTACACTGGACTCTACCTATACACTACACTACACTCTACCTATACACTACACTGGACTCTACCTACACACTACACTGGACTCTACCTACACACTATACTGGACTCTACCCACACACTACACTGGACTCTACCTATACACTACACTGGACTCTACCTATACACTACACTGGACGACTGGACTCTACCTATACACTACACTACACTGGACTCTACCTATACACTACACTACACTGGACTCTACCTACACACTACACTGGACTCTACCTATACACTACACTGGACTCTACCTACACACTACACTGGACTCTACCTACACACTACACTGGACTCTACCTACACACTACACTGGACTGGACTCTACCTATACACTGGACTGGACTCTACCTACACACTACACTGGACTGGACTCTACCTACACACTACACTGGACTGGACTCTACCTACACACTACACTGGACTGGACTCTACCTATACACTGGACTGGACTCTACCTATACACTGGACTGGACTCTACCTATACCCTACACTGGACTGGACTCTACCTATACACTACACGGGACTGGACTCTACCTATACACTACACTGGACTCTACCTATACACTACACTGGACTGGACTCTACCTATACACTACACTGGACTCTACCTATACACTAGACTGGACTCTACCTATACACTGGACTGGACTCTACCTACACACTACACTGGACTCTACCTACACACTACACGGGACTCTACCTATACACTACACGGGACTCTACCTATACACTACACTGGACTCTACCTATACACTACACTGGACTGGACTCTACCTATACACTACACTGGACTCTACCCACACACTCACTGGACTGGACTCTACCTATACACTACACTGGACTGGACTCTACCTATACACTACACTGGACTGGACTCTACCTATACACTACACTGGACTGGACTCTACCTATACACTACACTGGACTGGACTCTACCTATACACTACACTGGACTCTACCTATACACTACACTGGACTCTACCTATACACTACACTGGACTGGACTCTACGTATACACTACACTGGACTCTACCTATACACTACACTGGACTCTACCTATACACTACACTGGACTGGACTCTACCTATACACTACACTGGACTGGACTCTACCTATACACTACACTGGACTGGACTCTACCTATACACTACACTGGACTGGACTCTACCTATACACTACACTGGACTGGACTCTACCTATACACTACACTGGACTGGACTCTACCTATACACTACACTGGACTGGACTCTACCTATACACTGCACTGGACTGGACTCTACCTATACACTACACTGGACTGGACTCTACCTATACACTACACGGGACTCTACCTATACACTACACTGGACTCTACCTATACACTACACTGGACTCTACCTATACACTACACTGGACTCTACCTATACACTACACTGGACTCTACCTATACACTACACTGGACTCTACCTATACACTACACTGGACTCTACCCATACACTACACTGGACTCTACCCACACACTACACTGGACTGGACTCTACCCATACACTACACTGGACTGGACTCTACCTATACACTACACTGGACTCTACCTATACACTACACTGGACTCTACCTATACACTACACTGGACTCTACCTATACACTACACTGGACTCTACCTATACACTACACTGGACTCTACCTATACACTACACTGGACTCTACCTATACACTACACGGGACTCTACCTATACACTACACGGGACTCTACCTATACACTACACGGGACTCTACCTATACACTACACGGGACTCTACCTATACACTACACGGGACTCTACCTATACACTACACGGGACTCTACCTATACACTACACGGGACTCTACCTATACACTACACGGGACTCTACCTATACACTACACGGGACTCTACCTATACACTACACGGGACTCTACCTATACACTACACGGGACTCTACCTATACACTACACTGGACTCTACCTATACACTACACTGGACTCTACCTATACACTACACTGGACTCTACCTATACACTACACTGGACTCTACCTATACACTACACTGGACTCTACCTATACACTACACTGGACTCTACCTATACACTACACTGGACTCTACCTATACACTACACTGGACTCTACCTATACACTACACTGGACTCTACCCATACACTACACTGGACTGGACTCTACCTATACACTACACTGGACTGGACTCTACCTATACACTACACTGGACTCTACCCACACACTCACTGGACTCTACCCATACACTACACTGGACTCTACCTATACACTACACTGGACTCTACCTATACACTACACTGGACTCTACCTATACACTACACTAGACTCTACCCATACACTACACTGGACTGGACTCTACCTATACACTACACTGGACTGGACTCTACCTATACACTACACTGGACTGGACTCTACCTATACACTACACTGGACTCTACCCCTACACACTCACTGGACTCTACCCATACACTACACTGGACTCTACCCATACACTACACTGGACTCTACCTATACACTACACTGGACTCTACCTATACACTACACTGGACTCTACCTATACACTACACTGGACTCTACCTATACACTACACTGGACTCTACCTATACACTACACTGGACTCTACCTATACACTACACTGGACTCTACCTATACACTACACTGGACTCTACCTATACACTACACTGGACTGGACTCTACCTATACACTACACTGGACTGGACTCTACCTATACACTACACTGGACTGGACTCTACCTATACACTACACTGGACTGGACTCTACCTATACACTACACTGGACTCTACCCACACACTACACTGGACTGGACTCTACCTATACACTACACTGGACTGGACTCTACCTATACACTACACTGGACTGGACTCTACCTATACACTACACTGGACTGGACTCTACCTATACACTACACTGGACTCTACCTATACACTACACTGGACTCTACCTATACACTACACTGGACTCTACCTATACACTACACTGGACTCTACCTATACACTACACTGGACTCTACCTATACACTACACTGGACTCTACCTATACACTACACTGGACTCTACCTATACACTACACTGGACTCTACCCATACACTACACTGGACTGGACTCTACCTATACACTACACTGGACTGGACTCTACCTATACACTACACTGGACTCTACCCACACACTCACTGGACTCTACCCATACACTACACTGGACTCTACCTATACACTACACTGGACTCTACCTATACACTACACTGGACTCTACCTATACACTATACTGGACTCTACCTATACACTACACTGGACTCTACCTATACACTACACTGGACTCTACCTATACACTGGACTGGACTCTACCTATACACTACACTGGACTGGACTCTACCTATACACTACACTGGACTGGACTCTACCTATACACTACACTGGACTCTACCTATACACTACACTGGACTGGACTCTACCTATACACTACACTGGACTCTACCTATACACTACACTACACTGGACTCTACCTACACACTACACTGGACTGGACTCTACCTATACACTACACTGGACTCTACCTATACACTACACTGGACTCTACCTACACACTACACTGGACTGGACTCTACCTACACACTACACTACACTACACTGGACTCTACCTATACACTACACTACACTGGACTCTACCTATACACTACACTGGACTGGACTCTACCTATACACTACACAGGACTGGACTCTACCTATACACTACACTGGACTCTACCTATACACTACACTGGACTCTACCTATACACTACACTACACTGGACTCTACCTATACACTACACTGGACTGGACTCTACCTATACACTACACTACACTCTACCTATACACTACACTGGACTCTACCTACACACTACACTGGACTCTACCTACACACTACACTGGACTCTACCTACACACTATACTGGACTCTACCCACACACTACACTGGACTCTACCTATACACTACACTGGACTCTACCTATACACTACACTGGACGACTGGACTCTACCTATACACTACACTACACTACACTGGACTCTACCTATACACTACACTACACTGGACTCTACCTACACACTACACTGGACTCTACCTATACACTACACTGGACTCTACCTATACACTACACTGGACTCTACCTACACACTACACTGGACTCTACCTACACACTACACTGGACTGGACTCTACCTATACACTGGACTGGACTCTACCTATACACTGGACTGGACTCTACCTACACACTACACTGGACTGGACTCTACCTACACACTACACTGGACTGGACTCTACCTACACACTACACTGGACTGGACTCTACCTACACACTACACTGGACTGGACTCTACCTATACACTGGACTGGACTCTACCTATACACTGGACTGGACTCTACCTATACACTACACTGGACTGGACTCTACCTATACACTACACGGGACTGGACTCTACCTATACACTACACTGGACTCTACCTATACACTACACTGGACTGGACTCTACCTATACACTACACTGGACTCTACCTATACACTAGACTGGACTCTACCTATACACTGGACTGGACTCTACCTACACACTACACTGGACTCTACCTACACACTACACGGGACTCTACCTATACACTACACTGGACTCTACCTATACACTACACTGGACTGGACTCTACCTATACACTACACTGGACTCTACCCACACACTCACTGGACTGGACTCTACCTATACACTACACTGGACTGGACTCTACCTATACACTACACTGGACTGGACTCTACCTATACACTACACTGGACTCTACCTATACACTACACTGGACTCTACCTATACACTACACTGGACTGGACTCTACCTATACACTACACTGGACTCTACGTATACACTACACTGGACTCTACCTATACACTACACTGGACTGGACTCTACCTATACACTACACTGGACTGGACTCTACCTATACACTACACTGGACTGGACTCTACCTATACACTACACTGGACTGGACTCTACCTATACACTACACTGGACTGGACTCTACCTATACACTACACTGGACTGGACTCTACCTATACACTACACTGGACTGGACTCTACCTATACACTACACTGGACTGGACTCTACCTATACACTACACTGGACTGGACTCTACCTATACACTACACTGGACTCTACCTATACACTACACTGGACTCTACCTATACACTACACTGGACTCTACCTATACACTACACTGGACTCTACCCACACACTACACTGGACTGGACTCTACCCACACACTACACTGGACTGGACTCTACCCATACACTACACTGGACTCTACCTATACACTACACTGGACTCTACCTATACACTACACTGGACTCTACCTATACACTACACTGGACTCTACCTATACACTACACGGGACTCTACCTATACACTACACGGGACTCTACCTATACACTACACGGGACTCTACCTATACACTACACGGGACTCTACCTATACACTACACGGGACTCTACCTATACACTACACGGGACTCTACCTATACACTACACGGGACTCTACCTATACACTACACGGGACTCTACCTATACACTACACGGGACTCTACCTATACACTACACGGGACTCTACCTATACACTACACGGGACTCTACCTATACACTACACGGGACTCTACCTATACACTACACGGGACTCTACCTATACACTACACGGGACTCTACCTATACACTACACTGGACTCTACCTATACACTACACTGGACTCTACCTATACACTACACTGGACTCTACCTATACACTACACTGGACTCTACCTATACACTACACTGGACTCTACCTATACACTACACTGGACTCTACCTATACACTACACTGGACTCTACCTATACACTACACTGGACTCTACCCATACACTACACTGGACTGGACTCTACCTATACACTACACTGGACTGGACTCTACCTATACACTACACTGGACTCTACCCACACACTCACTGGACTCTACCCATACACTACACTGGACTCTACCTATACACTACACTGGACTCTACCTATACACTACACTGGACTCTACCTATACACTACACTGGACTCTACCCATACACTACACTGGACTGGACTCTACCTATACACTACACTGGACTGGACTCTACCTATACACTACACTGGACTCTACCCACACACTCACTGGACTCTACCCATACACTACACTGGACTCTACCTATACACTACACTGGACTCTACCTATACACTACACTGGACTCTACCTATACACTACACTGGACTCTACCTATACACTACACTGGACTCTACCTATACACTACACTGGACTCTACCTATACACTACACTGGACTCTACCTATACACTACACTGGACTCTACCTATACACTACACTGGACTCTACCTATACACTACACTACACTGGACTCTACCTATACACTACACTGGACTGGACTCTACCTATACACTACACTGGACTGGACTCTACCTATACACTACACTGGACTGGACTCTACCTATACACTACACTGGACTCTACCCACACACTACACTGGACTGGACTCTACCTATACACTACACTGGACTGGACTCTACCTATACACTACACTGGACTGGACTCTACCTATACACTACACTGGACTCTACCTATACACTACACTGGACTCTACCTATACACTACACTGGACTCTACCTATACACTACACTGGACTCTACCTATACACTACACTGGACTCTACCTATACACTACACTGGACTCTACCTATACACTACACTGGACTCTACCTATACACTACACTGGACTCTACCCATACACTACACTGGACTGGACTCTACCTATACACTACACTGGACTGGACTCTACCTATACACTACACTGGACTCTACCCACACACTCACTGGACTCTACCCATACACTACACTGGACTCTACCTATACACTACACTGGACTCTACCTATACACTACACTGGACTCTACCTATACACTATACTGGACTCTACCTATACACTACACTGGACTCTACCTATACACTACACTGGACTCTACCTATACACTACACTGGACTCTACCTATACACTACACTACACTGGACTCTACTTATACACTACACTGGACTGGACTCTACCTATACACTACACTGGACTGGACTCTACCTATACACTACACTGGACTCTACCCACACACTCACTGGACTCTACCTATACACTACACTGGACTGGACTCTACCTATACACTCACTGGACTCTACCTATACACTACACTGGACTCTACCTATACACTACACTGGACTCTACCTATACACTACACTGGACTCTACCTATACACTACACTGGACTCTACCTATACACTACACTGGACTCTACCTATACACTACACTGGACTCTACCTATACACTACACTGGACTGGACTCTACCTATACACTACACTGGACTCTACCCACACACTCACTGGACTCTACCCACACACTCACTGGACTCTACCTATACACTACACTGGACTCTACCTATACACTACACTGGACTCTACCTATACACTACACTGGACTCTACCTATACACTACACTGGACTCTACCTATACACTGGACTGGACTCTACCCACACACTCACTGGAATCTAAACACACACACTGGACTCTACCCACACACACACTGGACTCTACCCACACACACACTGGACTCTACCCATACACTGGACTGGACTCTACCCACACACTGGACTGGACTCTACCCACACACTGGACTGGACTCTACCTATACACTACACTGTCCCTTCAACACACACACAGACATATTTTCACATGAGCTGCTGCTACTCTGTTTATTATCTACCCTGATTGTCTTGCTCCTACATACATGTCAGAGCACCTTAAATCTCTGAAGCTGGAGACTCTTTTCTCCCTCACTAACTTTAAGCATCAGTTGTCAGAGCACCTTACCGATCACTGCACCTGTACACAGCCCATCTGAAATTAGCCCACCCAACTACCTCAACCCCATATTGTTATTTATTTTGCTCATTTGCACCCCAGTATCTCTATTTGCACATCATCTCTTGCACATCTATCAGTCCAGTGTTAATACTAAATTATAATTATTTTGCACTATGGCCTATTTATTGCCTTACCTCCATAACTTGCTACATTTGCACACACTGTATATATATATTTTCTGTTGTATTTTTGACTTTATGTTTTGTTTACCCCATATGTAACTCTGTGTTGTTGTTTTTATCGCACTGCTTTGCTTTATCTTGGCCAGGTCGCAGTTGTAAATGAGAACTTGTTCTCAACTGGCTTACCTGGTTAAATAAAGGTGAAATAAAAAAAATACCTGTCAAAAGTGGACACCTACTCATTCAAGGTTTTTTTTTTTTTACTATTTTCTACATTGTAGAATAATAGTGAAGACATCAAAACTATGAAACAACACATATGGAATCATGTAGTAACCAAAAAAAGTGTTAAACAAATCAAAATATATTTTAGATTTTTCAAAGTAGCCACCCTTTGCCTTGATTACAGCTTTGCACACTTGGCAGTCTCTTGCCTGGTCTGTGAGTTTTGGTGGGCAGCCCTCTCTTGGCAGGTTTGTTGTGGTGCCATATTATTTATGTTTTTTAATAATGGATTTGATGGTGCTTCGTGGGATGTTCAAAGTTTCTGATATTTTTTTATAACCCAACCCTGATCTGTACTTCTCCACAACTTTGTCCCTGACCTGTTTGGAGAGCTCCTTGGTCTTCATGGTGCCGCTTGCTTGGTGGTGCCCCTTGCTTAGTGGTGTTGCAGACTCTGGGGCCTTCCAGAACAGGTGTGTATATACACTGAGATCATGTGACACTTAAGATTGCACACAGGTGGACTTTATTTAACTAATTATGTGACTTCTGAAGGTAATTGGTTGCACCAGATCTTATTTAGGGGCTTCATAGCAAAGGGGGTGAATACATATGCACGCACCACTTCTCCATAATTTTTTTTGGAAACAAGTTTTTTTCATTTCACTTCACCAATTTGGACTATTTTGTGTATGTCCATTACATGAAATCCAAATAAAAATCAATTTAAATGACAGGTTGTAATGCAACAAAATAGGAAAAACGCCAAGGGGGATGAATACTTTTGCAAGGCACTGTATTTAGCGTTGTTATTTCCTGTTACTATTTCCTGTTTTTATTTTGCTAATTTTTCTTACTTTTTAACTCAATATTGTTGGGAAAGACTCGTAAGTAAGCATTTCACAATAAAGTCTACAACTGTTGTATTAGGCGCAAGTTAACAAAAATTTGATTTGCTACTGTTTTATCTATCCTGGTGCCTAGTCACTTGATCCCTAGTTATATGTATCTACCTCAATTACCTCGTACACCTGCACATGGACTTGGTACTGGTACTGTGTATATAGCCATGGTGGATTTATTCCTCATATCATTATTTCTCTATTATCTCTCTTTTCTCTTTGCATTGTTAGGAAGGGCACATAAGGAAGCATTTCACTGTTAGTCTACACCTGTTGTTTCCGAAGCATGTGAAACATAACATTTTGATTTGTTACTCTACCTTTAAAGATGAGTTTCTGGGCCGGCATCGGGACCCCGGTTAGCTGAACGAGAGCATCAGAAAGGTCCTTCAGTATCGGTTCGTTCCCGTCCAGCCCCGTTACCGTGATGCTGTGTTTCGTAGAACCTGCATGTATAGTGGCTACTTTTATATAGTGGCTACATCAGAGACATTAGCTAGCTAGCCAGCTCAGTATCCGATAGGTGCTTTTAGCAACATACACTAGCGTTGCTTTCAATTGTATTGGTTTGCACAAAAACAGTCCATGGGAAGCCAGATGTTAAATACAATTCCATTTCAACTTACTGTGCCATTGGGCAGGACGGTTGTCATTATGACCGGGGGGAATTTGAGAACAAATATCTAAAAGAATCATATTATTAAACAGACTTTCCAAATCCACTTCCTCTCTGTTTACCTCATGTCAAAATGAAAATCGTGCACCATATGTGGACAAAAAATTAATAACTTGTAGGGGACTTTGTTTTGACATGAGGTAACGTTAGGCAGAGAGGAACAACAGACCCACGTTTGGAATGTATTTAATAATACGATATTTTGTCTCAAATTCCTCCGTTATAATGACCAACCGCCCTGCCTACCCACCGACAGTAAATGTAATTGTATTGATGCCGCGTTTACATGACAGTCGGAACTAGGCAATTCGGAAATGTATATTCGGAGTTTCCTAGTTCCGTCTAGCATGTGAACGAGGCATTAACATCTGGCTTCCCAAAATCTGTTTTTGTGCAACCCAATACAATTTAAAACAACGCTAGTGTACGTAAATACACCAGGATTTCTAAAAGTACCTAGTTACGTATCTGACAACTACTTGGCTAGCTATGTAGCTAGCTAGCTAGCTAGCTATCCCTCCTGCTGTGTGTAACTAGCTAGCTAGCCTGCAGACCCCGACTATCCGACTACCAGTACCATCTCTTTGTCTTCGTTTTACGGAGTGAAATACATTAAACAACCTACAACATTCAAAGCAATGTGTTTGACTTTACCGTAAACAACAGTCACCGTCACATTATTCTCCGCCATTTCTATGTAGCATGAGTGAAAACCCAAGGGGCCACGGTTCCGGTTGGGAAGCACCGAGGCGACTGGCGGTTGAACTGACGCCCCGCCCCCTGTCCGATTCGAGAAGGGCGCTCCTCCCTCTACTATTGCCGTGACGTCACGATCCCACCCCATCCAGAACCAACGTCAGAAATCACGCGAGAAAAGATGGCGGAAGCGGATGATGAAGTGGATTCTGAATCTAATGGCGGTAGAATCAAGGAGAATTTGAATATTGTCCAAAATAATGGAAAACGGAGCAAAGTAGTGTACAGTGATGATAATGTATCTTGTAGGAGTACGGTTTGTTAATGAGGAGCAGCTGATCGAATTACCAATCTTGAGGAATCCATTTGAGATATCCAAACTGGTAGAGTGAAGGCTGTGAGGTTCACTAGAGGCAGGCTTGTTTTGAATTTTTGTGCTTCTGCGAATCAGAAGAAAGGTGTGTTACGTCTCACTTGATTTGATAAGTTTGAAGTGTCATGTGTGTCTCTTAGGAACAGGGCACCCCTCAAGGGGGTTATATCTGGCGTCTCGTGGGAAGTCGATGTTGAAGAGAGAAACAATATTCCTGGAGTGATTGATGCACATCGGGGGAATCATGTGGTGAATGAAGAAAAAGTGAAGTCTATCTGTTTAGTTTTTTGATATGGACTCTCTCCCTACTCAAGTGCAGTTACGGTATATTAACTACAGAGTCAGAGCATTTATCCCAATACCAATGCAGTGTGATCACTGTAAAGCTTTTGGTCATGTTTCAAGTGTTTGCAGAAGGGAGAAGCCGAGATGTCCGAAGTTGTGGAAAATATCATATCATGTGTTATAAAAGTGATGAAAATGTGACATGCTGCAATTATACATTCGCAGTTATAAATGAGAACTTGTTCTCAACTGGCTTACCTGGTTAAATAAAGGTTAAATAAAAAAATAATTTACAAAATTATGGTGGGAACCATGAAGCCACTTCTTTCGAATGCCCCACAAAGGTGAAAGAGAATGAGGTGGCCAAAGTCAGGGCTGTCCAGAGCATTTCATATGCAGCAGCTGTTAAAAGGGTTGAGGGTTTGAATGGTGCTCCTGAAGAGTCCATGGTGGTGGATAGGCCTTCACTGCAGGCTGCAGGGGTAGTCCCCTGTAGCTCAGTTGGTAGAGCATGGCGCTTGCAACGCCAGGGTTGTGGGTTCGTTTCCCACGGGGGGCCAGTATGAAAATGTATGCACTCACTAACTGTAAGTCGCTCTGGATAAGAGCGTCTGCTGAAATGACTTTAAAAAATGTTGCCTTTCACCAGCAGGATCCTGAAATTTTAAAGGTTAAGAAGGTGGACTTTGTGGCCTTTGTGGCCTTTATAGCTATGGTGATTAATAGCACTGCCAAGGCGGAGAGAAGGTCCAGGAAGATAGAAATCATTGCGGTTCCTGGGGCTGAAAGATTTCTCGGCGAAGGAGTTACATGGAATATTATCACAAGCCGTACCACCCCCTCAGGGCCTAGAGCCCAAGAAGGGAGATATGGAGAACTGGAAGAAGGAAGAAGAGGGAGTTTTGTTTTGTCAATGTACTATTTTTATTTGGGTGGATTAAGTTAGTTTCCATATTACGTATGGATTTTCTTTTTACCTTGTTTTGGTTTCAACCCATCCAGTTGGTGGCGGCAACGCTAGGGTTGTGGGTTCGATTCCCACGGGAAAAATATATGCACTAACTGTAAGTCGCTCTGGATAAGAGCGTCTGCTAAATGACGTAAATGTGACGGCAATACACCTTTTGGGGTTGTAGTCCGCCATGAAACCCACAGAAGAAGAAATCGCGCGATATCAGACAGTGGGGCGCCGCCTGACCACTAGTTAATAATAATAAAAAAGCAGTAACATGAAAAAAACAAAACAGCCGTGATGGTTCTCAATTATATCGACTGTATGGGGTGACCGGCCATAGCTGAGTGCTCAGTGGCTCAGGTTAAAAGACCTCTCTCAGTGTTGGCACTGCTACTTCCTACCTGACAGGTAAGAGGACATCAAAACACACTACTAGGAGTGCTCCCCTATTGACATGTTTGGGTGCATGTGCCAGTGTTTGAGAAGAAGCGTCTGGTATGTTAGGAGGACATGCAGATGCACTCCAATTTCCTGGACAGAAAGGTGACATCGCAGATAGAACAATGAGTTATAAAAATCTTTGGTGACATTAGTCTTTCCCTACACCCTACCCCCTACTCTCACTCTGGCCTAGCCCCTTACTTTCAAACCACTATTGCAGCGTTCAAAACTAAGATTTCGGAACTGGGAAATCTCAGACTTCAGTGAGTTCAAGACAACTGGGAACTCGGAACAAAACGAGTTCCGACTGGGAAAATACATTTTGAACGGTCATCCAACTGGGAATTCCAACTCGGGAACTCGGGCCTCTTTCTACAGCTCCGACTTTCTGACCTGAAGATCACTGACGTCATGATTTGACCTGGTATTTTTCAGAGTTCCCAGTTGTTTTGAACGTGGCATAAGTTTCCAACATGACCTGGACTGTGTTATACATGGTGTTACAGGAGGAGTTGAACGCGGAGCATGCCTCGTACCTGCGGCAGTACCCAGATCTCCGCGCCATGATGGCCGACTTCTTGCACTTCCTGTTACTACAAAAACCGAACAACGTACCTATGAAGGCAATTCTTAATCCAATTCCAAACTTGCCTTGAGGCCACAGGTATGTGATACCGTAGTCAGACACGCTTCCAAAGCAACCACAGAACAGGGAATCCAAAGTTCCAATCGTGTAAAACAAACATTCATATTCCATTCACCCAGCTCAATTTAACATCAATAGGTTTAGGCTACTATATGATACTCAAATGTTCCCTGTACCTATCATGAGGTTGCTACAACCTAGCCTATGAATGAAAGTTTATAATGTAGGTGCACATGTCGAGAGAAATTAGAGTAATCGAGGTGACAGACAGTGACACATTCAATACCACCTGGCACACTCTTGCCTGCATCTAGCTGATCTAGGATGTAATCATTAGTCCAACAGTTGCAAACAAGGGTTTCTATTGGACAAATTCAGGTATTTTTATCCCCATTTTGTCCGGTTTGCTTCCATTTAAGAAACGTTTTAACAGAATCAGCGGAATGAATGCACCCCTGATCACACGCAAATAGTTCACTTTCATAGCAGCCACATACAAACAGCATGATCACTTTGCTCGTTGTAGAGTGCATTCAGAAAGTATTCAGATCCCTTGACTTTTTCCACAGTTTGTTACGTTACAGCCTTATTCTAAAATAGATAATCATTTTTTTCCTCATCAATGTACACATACTACCCCATAATGACAAGGCAATAACAGGTTTGTAGAGATTTTTGCAAATGTATTAAATATAAACGGAAATATTACTTTTACATAAGTATTCAGACCCTTTACTCAGTACTTTGTTGAAGCACCTTTGGCAGCGATTAGAACCTTGAGTCTTCCATACACAAAAATGTATGCACGCATGACTGTAAGTCGCTTTGGATAAAAGCGTCTGCTAAATGGCATATTATTATTATTATTATTATTATTATTATTTGTTGGGTATGACGCTACAAGCTTGGCACACCTGTATTTGGGGAGTTTCTCCCATTCTTCTCTGCAGATCTTGTCAAGCGCTGTCAGGTTGGATGGGGAGCGTCGCTGCACAGCTATTTTCAGGTCCCTTCAGAGATGTTCGATTGGGTTCAAGTCTGGGCTCTGGCTGGGCCACCCAAGGACATTCAGAGACTTGTCCCGAAGCCACTCCTGCGTTGTCTTGGCTGTGTGCTTAGGGTCGTTGTCCTGTTGGAAGGTGAACCTTCGCCCCAGTCTGAGTTCCTGAGCGCTCTGGAACAGGTTTTTATCAAAGATCTCTCTGTACATTGCTCCGTTCATCTTTGCCTCGACTAGTCTCCCAGTACCTGCTGCTGAAAAACATCCCACAACATGATGCTGCCACCACTATACTTCACCGTAGGGATGGTGCCAGGTTTCCTCCAGGCGTGACGCTTGGCATTCAGGCCAAATAGTTCAATCTTGGTTTCATCAGACCAGAGAATCTTGTTTCTCATGGTCTGAGAGTCTTTAGGTGCCTTTTGGCAAACTCCAAGCGGGCTGTCATGTGCCTTTTACTGAAGAGTGGCTTCCGTCTGGCCACTATACCATAAAGGCCTGATTGGTGGAGTGCTGCAGAGATGGTTGTCCTTCTGGAAGGTTCTCCCATCTCCACAGAGGAACTCTAGAGCTCTGTCAGTGACCATCAGGTTCTTGGTTACCTCCCTCACAAAGGCCCTTCTCCCCCGATTGCTCAGTTTGGCCAGGTGGCCAGCTCTAGGAAGAGTCTTGGTGATTCCAAACTTCTTCCATTTAAGAATGATGGAGGCCACTGTGTTCTTGGGGACCTTCAATGCTGCAGACATTTTTTGGTACCCTTCCCCAGATCTGTGCCTTGACACAATCCTGTCTCGGAGATCTACGGACAATTCCTTCGACCTCATGGCTTGGTTTTTGCTCTGACATGCACTGTCAACTGTGGGACCTTATATAGACAGTTGTGTGCCTTTCCAAAGCATGTCCAATCAATTGAAGTTACCACAGGTGGATTCTAATCAAGTTGTAGAAACATCTGAAGGTCTGAAAACTTATGTAAGTACGGTATTATTATTATTTTTTTTTTTTTATAAATTTGCGAACATTTCTAAAAACCTGTTTTCACTTTGTCATTATGGGGTATTGTGTGTAGATTGAGGACAAACAAATATTTAATCAATTTTAGAAAAAGGCCGTAACGTAACAAAATGTGGAAAAAGTCAATGGGTCTGAATACTTTCAGAATGCACTGTATATATAATTTCTTCTTGCAACTATCTACGCGCTCTCCTCTCACCTTTCCCTTCTCTTGTGGACTTCAGTGCACAACACATCAGCTGTCTGTGACCAGGCAAAAAACAACATTTCTAAGTGAAACCTTCATATCATGACCGCTAACCGCTACACACAGCCCACATCCAAATCTTCATATCATGACCACTAAACGCTACACACAGCCTACATCCAAACCTTCATATCATGACCGCTAACCGCTACACACAGCCTACATCCAAACCTTCATATCATGACCGCTAACCGCTACACACAGCCCACATCCAAATCTTCATATCATGACCGCTAACCGGTACACACAGCCTACCTCGTTGTCACGTCATAATCAACTAGAACTACTAGAACTAACGTCTGCAGGCCAGTCAAGTTCTTCCACACCGATCTCGACAAACTATTTCTGTATGGACCTCGCTTTGTGCACGGGGGCATTGTCATGCTGAAACAGGAAAGGGCCTTCCCCAAACTGTTGCCACAAAGTTGGAAGCACTGAATCGTCTAGAATGTCATTGTATGCTGTAGCATTAAGATTTCCCATCACTGGAACTAAGGGCCTAGCCCGAACCATGAAAATCAGCCCCAGACCATTATTCCTCCTCCCCCACCAAACTTTACAGTTGGCACTTACCGCCCCAATAGATCCACAGACGATGCAATTGCCATCACACTGCACACTGCCCTATCCCATCTGGACAAGAGGAATACCTATGTAAGAATGCTGTTCATTGACTATAGCTCAGCATTCAACACCATAGTACCCTCCAAGCTCATCATTAAGCTCGAGGCCCTGGGTCTTCACCCCGCCCTGTGCAACTGGGTCCTGGACTTCCTGACGGGCCGCCCCAGGTGGTGAAGGTAGGAAACAACATCTCCACTTCGCTGATCCTCAACACTGGGGCCCCACAAGGGTGCGTGCTCAGCCCCCTCCTGTACTCCCTGTTCACCCATGACTGCGTGGCCAAGCACGCCTCTAACTCATCAAGTTTGCAGACGACACAACAGTAGTAGGCCTGATTACCAACAATGACGTGACAGCCTACAGGGAGGAGGTGAAGGCCCTGGGAGTGTGGTGCCAGGAAAATAACCTCTCACTCAACGTCAACAAAACAAAGGAGATGATCGTGGACTTCAGAAAACAGCAGAGGGTGCATCCCCCTATCCATCGACGGGACCACAGTGGAGAAGGTGGAAAGCTTCAAGTTCCTTGGCGTACAAATCACTGACAAACTGAAATGGTCCACCCAGGCAGACAGTGTGGGGAAGAAGGCACAACAGAAGTGTTAGTAATCAAGGTGACAGACATTGACACATTCAATACCGCCTTGCAGACTTTTGCCTGCATCTACAGTGAGGGAAAAAAGTATTTGATCCCCTGCTGATTTTGTATGTTTGCCCACTGACAAAGAAATGATCAGTCTATAATTTTAAAAATTCAGTCTCCAGGCCTTATCTGTGGAGGGAGCTGAAGGTTCGAGTTGCCAAACGTCAGCCTCGAAACCTTAATGACTTGGAGAAGATCTGCAAAGAGGAGTGGAACAAAATCCCTCCTGAGATGTGTGCAAACCTGGTGGCCAACTACAAGAAACGTCTGACCTCTGTGATTGCCAACAAGTACTAAGTCATGTTTTGCAGAGGGGTCAAATACTTATTTCCCTCTTTAAAATGCAAATCAATTCATAACATTTTTGACATGCGTTTTTCTGGATTTTTTGTTGTTGTTATTCTGTCTCTCACTGTTCAAATAAACCTACCATTAAAATTATAGACTGATCATTTCTTTGTCAGTGGGCAAACGTACAAATCAGCAGGGGATCAAATACTTTTTTCCCTCACTGTAGCTGATCTAGGGTGTAATCATTAGTCCAACAGTTGCAAACAAGTGTTTCTATTGGACAAATTCAGGTATGTTTATCCCCATTTAGTTCCATTTGCTTCCATTTAAGAAACATTTTAACAGAATCGGTGGAATGAATACAGTTTACATTTACATCATTTAGCAGACACTCTTATCCAGAGCGACTTACAAATTGGTGCATTCACCTTATAGCCAGTGGGATAACCACTTTACAATATTTTTATTTATTTTTTCTTTGGGGTGGGGTAAGGGGGGGTAGAAGGATTACTTTATCCTATCCCAGGTATTCCTTAAAGAGGTGGGGTTTCAAGTGTCTCCGGAAGGTGGTGAGTGACTCCGCTGTCCTGGCGTCGTGAGGGAGTTTGTTCCACCATTGGGGTGCCAGAGCAGCGAACAGTTTTGACTGGGCTGAGCGGGAACTGTGCTTCCACAGAGGTAGGGGGGCCAGCAGGCCAGAGGTGGATGAACGCAATGCCCTCGTTTGGGTGTAGGGACTGATCAGAGCCTGAAGGTACGGAGGTGCCGTTCCCCTCACAGCTCCGTAGGCAAGCACCATGGTCTTGTAGCAGATGCGAGCTTCAACTGGAAGCCAGTGGAGTGTGCGGAGGAGCGGGGTGACATGAGAGAATTTGGGAAGGTTGAACACCAGACGGGCTGCGGCATTCTGGATGAGTTGTAGGGGTTTAATGGCACAGGCAGGGAGCCCAGCCAACAGCGAGTTGCAGTAATCCAGACGGGAGATGACAAGTGCCTGGATTAGGACCTGTGTCGCTTCTTGTCTAAGGCAGGGTCGTACTCTCCGAATGTTGTAGAGCATGAACCTACAGGATCGGGTCACTGCCTTGATTTTAGCGGAGAACGACAGGGTGTTGTCCAGGGTCACGCCAAGGCTCTTCGCACTCTGGGAGGAGGACACAACAGAGTTGTCAACCGTGATGGCGAGATCATGGAACGTGCAGTCCTTCCCCGGGAGGAAGAGCAGCTCCGTCTTGCCGAGGTTCAGCTTGAGGTGGTGATCCGTCATCCACACTGATATGTCTGCCAGACATGCAGAGATGCGATTTGCCACCTGGTTATCAGAAGGGGGAAAGGAGAAGATTAGTTGTGTGTCGTCTGCGTAGCAATGATAGGAGAGACCATGTGAGGATATGACAGAGCCAAGTGACTTGGTGTATAGCAAGAATAGGAGAGGGCCTAGAACTGAGCCCTGGGAGACACCAGTGGTGAGAGCATGTGGTGCGGAGACAGATTCTCGCCACGCCACTTGGTAGGAGCGACCGTCAGGTAGGACACAATCCAAGAGTGAGCCGCACCGGAGATGCCCAGCTCGGAGAGGGTGGAGAGGAGGATCTGATGGTTCACAATATCAAAGGCAGCAGACAGGTCTAGAAGGACAAGAGCAGAGGAGAGAGAGTTAGCTTTAGCAGTGCGGAGAGCCTCCGTGACACAGAGAAGAGCAGTCTCAGTTGAATGACCAGTCTTGAAACCTGACTGGTTTGGATCAAGAAGGTCATTCTGAGAGAGATAGCAAGAGAGTTGGCTAAAGACGGCACGCTCAAGAGTTTTGGAGAGAAAAGAAAGAAGGGATACTGGTCTGTAGTTGTTGACATCAGAGGGATCGAGTGTTGGTTTTTTGAGAAGAGGTGCAACTCTCGCTCTCTTGAAGACGGAAGGGACATAGCCAGCGGTCAAGGATGAGTTGATGAGCGAGGTGAGGTAAGGGAGAAGGTCACCGGAGATGGTCTGGAGAAGAGAGGAGGGGATAGGGTCAAGCGGGCAGGTTGTTATCTGGAGAGAGAGGGTAGTGCAGTGTGAGCAGGACTAGCAGTGTCATTTGACTTAACAAACGAGGATCGGCTGTCGTCAACCTTCTTTTAAAAATGGTTGACAAAGTCATCCACAGAGAGGGGGGGGGAGGAGGATTCAGCAGGGAGGAGAAGGTGGCAAAGAGCTTCCTAGGGTTAGAGGCAGATGCTTGGAATTTAGAGTGGTAGAAAGTTGCTTTAGCAGCAGAAACAGATGAATAAAATGTAGAGAGGATGGAGTGAAAAGATGCCAGGGGGCAGGGAGTCTAGTTTTCCTCCATTTCCGCTCGGCTGCCCGGAGCCCTGTTCTGTGAGCTCGCAATGAGTCATCAAGCCACGAAGCAGGAGGGGAGGACCGAGCCTGCCGGGAGGATAGGGGACATAGAGAGTCAAAGGATGCAGAAAGGGTGGAGAGGAGGGTTAAGGAGGCAGAATCAGGAGATTGGAGGTAGAAGGCTTGAGCAGAGGGATGAGATGATAGGATGGAAGAGGAGAGAGTAGCGGGAGAGAGAGCGAAGGTTGCGACGGCGCATTACCATCTGAGTAGGGGCAGAGTGAGTAGTGTTGGAGGAGAGCAAGAGAGAAAAGGATACAAAGTAGTGGTCGGAGACATGGAGTGGAGTTGCAGTGAGATTAGTAGAACAACAGCATCTAGTAAAGATGAGGTCAAGCGTATTGCCTGCCTTGTGAGTAGGGGGGGACGGTGAGAGGGTGAGGTCAAAAGAGGAGAGGAGTGGAAAGAAGGAGGCAGAGAGAAATGAGTCAAAGGTAGACGTAGGGAGGTTGACGTCACCCAGAACTGTGAGGGGTGAGCCATCCTCAGGAAGGGAACTTATCAAGGCGTCAAGCTCATTGATGAACTCTCCAAGGGAACCTGGAGGGCGATAAATGACAAGGATGTTAAGCTTGAATGGGCTAGTGACTGTGACAGCATTGAATTCAAATGAGGAGATAGACAGATGGGTCAGGGGAAAAATAAAGAATGTCCACTTGGGAGAGATGAGGATTCCTGTGCCACCACCCCGCTGACCAGATGCTCTCGGGGTATGCGATAACACATGGTCAGACGAGGAGAGAGCAGTAGGAGTAGCAGTGTTTTCAGTGGTAATCCATGTTTCCGTCAGCGCCAAGAAGTCGAGGGACTGGAGGGTAGCATAGGCTGAGATGAACTCTGCCTTGTTGGCAGCAGAACGGCAGTTCCAGAGGCTGCCTGAGACCTGGAACTCCACGTGGGTGGTGCGTGCAGGGACCACCAGGTTAGAGAGGCAGCAGCCACGCGGTGTGAGGCGTTTGTATAGTCTGTGCGGAGAGGCGAGAACAGGGATAGACAGAGGCATAGTTGACAGGCTACAGAAAATGGCTACAATAATGCAAAGGAGATCGGAATGAAATGAACTAAACATCTGGGAAAGGAGAGAGCGTGGCCTCCCTCACTTACGTTTCACTGAAACACCCAAATATAACTCTTCCACCTCAGAAACTATAATTGTTGTAAACTACAGCGGTTCAATGTTTTCTAGGAATAGACTAACTTAGTTTATTCAGCTAGCTAACTAGGTGCAGTATTATTCCGTGAAAATCGTCCAGGGCACCTAGTCATATGACGCCACAGCCAACTAGCATGCCGGACTCCAACAACACGGTTTAGCACCAATACTCGGTCACAACAAACCACCAGTGTGTCAACACGTCAAGCAGATCATTCGTGTCCGTGTCTAACGTTGTGGGTTAGTCCAGACAGCTTGAGCGAGTCCATCGTCAACTTATTCAGCCAGTTAGTTAGCTAGAATAGTTAGCATACTAGCTAGCCTTTGCTTTCAGACAAAGGAGAAACCCCTCCTCCCACGGCACGAACACACAGAGAGAGCCAAGCTAACGTTAACTAGTCACCCATGTCCCGAAATCCCTTGAACGACTCTGGCTACCAGTATGTAAAAACAAAACACAAATGTAGGTTATAACTTACCCCTAGCAGCTACTGTTAGCTAGCCAAATGCAAAGCTAGCCACTGAATTGACTCAGCCAGTTCGCGTCTGTTCGCTAGGTCGTTCCAGCTATTGTTTAGTAGCTATCCAGGTAGCAAAAAGCTAGCTAAATTTCAAGCACAGTAGCCACTTACTACCTAACGTTAACGCTTCAGACAATGAGGTTAGAAAAACAGCTGAATGGTAGGCATTATTGTATGTAATTATTGTAGGCAGCTAGCTGGCGTAATTACAGGTACTCTCAGGCGTGAAACAACTATCCACAGTTGCTAATAGTTACCAGTAGCTACCCGCTAGCTAGTCCAGGTAGTGGGTTAGCTAGCTTCGTGCTTCACCGCGCATGCGCTGAATACAACAGGTGTAGACCTTAACATGAAATGCTTACTTACAAGTCCTTAACCAACAATGCAGTTTTAAGAAAAAATAAGTGTTAAGAAAGTATTTACTAAATAAACGGAAGTAAAGAATAAATAAATACAAATACAAATGAAATAGAAAAATAACAAATAATTAAAGAGCAACAATAAAATAACAGTAACGGGGGCACAGGTTAGTCGAGGTAATTGAGGTAATATGCCACCAGGCGGTGATGCAACCAGTCAGGATGCTCTCGATGGTGCAGCTGTATAACTTTTTGAGGATCTGAGGACCCATGCCAAATCTTTTCAGTCTCCTGAGGGGGAATAGGTGTTGTCGTGCCTTCTTCACAACTGTCTTGGTGTGTTTGGACCATGACAGTTCGTTGGTGATGTGGACACCAAGGAACTTGAAGCTCTCAACCTGCTCCACTACAGCACCATCGACGAGAATGGGGGCGTGCTCAGCCCTCCTTTTCCTGTAGTCCATGATCATCTCCTTTGTCTTGATCACGTTGAGGCAGAGGTTGTTATCCTGGCACCACACTGCCAGGTCTCTGACCTCCTCCCTATAGGCTGTCTCATCGTTGTCGGTGATCAGGCCTACCACCGTTGTGTCGTCGGAAAACTTAATGATGGCGTTGGAGTCGTGCTTGGCCATGCAGTCATGGGTGAACAGGGAGTACAGGAGGGGACTGAGCACGCACCCATGTGGGGCCCCGGTGTTGAGGGTCAGCGTGGCAGGTGTGTTGTTACCTACCCTTACCACCTGGGAGCGGCCCGTCAGGAAGTCCAGGATCCAGTTGCAGAGGTAGGTGTTTAGTCCTAGGGTCCTTAGCTTAGTAATGAGCTTTGAGGGTACTATGGTGTTGAACGCTGAGCTATAGTCAATGAATAGCATTCTCACATAGGTGTTCCTCTTGTCCAGGTGGGAAAGGGCAGTGTGGAGTGCAATAGAGATTGCATCATCTACAGATGTGAGTGCCAAGGGTCGGTAGTCTTTTAGGCAGGTTACCTTGGTGTTCTTGGGCACAGGGACTATGGTGGTCTGCTTGAAACATGTTGGTATTTCCATGTGAGAGACGCAGACTCGGTCTCGGCCCTAAGTCTTTACTGAAAACTAATCTCTTCAGTAGGTCCTATGATTGAGTGTGGTCTTCCTGTCCGGTTTGTCGCCCCCTCGGGCTCGTGCAGTGGAGGAGATCTTCGTGGGCTATACTCAGCCTTGTCTCAGGGTAGTCAGTTGGTGGTCTGTTGATATCCCTCTAGTGGTGTGGGGGCTGTGCTTTGGCAAAGTGGGTGGTGTTATATCCTGCCTGGTTGGCCCTGTCCGGGGGTACCATCGGACGGGGCCACAGTGTCCCCCAATCTCCCTTGTCTCAGCCTCCCCCAATCCCCCTTGTCTCAGCCTCCAGTATCTATGCTGCAATAGTATAGAGTATGCATGCCCCCAATGCAATTCTGAATTCAAATACATCCAGTGCGATTTCAAAAGATTAACTAATATCTTTCCTTGTTGAATTTATATAACAATATTCCAACCTTGTTTAGCATTATTTAGTCCAATTGTGGCATGATTCCACAATTTGTATCCATTTGCATCAGTTTCAATGGGGGACTTTTATTTTGAAGGAGAACCGGGCGGCAGGTAGCTTAGTGGGTAAGAGCGTTGTGCCAGTAACCGAAAGGTCGCTGGTTCTAAAAACCCCAAGCCGACTAGGTGAAAAATCTGTCGATGTGCCCTTAAGCAAGGCACTTAACCCTAATTGCTCCTGTAAGTCGCTCTGGATAAGAGCGTCTGCTAAATGACTAAAATGTAACCGCCGATTCCACTATTGTTGCTCACTCTAATGTCTATGTTCACAAAGCACTGTTCTCCGTTACCCAGAATGCCTAGTTTGTTGCTGCCTGACCAAGGAGTGACTGACTGACTGACTAGCTAGCTAGCTAGTTAGTACATCTGCCCTACTTTTTTGTACTAGCTATGCATTTTAATGTAATAACTAACGTTAGCGAATAGCCGAGGGAAAATAAGAAGAGAACTACCACACTGTGGTTGAAATAATTGCGGCAATGCCTCTCTTCACGTCCAATCCATTTGAACAAGATGTTGGTAAGTTGTGAGCGCTAACGTTAGCTACGCTGATGCCTCGGCTTTGTTTGTGTTTTGCTAACTACCTGAAAACGGTATCCAGCTATGAGTTAATTTTCCTAACGTAGCTAGCTAGGATCACGTCGTCTATGTTTTGTAGCCATAGCTAGCTACACCCTTTCTTAGTTAACTAACTAGCTAGCTAGTTAGCTCACTTTCAGTCAACATACATGGCTAGTTAACAGATGTCTAGTTAGCTAGCTAGTAAGCGCAATGGGGATAGCCCATTCACTAGCTAGTTGTCTTAGCTAACTAGTTAAGTGTTGTTGTTAGTCAGACACCTGGCCTAGGGATTGTTGATGCTAGTCGACAAAAGTTAGATCATTTTGATAAGCGACACTGAAGATGTAGCTAGCAGCATACATGCTCCAGAGTGGCAGACGGAGAAGGTGACTTGCATTTTATCTTAAGCTAAAAACGTCAGCTACGCTAGCCACTACAATAACTAACTATGCAGGCAAAGAAGCTAAAATCGTTGCTAACGTTAACTTGGATTTATCAAGCATATATTAGTGAAGGGGGTAGCTATCTAGAGATAGGGCAGTCTCTAGCTAAGGTAGCTTGCAAGCTAACTATCACCAGGTCAAAGGATTGACAGGAGGACTTTGTGGAAGATTTAGCTGCCTACACAGGAGAAGATCAGACTGGACGAGATGTTATTGACAACACGAAGAGGATTAGGAATATTCCTCTGTCACTAAATTATAGGCCTTCTCATGGTGTAGTAGGCTATTCTGAATGATTTCATTTATTTCTGAACAGACAGCCGTAAATCTATAACTTTGGCAAATATATTTAAATTGATCAGGGTTGCTGCAGTTCGTTCAGAACCCTTCGCGTGGCTATGATTATATAAGGAAATAAATGAAGTGCAACGCTGGAGAGATGAGTTGCAGGCTCATGTCTATCAGAGTAGAGAGAGGGAGAGAGAAAGTTCATCTCATTCTAGTTATCTGAGACATACTGGCGCTTCTCATACAGCCACGAGTTGGTCTCAAACAGGTTACAATGTTGCGCAAACCCTAACCCGGCTGGCCCAACCCAAATAAACATTTTGAATATTAGGCCCGGCCTGAAAATCTACCTTTTCACATTACGTTTTTTTGTGGTGGCAGGAGAACTAACTAAGAGGTAACTCGAATTAAATATTATCGCTTTTATTAGAATTTTTACATTGCAGAAAGTGAAAATGATTTCTCATGCCAGGAGAGGTACGGGATCAAGCCAAATAGGTGTCGGAACAAAACAGTCCAAAACGGAGAGGTGCCGGATCCTGTTCCGGCAGGATCCGGCTCAAATTTAGCACTACACGTGCTTCGTAAAACAACAGGTGTAGACTAACAGTGAAATGCTTACTTACGGGCCCTTCCAAACAATGTAGAGAAATAGTTGAAAATATTTAATAATAATAACCTGGTGAATAAATATAAAAATTATAAGACAAGGAATGAATACACGTTGAGTATCGGTAACTGATGCACCATATCTGGTTAGAACTCTGACTCTAGATGTGACAAGTGGTACCCCACATTATCTTACCCTAACAGGATGTGTGTGTGTTATAGCCTACTTCAACAGTGAGCTGGTGTTTGTGTTTGTTCTTCAGAGAAAGCCACCAGTGAGATGAACACAGCGGAGGACTGGGGCCTCATCCTGGACCTCTGTGATAAGATAGGACAGTCTCGCTCCGGGTCAGTCACAATATCTATCAATACGTCAATCAATTATATGTATACTGTATGTCCAGATAGGGCAGTCTCCTACCGGGTCAGTGATAAGATAGGGCAGTCTCCTAACGGGTCAGTGATAAGATAGGGCAGTCTCCTAACGGGTCAGTGATAAGATAGGGCAGTCTCCTAACGGGGTCAGTGATAAGATAGGGCAGTCTCCTAACGGGTCAGTGATAAGATAGGGCAGTCTCCTAACGGGGTCAGTGATAAGATAGGGCAGTCTCCTAACGGGTCAGTGATAAGATAGGGCAGTCTCCTAACGGGTCAGTGATAAGATAGGGCAGTCTCCTAACGGGGTCAGTGATAAGATAGGGCAGTCTCCTAACGGGGTCAGTGATAAGATAGGGCAGTCTCCTAACGGGTCAGTGATAAGATAGGGCAGTCTCCTAACGGGTCAGTGATAAGATGGGGCAGTCTCCTACCGGGTCAGTGATAAGATAGGGCAATCTCCTACCGGGTCAGTGATAAGATAGGGCAGTCTCCTAACGGGTCAGTGATAAGATAGGGCAGTCTCCTAACGGGTCAGTGATAAGATAGGGCAGTCTCCTAACGGGTCAGTGATAAGATAGGGCAGTCTCCTAACGGGTCAGTGATAAGATAGGGCAGTCTCCTAACGGGTCAGTGATAAGATAGGGCAGTCTCCTAACGGGTCAGTGATAAGATAGGGCAGTCTCCTAACGGGTCAGTGATAAGATAGGGCAGTCTCCTAACGGGTCAGTGATAAGATAGGGCAGTCTCCTAACGGGTCAGTGATAAGATAGGGCAGTCTCCTAACGGGTCAGTGATAAGATAGGGCAGTCTCCTAACGGGTCAGTGATAAGATAGGGCAGTCTCCTAACGGGTCAGTGATAAGATAGGGCAGTCTCCTAACGGGTCAGTGATAAGATAGGGCAGTCTCCTAACGGGTCAGTGATAAGATAGGGCAGTCTCCTAACGGGTCAGTGATAAGATAGGGCAGTCTCCTAACGGGTCAGTGATAAGATAGGGCAGTCTCCTAACGGGTCAGTGATAAGATAGGGCAGTCTCCTAACGGGTCAGTGATAAGATAGGGCAGTCTCCTAACGGGTCAGTGATAAGATAGGGCAGTCTCCTACCGGGTCAGTGATAAGATAGGGCAGTCTCCTAACGGGTCAGTGATAAGATAGGGCAGTCTCCTAACGGGTCAGTGATAAGATAGGGCAGTCTCCTAACGGGTCAGTGATAAGATAGGGCAGTCTCCTAACGGGTCAGTGATAAGATAGGGCAGTCTCCTAACGGGTCAGTGATACAGTATCTGTAATAAGAGTGTATGTCTAGAAGTCTAGAAATTAGTGTTAAATCAGCCGTTTCCAGCTACAATAGTTATTTACAACATTAACAATGTCTACACTGTATTTCTGATCAATTTGATGTTATTTTAATGGAGAAAAAAATTGCTTTTCTTTCCAAAACAAGGACATTCCTAAGTGACCCCAAACTTTTGAAAGGTAGTGTATGTCTAGAAGTAGGGTTAGAATATGTACAGTACCAGTCAAAAGTTTGGACACACCTACTCATTCAAGGGTTTTTCTTTATTTTTAATAGTGAAGACTTCAAAACTATGAAATAACACGTAACTGTTCAGAGGGGACTGTGTGAATCAGGCCTTCATGGTCGAATTGCTGCAAAGAAACCACTACTAAAGGACACCAATAAGAAGAAGAGACTTGCTTGGGCCTAGAGACACGAGCAATGGACATTAGACCGGTGGAAATCTGTCCTTTGGTCTGATAAGTCCACATTTTAGATTTTTGTTTCGAACCACTGTGTCTTTGTGAGATGCAGAGTAGGTGAACTGATGATCTCCGCATGTGTGTTTCCCACCGTGAAGCATGGAGGAGGAGGCGTAATGGTGTGGGGTGCTTTGCTGGTGACACTGTCTATGATTTATTTAGAATTCAAGGCACATTTAACCAGCATGGCTACCACAGCATTCTGCAGCAATACGCCATCCCATCTGGTTTGGGCTTAGTGGGACTATCATTTGTTTTTCAACAGGACAATGACCCAACACACCTCCAGGCTGTATAAAGGGCTATTTGACCAAGAAGGAGAGTGATGGAGTGCTGCATTAGATGACCTGGCATCCACAATCACCCGACCTCAACCCAATTGAGATGGTTTGGGATGAGTTGGATTGCAGAGTGAAGGAAGAACAGCCAACAAGTGCTCAGCATACAGTGGGGAAAAAAAGTATTTAGTCAGCCACCAATTGTGCAAGTTCTCCCACTTAAAAAGATGAGAGAGGCCTGTAATTATCATCATAGGTACACGTCAACTATGACAGACAAATTGAGGAATTTTTTTTTCTCCAGAAAATCACATTGTAGGATTTTTTAATGAATTGATTTGCAAATTATGTTGGAAAATAAGCAAGATTTCTGGCTCTCACAGACCTGTAACTTCTTCTTTAAGAGGCTCCTCTGTCCGCCACTCGTTACCTGTATTAATGGCACCTGTTTAAACTTGTTATCAGTATAAAAGACACCTGTCCACAACCTCAAACAGTCACACTCCAAACTCCACTATGGCCAAGACCAAAGAGCTGTCAAGGACACCAGAAACAAAATTGTAGACCTGCACCAGGCTGGGAAGACTGAATCTGCAATATGTAAGCAGCTTGGTTTGAAGAAATCAACTGTGGGAGCAATTATTAGGAAATGGAAGACATACAAGACCACTGATAATCTCCCTCGATCTGGGGCTCCACGCAAGATCTCACCCCGTGGGGTCAAAATGATCACAAGAACGGTGAGCAAAAATCCCAGAACCACACGGGGGGACCTAGTGAATGACCTGCAGAGAGCTGGGACCAAAGTAACAAAGCCTACCATCAGTAACACACTACGCCGCCAGGGACTCAAATCCTGCAGTGCCAGACGTGTCCCCCTGCTTAAGCCAGTACATGTCCAGGCCCATCTGAAGTTTGAGTGCATTTGGATGATCCAGAAGAGGATTGGGAGAATGTCATATGGTCAGATGAAACCAAAATATAACTTTTTGTTAACTCAACTCGTCGTGTTTGGAGGACAAAGAATGCTGAGTTGCATCCAAAGAACACCATACCTACTGTGAAGCATGGGGGTGGAAACATCATGCTTTGGGGCTGTTTTTCTGCAAAGGGACCAGGACGACTGATCCGTGTAAAGGAAAGAATGAATGGGGCCATGTATCGTGAGATTTTGAGTGAAAACCTCCTTCCATCAGCAAGGGCATTGAAGATGAAACGTGGCTGGGTCTTTCAGCATGACAATGATCCCAAACACACCGCCCGGGCAACGAAGGAGTGGCTTCGTAAGAAGCATTTCAAGGTCCTGGAGTGGCCTAGCCAGTCTCCAGATCTCAACCCCATAGAAAATCTTTGGAGGGAGTTGAAAGTCCGTGTTGCCCAGCGACAGCCCCAAAACATCACTGCTCTAGAGGAGATCTGCATGGAGGAATGGGCCAAAATACCATCAACAGTGTGTGAAAACCTTGTGAAGACTTACAGAAAACGTTTGAACTGTGTCATTGCCAACAAAGGGTATATAACAAAGTATTGAGAAACTTTTGTTATTGACCAAATACTTATTTTCCACCATAATTTGCAAATACATTCATTAAAAATCTTTTTAAGTGGGAGAACTTGCACAATTGGTGGCTGACTAAATACTTTTTTCCCCACTGTATGTGGGAACTCCTTCAAGACTGTTGGAAAAGCATTCCAGGTGAAGCTGGTTCAGAGAATGCCAAGAGTGTGCAAAGCTGTCATCAAGGCAAAGGGTGGCTGTTTGAAGAATCTCAAATATAAAATACATTTGGAATTGTTTAACACTTTTTTGGTAACTGCGTGATTCCATATGTGTTATTTCATAGTTTTGATGTCTTCACTATTATTCTACAATCTAAAAATAAAGAAAAACCGTTGAATGAGTAGGTGTGTCCAAACTTTTTACTGGTACTCTATGTGTTGATGATGATGTATGTGTTGTTGATGATGTGTGTTCTATTCAAGGCCTAAAGAATGTCTTCGTTCCATTATGAGACGAGTTAACCACAAGGATCCCCACGTTGCCATGCAGGCTCTGACGGTAAACACAGACACAGCTATGGATTAATACAAGTGCTTGTTGGAAAAACTGTCTGTGTTGTCCTATAAATATATCTCGTAAAGCTCTGTGTTATGCTGTAAATACACTACATGACCAAAAGTATGTGGACACCGGCTCGTCCAACATCTCATTCCAAAATCATGGGCATTAATATGGAGTTGGTCCCCCCTTTGCTGCTATAACAGCCTCCACTCTTCTGGGAAGGCTTTCCACTAGATGTTGGAACATTGCTGCAGGGACTTGCTTCCATTCAGCCACAAGAGCATTAGTGAGGTCGGGCACTGATGTTGGGCGATTAGGCCTGGCTCGCAGTCGGCGTTCCAATTCATTCCAAAGGTGTTCAATGGGGTTGAGGTCAGGGCTCTGTGCAGGCCAGTCAAGTTCTTCCACACCTATCTCGACAAACCATTTCTGTATTGACCTCGCTTTGTGCACAAGGGCATTATCATGCTGAAACAGGAAAGGGCCTTTCCCAAACTGTTGCCACAAAGTTGGAAGCACAGAATCGTCTAGAATGTATGCTGTAGCGTTAAGATTTCCCTTCACTGGATGTAAGGGGCCTAGCCCGAACCATGAAAAACAGTCCCAGACCATTATTCCTCCTCCACCAAACTTTACAGTTGGCACTATGCTAGGGGCAGGTAGCGTTCTCCTGGCATCCACCAAACCCAGATTAGTCCGTCAGACGGTGAAGTGTGATTCATCACTTCAGAGAACGTGTTTCCACTGCTCCAGATTCCAATGGCCACTCCAGCCGACGCTTGGCATTGCGCATGGTGATCTTAGGCTTGTGTGCGGCTGCTCGGCCATGGAAACACATTTCATGACGCTCCCGACAAACAGTTATTGTTCTGACGTTGCTTCCAGAGGCAGTTTGGAACTCGGTAGTGAGTGTTGCAACCGAGGACAGACACATTTTACACGCTTTAGCACTCGGCAGTCCCGTTCTGTGAGCTTGTGTGGCCTTCCACTTCGCGGCTGAGCCGTTGTTGCTCCTAGACGTTTCCACTTCACAATAACAGCACTTACAGTTGACCGGGACAGCTCTAGACAGGCAGAAATTTGAACTGACTTGTTGGAAAGGTGGTATCCTATTTTTATTTTATTTATTTATTTTGGTCATTTAGCAGACGCTCTTATCCAGAGCGTTTTACAGGAGCAATTAGGGTTAAGTGCCTTGCTCAAGGGCACATCGACAGATTTTTCACCTAGTCGGCTCGGATTAGAACCAGCGACCTTTCGGTTACTGGCACAACGCTCTTACCCACTAAGCTACCTGCCGCCCCATCCTATGACGGTGCCACGTTGAAAGTCACTGCCAATGTTTGTCTATGGAGATTGCATGACTGTGTGCTTGATTTTATACACCTGTCAGCAACAGGTGTGGCTGAAATAGCCAAATCCACTAATTTGAAGGGGTGTCCACATACCTTTGTAGATATGGTGTATATTTCAAAAGCTGTCATGAAGCTGTCTTATGCTATAAATATATTTCATAGAGCTTTATGACAGCTTAAGACAGCTTTATCTTCACATTATTAAATAAACATGTTTTTTCCCCTCCCAGCTACTTGGTGCCTGTGTTTCCAACTGTGGGAAGATATTCCATCTAGAAGTGTGCTCCAGAGAGTTTGCCAGTGAGGTCAGCAACGTTTTAAACAAGGTCTGGATATTCACTGTCATTATGTGTAATGTTACGGATGATTGTTGTTGTATGAAACGTGTTGTGGTTGTATATAGTTTGAAGGGCCATACTACTGTAAGTATTTGTGTTTCAGCGCCGGCCGTCTGTTAATCAGCCGGTTACAGCTGCTTTTTCCACTTCATATTAACTAGCCTAAGTTTCAGTTCGCTAGTCCGTCGCGCCATCTCCTGCTAAAATGAACGATATGCATCTTCTAGCGATCTATTGATACGACAGGCGCCTGTCAGTCACAAAGCCAGCGATGACAGGGAAACGCAGTCGGCTGTCTGTCCCAGCCCCCGGTACAATTTGTGTGCACTGTGGTTGGTTGGAGTCTAATTTATTTACATGGAGGAGGGAGAGAGCATGATGCTGGTGAATTTGCATGTGTCATGTAATGATGAGTGGAAATCCACTTAGCCTAATTATTGTTTTCTGGCACATAGCCGAACCCGAACCCTAACCCATAGCCGAACCTTAACCCGAACCCTAACCCTAACCCATAGCCAGCGGTGTCGTGGCGTGTAGTAGGCTATTTACTGTGCTTTGATTGACAACTGAACAGCAACTCTTAAATGTCAGACTTTATTCATCTCCCAGATCCCTTTGCCATTCATAAATCATGCAACGTGGTTATACAGGATGTCCATGGTATCGGATTGGGACAGTAAACCGAAGGATTTCCTAGGTTTCCTTTCCTAGGATGTCGGGGCTTGGGTTCACTAACCCTAACCCTAGGATGTCGGGGCTTGGGTTCACTAACCCTAACCCTAGGATGTCGGGGCTTGGGTTCACTAACCCTAACCCTAGGATGTCGGGGCTTGGGTTCACTAACCCTAACCCTAGGATGTCGGGGCTTGGGTTCACTAACCCTAACCCTAGGATGTCGGGGCTTGGGTTCACTAACCCTAACCCTAGGATGTCGGGGCTTGGGTTCCCTAACCCTAGGATGTCGGGGCTTGGGTTCCCTAACCCTAGGATGTCGGGGCTTGGGTTCACTAACCCTAACCCTAGGATGTCGGGGCTTGGGTTAGGGTTCACTAACCCTAACCCTAGGATGTCGGGGCTTGGGTTCACTAACCCTAACCCTAGGATGTCGGAGCTTGGGTTCACTAACCCTAACCCTAGGATGTCGGAGCTTGGGTTCACTAACCCTAACCCTAGGATGTCGGGGCTTGGGTTAGGGTTCACTAACCCTAACCCTAGGATGTCGGGGCTTGGGTTCACTAACCCTAACCCTAGGATGTCGGGGCTTGGGTTCACTAACCCTAACCCTAACCCTAGGATGTCGGGGCTTGGGTTAGGGTTCACTAACCCTAACCCTAGGATGTCGGGGCTTGGGTTAGGGTTCACTAACCCTAACCCTAGGATGTCGGGGCTTGGGTTAGGGTTAGGGTTCACTAACCCTAACCCTAGGATGTCGGGGCTTGGGTTCACTAACCCTAACCCTAGGATGTCGGGGCTTGGGTTCACTAACCCTAACCCTAACCCTAGGATGTCGGGGCTTGGGTTAGGGTTCACTAACCCTAACCCTAACCCTAGGATGTCGGGGCTTGCCAGACAGTGAGGCTAAAGTGAGTGACTCTAGTCAGTCAGTGTAGCCTACCGAATCACATCGGTGTGACAGCCGTTCATTTGACTTTACCAATTATCTGCAGATAAATGATGAAAACATTTTATGAAGATGGTGAATCATCACTGCAGGAACAACAGGTAGTGGAGAATCCACACATTAAAACGGAATTCAACAGTATTCAAAAATGTATTGACCTTTAGTAGGGAATCAACTAAATGTATTGAAAATGTATTAATTTGCCCAAGTTTATCATAAGACATGAACAGAATGCGTTAGTTTATCATAAGACATGAACAGAATGCGTTAGTGATTTGTATTTCTTGCAACTTTCTAGAGGCAACGAGAATGCCGGTCTTTGTGTAGCCGTTAGCATTGATGCTAATGAAAACGGTCTTCTGGTAGATGGAAAGGCTTTCCCACAATCCTTCTCAATTAAATGTTAACTACAAAGTAGCCTATTCGTACCTGACAGAATGATATCATGATTATTTTCATCAATCCACTGGGTATTTATTCTACCATCACATGGTCACTACAAAACCACCGCTAAACAACATCCTCATGCTAGGTGCTCACTTCCATTAAATACACCCAAAAATCTAAATTTCTCAGATTTTCCCAGACCTCAAAAGTGGTCTCTTTTTAAGAATTTTTGTCGACTTAGAACATCCAATTTAATAGTTTTTCTATAAAAAAATGTGATTTTTGTGAGTAAAAACTGGTAAAAACTGAAAGCTGTAAAAACTAAAGAAAGGGAATGGAATTTGGGAAGGAACACAACGGAATCAGGGCCCTACCTAATGATCATTTAAAATTAATTTAGGTGATGTTAAATCAAAAAGATATAATACTGAATATGGCTTTACATTCACTTTTTTAGCTACTTGTCTACAAGTAGGACTTGTCCCCCCCCCCCCAAAAAAAAGGTCTGTAACACAATTTATATGTCATTGTATAATGCAAGGATGCCACTTTACTTTTTTACCATAGAGAATCAGAAAAAATGTATACTGCCTTGGCTTCTGACGCATATTCAAGCCTGTCTCAAAATGCAACACTCCTTTTTAAGGCTCTCCTGGAGGATGGTTGGCTATCCTCCAAATACAACACTGCCCCTTTAAGGCTCTCCTGGAGGATGGTTGGTCACCCTTGGTAGCCTATCAAATATTGCAACATTACAATTACAACCAAATACTTTGTCTTTACAAAATGATTCCCTCCAGGGCTCGAAATGTAGGGCGTCCCATCATCGCTGGGACGATAACCATTCAAAACAGACACTGGGACAGTTCTGGGACGACAGATCCAAAATTCATACAACCAATGCACATAAACATTTTTAAATTTACATTTACATCATTTAGCAGACGCTCTTATCCAGAGCGACTTACAAATAGGTGCATTCACCTTATAGCCAGTGGGATCACCACTTTACAATGTTTTTTTGGGGGGTTGGGGTAAGGGGGGGGGGGGGGGGGGGGGTAGAAGGATTACTTTATCCTATCCCAGGTATTCCTTAAAGAGGTGGGGTTTCAAATGTCTCCGGAAGGTGGTGAGTGACTCCGCTGTCCTGGCGTCGTGGGGGAGCTTGTTCCACCATTGGGGTGCCAGAGCAGCGAACAGTTTTGACTGGGCTGAGCGGGAACTGTGCTTCCGCAGAGGTAGGGGGGCCAGCAGGCCAGAGGTGGATGAACGCAATGCCCTCGTTTGGGTGTAGGGACTGATCAGAGCCTGAAGGTACGGAGGTGCCGTTCCCCTCACAGCTCCGTAGGCAAGCACCATGGTCTTGTAACAGATGCGAGCTTCAACTGGAAGCCAGTGGAGTGTGCGGAGGAGGGGGGTGACGTGAGAGAACTTGGGAAGGTTGAACACCAGACGGGCTGCGGCATTCTGGATGAGTTGTAGGGGTTTGATCCGTCATCCATACTGATATGTCTGCCAGACATGCAGAGATGCGATTCGCCACCTGGTTATCAGAAGGGGGAAAGGAGAAGATTAGTTGTGTGTCGTCAGCGTAGCAATGATAGGAGAGGCCATGTGAGGATATGACAGAGCCAAGTGACTTGGTGTATAGGGAGAATAGGAGAGGGCCTAGAACTGAGCCCTGGGGGACACCAGTGGTGAGAGCACGTGGTGCGGAGACAGCTTCTCGCCACGCCACTTGGTAGGAGCGACCGGTCAGGTAGGACGCAATCCAAGAGTGAGCCGCGCCGGAGATGCCCAGCTCGGAGAGGGTGGAGAGGAGGATCTGATGGTTCACAGTATCAAAGGCAGCAGACAGGTCTAGAAGGACAAGAGCAGAGGAGAGAGAGTTAGCTTTAGCAGTGCGGAGATCCTCCGTGACACAGAGAAGAGCAGTCTCAGTTGAATGACCAGTCTTGAAACCTGACTGGTTTGGATCAAGAAGGTCATTCTGAGAGAGATAGCAAGAGAGTTGGCTAAAGACGGCACGCTCAATAGTTTTGGAGAGAAAAGAAAGAAGGGATACTGGTCTGTAGTTGTTGACATCAGAGGGATCGAGTGTTGGTTTTTTGAGAAGGGGTGCAACTCTCGCTCTCTTGAAGACGGAAGGGACAGGAGGGGGGGGGGGGGGAGGAGGATTCAGCAGGGAGGAGAATGTGGCAAAGAGCTTCCTAGGGTTAGAGGCAGATGCTTGGAATTTAGAGTGGTAGAAAGTGGCCTTAGCAGCAGAAACAGATGAAGAAAATGTAGAGAGGAGGGAGTGAAAAGATGCCAGGTCCGCATAGAGTCTAGTTTTCTTCCATGAGGCTGATGCAACAGATCAGATTATTTAGCTTAAAATGTTGATAGTTTTATTTATTCATATTATAAGCTCAACAGTGCGCACATTGCTGGCTGAATGTTCCAAAATGCAGGACAACACCGTTCTCCAAAGCGCACCTCATGCGCGAGTGGTTTCATGTGACAGAGATGAAAATATTAGGTAGAAATTAAGAAAGAGAGGAGCTCTAAAGATGCACCAACATGGGTCATAATATGACCAGAACATTAGAAAAATGTTGCTTTCAATGGCATATGGAAGTCTTTTATAAAATAATTCCATCAAAATTTCTATGGTCGTATTTTGGCTAGGCTACTTTGAAACAAGGCAAGAAATGCTTCATAAAATGACATAGAACGTCCAGGTTTTAAACAATTAAGTTAATGGTTAAATAGTTTCAAAATGGTGACTGCCTCCTCTCAGATTCAAGGTGGGTGAAGTGAGGTGCGCACAGGCACTGGCCTTCACTCTCCGGTCTTGTGACTATTTGATCTGAACGAACCGTGCCTCGAGTATGTCGACAGAATGGAGCCTTTAGCTGAATCAGCTGAACATTGTATGCTGGAAAACACTCAGTTTGTTATTTTTGATTTAAACAAAACCGCTATTCATTAAATACAAATACAGAACTTGTTTTTGCGTGGATTCCACGACGCGGTTAGCTAGGACCGCTATTTCTTGTCCTTGAATCCCGCTTAACAGACAGGCTGAATCCCGCTTAACAGACAGGCTGAATCCCGCTTAACAGACAGGCTGAAGCCCGCTTGACAGACAGGCTGAAGCCCGCTTGACAGACAGGCTGAATCCCGCTTAACAGACAGGCTGAATCCCGCTTAACAGACAGGCTGAATCCCGCTTAACAGACAGGCTGAATCCCGCTTAACAGACAGGCTGAATCCCGCTTAACAGACAGGCTGAATCCCGCTTAACAGACAGGCTGAATCCCGCTTAACAGACAGGCTGAATCCCGCTTAACAGACAGGCTGAATCCCGCTTGACAGACAGGCTGAAGCCCGCTTGACAGACAGGCTGAATCCCGCTTAACAGACAGGCTGAATCCCGCTTAACAGACAGGCTGAATCCCGCTTAACAGACAGGCTGAATCCCGCTTAACAGACAGGCTGAAGCCCGCTTAACAGACAGGCTGAAGCCCGCTTGACAGAGACGCTAAGCTGCTAGCCATCAAGCTAACGAAGTTGGTACCTGATGAGTTTTCCAATGGAGCCCTCTTTGTCTGGAGAACTAAATGAACGGTTCCAGCGCTGTAGGAGCTGTATCTATTACGCTTTGTTTCGGGACAAACCGGATCACTCAGAGTTCCAATGCGGAAATGGTTTACTTGCCGAGGATTATAGTCTTGAGGTGGCTTCCTTGATCACGCAGGTCGCCAGCCTACGTAAGAAACTGGGGAAAACGCAGTGGAATGTTTACATTTTCTACGCTGGTGGCTGGACGGTGTTCGTGCTTGTTGGATGCATCTCCGCCTTGTCGTTTGTCATTATCCGACTGGCTGGTGTTGCCCGGAGCTCCCCCATCTGATAGCGCCGTCGAAGGAGCACAGCATGAGGAGAAAGGCAATCAACGATGGTCGCATGTCAGGAGCCGTGGAAGCCGAAGACAGCGACCTCCCGCAAAGCAGTCTACACTCCCAACGAGAGGCCCGGAGCGGATACAAACAACGAATAGTTTCGCCGTCCTTGAGCCTGATCTTCCTGCTCCTTCGTGGCTGGGGGTGCCTGTGTCTGCGGCCGCAGTGCCTACTACTACGATTTCGAAGTCGACGTCGGCACCCTTCCGTCCCTGCTCTGGATCGAGCGGGGCTTCTCCATCTGTCAGAGGCCTGCACCGGGAGCTACGTGCTCAGGTTATCCTGCCACTCACCCGTCCATAAAGGGATCCTGCCACTCACCCGTCCATAAAGGGATCCTGCCACTCACCCGTCCATAGAGGGATCCTGCCACTCACCCGTCCATAGAGGGATCCTGCCTCTCACCCGTCCATAGAGGGATCCTGCCACTCACCCGTCCATAGAGGGATCCTGCCACTCACCCGTCCATAGAGGGATCCTGCCACTCACCCGTCCATAGAGGGATCCTGCCACTCACCCGTCCATAGAGGGATCCTGCCACTCACCCGTCCATAGAGGGATCCTGCCACTCACCCGTCCATAGAGGGATCCTGCCACTCACCCGTCCATAGAGGGATCCTGCCACTCACCCGTCCATAGAGGGATCCTGCCTCTCACCCGTCCATAGAGGGATCCTGCCACTCACCCGTCCATAGAGGGATCCTGCCACTCACCCGTCCATAGAGGGATCCTGCCACTCACCCGTCCATAGAGGGATCCTGCCTCTCACCCGTCCATAGAGGGATCCTGCCTCTCACCCGTCCATAGAGGGATCCTGCCACTCACCCGTCCATAGAGGGATCCTGCCACTCACCCGTCCATAGAGGGATCCTGCCACTCACCCGTCCATAGAGGGATCCTGCCACTCACCCGTCCATAGAGGGATCCTGCCTCTCACCCGTCCATAAAGCGTTCTCCGAATCCTGTGAAGAGTGGGAGTGGGTGGATTTCCTGGTCCTTCTCGCCAGCCGTGATTTTGGGCAGGTCCATGGTAAGAAATGTGACCGTTCCTGGTGCAAAAACAATGTCCTATCCTGGAGCTCGAGTAAAATACGTTACTAAGCTGGTCCCGAATGTACTACGTCAGGACATGGAAATCGATTGTATCGTAGTCCATGTGGGTTTTAATGACATAATGAAGGGCAGCTCTGAACAGTTGAAACTGGATTTTAAAGAGCTGATTGACTCTCTGCTAGACACTAACAAAAAAGTGCTAACAGTCAGTATCTGGATAACGTGTGAAATGCTTGATAATATATGTGATATCAATAGAGAGGTATACTTTCTGGGTGATTTAAATATTGACTGGCTTTCATCGGGCTGCCCACTCAAGAGAAAGCTTCAAACTGTAACCAGTGCCTGCAACCTGGTTCAGGTTATCAGTCAACCTACCAGGGTAGTTACAAACAGTACAGGAATTAAATCATCAACATGTATTGATCATATCTTTACCAATGCTGCAGAAATTTGTTTGAATGCAGTATCCAAATCCATCGGATGTAGTGATCACAATATACTAGCCATATCTAGGAAAACCAAAGCTCCAAAGGCTGGGCCTAATATTGTGTATAAGAGGTCATACAATAAGTTCTGTAGTGATTCCTATGTTGTTGACACTGCACTTGACACATTTTTGAAATAGCTTATTCCAGTTACTAATAAGCATGCACCCATTAAGAAAATGACTGTAAAAACTGTTAAATCCCTGTGGATTGATGAGGAATTTAGAAATTGTATGGTTGAGAGGGATGAGGCAAAAGGAATGGCAAATAAGTCTGGCAGCACAACCGATTGGCAAACATATTGCAAATTGAGAAATCATGTGACTAAACTGAATAAAAAGAACAAGAAACTACACTATGAAACAAGGATAAATGACATAAAGAATGATAGTAAAAAGCTTTGGAGCACCTTAAATGAAAGTTTGGGAAAAAAGGCAAACTCAGATGGCTCATTCATCACAAAACCAACTGATACTTTAATGATTTTTTTCATTGACAAGGTTAGCAAACTAAGGCATGACATGCCAGCTACAATTGCTAACACTACACATCCAAGTATATCTGACCAAATTATGAGATTAATTACAAGACAAGCATTGTAATTTAGAATTCCGTAAAGTGAGCGTGGAAGAGGTGAAAAAATGATTGTTATCCAGGCTCTGTCGTAGCCGGGCCGTGACCGGGAGACCCATGGGGCGGCGCACAATTGGCCCAGCGTCGTCCAGGGTAGGGGAGGGAATGGCCGGCAGGGATGTAGCTCAGTTGGTAGAGCATGGTGTTTGCAACGCCAGGGTTGTGGGTTCGATTCCCACGGGGGGACCAGTATGGAAAAATAATAATAATGTATGCACTCACTAACTGTAAGTCGCTCTGGATAAGAGCGTCTGCTAAATGACTAAAATGTAAAATGTATCAACAATGACAAGCCACCGGGGTCTGACAACCTGGATGGAGAATGACTGAAGATAATAGTGGCTGATATTGCCACTCCTATTTGCCATATCTTAAATTTAAGCCTACTAGAAAGTGTGTGCCCCCAGGCCTGGAGCGAAGCGAAAGTCATTCCGCTACCTAAGAATAGTAAAGCCCCCTTTACTGGCTCAAATAGCCAACCAATTAGCCTGTTACCAACCCTTGTCCCATAGGGCGGCGCACAATTGGTCCAGTGTCATCTGGGTTTGGCCGGTGTAGGCCGTCATTGTAAATAAGAATTTGTTCTTAACTGACTTGCCTAGTTAAATAAAGGTTAAATAAAAATGTAGAATTTGGAAAAAATGGTGTTTGACCAGATACATTGCTATTTTACAGTAAATAAATTGACAGCAAACTTTCAGCATGCTTATAGAGAAGGACATTCAACAAGCACAGCACTGACACAAATGACTGATGATTGGCTGAGAGAAATTGATGATAAAAAGATTGTGGGGGCTGTTTTGTTAGACTTCAGTGCGGCTTTTGACATTATCGGTCATAGTCTGCTAGTTTCAGAGTGGGTGGCAAGGAATAAGTTAGTCCTAAATATTAAAAAAACTAAAAGCATTGTATTTGGGACAAATCATTCACTAAACCCTAAACCTCAACTAAATCTTGTAATGAATAATGTGGAAATTGAGCAAGTTGAGGTGACTAAACTGCTTGGAGTAACCCTGGATTGTAAACTGTCATGGTCAAAACATTTTGAACAACAGTAGCTAAGATGGGGAGAAGTCTGTCCATAATAAAGCGCTGCTCTGCATTCTTAACAGCACTGTCAACAGGGCAGGTCCTACAGGCCCTAGTTTTGTCTCACCTGGACTACTGTTCAGTCGTGTGGTCAGGTGCCACAAAAAGGGATTTAGGAAAATTGCAATTGGCTCAGAACAGGGCAGCACAGCTGGCCCTTGGATGTACACAGAGAGCTAACATTAATAAAATCCATGTGAATCTCTCCTGGCTCAAAGTGGAGGAGAGATTGACTTCATCACTACTTGTATTTATGTATTGACATGTTGAATGCACCGAGCTGTCTGTTTGAACTACTGGTGCACAGCCCGGACACCCATGCATACCCCACAAGACATGCCACCAGAGGTCTCTTCAAAATCCCCAAGTCCAGAACAGACTATGGGAGGTGCACAGTACTACTTAGAGCCATGACTACAACGGGGCTGTAGTGGAACAGGTTGAGAGCTTCAAGTTCCTTGGTGTCCACATCACCAACAAACTATCATGGTCCAAACACGACAAAGCCTATTCCCCCTCAGGAGACTGAAAAGATTTGGCATGGGTCCTCAGATCCTCAAAAAAGTATACAGCTGCACCATCGAGAGCATCCTGACTGGTTGCATCATCAAATTTGATTTGACTACATGGAACTCTATTCCACATAAAGGAACTGACGCAAGTAGTAAAATTAGATTTTAAAAAAACAGATAAAAATACACCTTATGGAACAGCGGGGACTGTGAAGCAACACAAACATAGACACATGCACACAAACACACGATAACATACGCACTATACACACACTTACACATGGATTATGTACTGTAGATATGTGGTAGTGGAGTAGGGGCCTGAGGGCACACAGTGTGTTGTGAATGTATTGTAATGTTTTTTAAATTGTATGAACTGCCTTAATTTTGCTGGACCCCAGGAAGAGTAATGGGGATCCATAATAAATACAAATGTTAATTATCCTTCATTATATTTGTGAAAAATGACTGCCGTTTAGCCTATATTTATGTAATTAAGTCTCATTAAAGTTTGGCTCCATTTTCTGATACCTCCCTCATGTCAGCATTGGTTTGGACATGAGGCTGTAGTCAATATGCAGATCACCTTCACTTTGACATGTAGGCTTTTAAATGTATGTACATGAACCATCACACCACCACCACCATGCTTCACCTTTAGTCCCTATCCTATGTTGGTGTGGGGCTCCATTTCCCTCCGTCATGTCAGCATTGGTTTGGACATGAGGCTGTAGCCAATATGCACTTAGGCTTTTTTATTTATGTCCTTGAAAAATAGATTTTAATATTATTCCAATGTTATTAGCCTTGGTCCAATTCTGATCTGAGTAATTGTTTTATATTATGAATTTAGTGTAAAAAAATGTTTTACTTGTCCATTCAAACAGACAAAATGAGAAAAAAAATCCAGAAAATCAGATTGTAGGATTTTTTATGAATTTATTTGCAAATTATGGTGGAAAATAAGTATTTTGTCTGTCATAGTTGACGTGTACCTATGATGAAAATTACAGGCCTCTCTCATCTTTTTAAGTGGGACAACTTGCACAATTGGTGGCTGACTAAATACTTTTTTCCCCCACTGTACTTCTTGTCCGGCGTTTTTTTTTTTACTTGTCCCGGACAAGTGTTAAGGTCGAGCCCTGCTTAAGACTGATGGTAACCATTTTAAATTTTTTCATTTGAACCTTTCAAGGCCCAGTGCAGTCAAACTGAGATTTTTCTTTCGTGTTTTATATATATTTTCGCACGGAGGTTGGAATAATACTGTGAAATTGTGAAAATGATGATAATTCCCTTTCATTGTAAGAGCTGTTTGAAAAGACCGCCTGAAATTTCAGCCTGTTTTGGTGGGATGTAGTTTTGGCCTGCCTGGTGACATCATCAGGCTGTACATTAGTTAATAGACCAATAAGAAAGAGTTCCAAACCTCTCTGCCAATAACAGCTGGTTTTCCCCTCCCCACGCAGACCACTCCCAGACAGGCCTGATAAGAAGCTGTTGTTCCCCAGACCTCTCTGCCAATAACAGCTGGTTTTCTCCTCCCCACGCAGACCACTCCCAGACAGGCCTGATAAGAAGCTGTTGTTCCCCAGAAATGATTTGATATTGAGATAAAAACTGCTGCATTTTTCTGTTTGACTCAAATATATAATTTGAAAAACAAACATTGTGGCAATTAATATCTTGAAGTAAAACAAGTGTAAATAAGACTAACCCCCTGGCCCGTGGGCGCGGAGCTGGCTACTGTTTATAATTGGCTGGCTACTTTATATACTTGTGGAAAACACTGGTGTGTGTGTGTGTGTGTGTGTGTGTGTGTGTGTGTGTGTGTGTGTGTGTGTGTGTGTGTCCAGGGCCACCCTAAGGTGTGTGAGAAGTTGAAGGCTCTGATGGTAGAGTGGGCAGAGGACTTTAGGAGCGACCCTCAGCTCAGCCTGATTTCAGCCATGATCAAGAACCTCAGGGAGCAGGGGGTCACCTTCCCTGCTGTGGGCTCTCAGGTGGGTGTGGTAGGCTAATGTGTGCTTATAAAATATTAGAGATTAAACAAGTTGCTGTTACTGGACTATAAAGATTCTGAAGCGGAATAGGGCTGCATTAATTCTGAAGTGGAATAGGGCTGCATTAATTCTGAAGCGGAATAGGGCTGCATTAATTATGAAGCGGAATAGGGCTGCATTAATTCTGAAGTGGAATAGGGCTGCATTAATTCTGAAGCGGAATAGGGCTGCATTAATTCTGAAGCAGAATAGGGCTGCATTAATTCTGAAGCGGAATAGGGCTGCATTAATTCTGAAGCGGAATAGGGCTGCATTAATTCTGAAGCGGAATAGGGCTGCATTAATTCTGAAGTGGAATAGGGCTGCATTAATTCTGAAGCGGAATAGGGCTGCATTCATTCTGAAGCGGAATAGGGCTGCATTCATTCTGAAGCGGAATAGGGCTGCATTAATTTTTGGATATTGGTCTGTTTAGGCTGCAGAGAAAGCTAAAGCAAGTCCTGCTTTAGTGGCCAAGGATCCATCCACCCTAACCAACAAGAAGGAGGAGGAAGACCTGGCCAAAGGTAGAGAGACCAACTAGACTAACTAGACCTGGCCAAAGGTAGAGAGACTAACTAGACTAACTAGACCTGGCCAAAGGTAGAGAGACCAACTAGACTAACTAGACCTGGCCAAAGGTAGAGAGACTAACTAGACTAACTAGACCTGGCCAAAGGTAGAGAGACCAACTAGACTAACTAGACCTGGCCAAAGGTAGAGAGACTAACTAGACTAACTAGACCTGGCCAAAGGTAGAGACCAACTAGACTAACTAGACCTGGCCAAAGGTAGAGAGACCAACTAGACTAACTAGACCTGGCCAAAGGTAGAGAGACTAACTAGACTAACTAGACCTGGCCAAAGGTAGAGAGACCAACTAGACTAACTAGACCTGGCCAAAGGTAGAGAGACTAACTAGACTAACTAGACCTGGCCAAAGGTAGAGAACCAACTAGACTAACTAGACCTGGCCAAAGGTAGAGAGACCAACTAGACTAACTAGACCAGGCCAAAGGTAGAGAGACCAACTAGACTAACTAGACCTGGCCAAAGGTAGAGACCAACTAGACTAACTAGACCTGGCCAAAGGTAGAGAGACCAACTAGACTAACTAGACCAGGCCAAAGGTAGAGAGACCAACTAGACTAACTAGACCTGGCCAAAGGTAGAGACCAACTAGACTAACTAGACCTGGCCAAAGGTAGAGAGACTAACTAGACTAACTAGACCTGGCCAAAGGTAGAGAGAGACTAACTAGACTAACTAGACCTGGCCAAAGGTAGAGAGATTACTGGGTTCTAGATTAAAACTAGACCAGGCTAAAGGTAAAGACTACTGGGTTCTAGATTAAAACTAGACCAGGCTAAAGGTAGAGAGACTACTGGGTTCTAGATTAAAACTAGACCAGGCTAAAGGTAAATAGACTACTGGGTTCTAGATTAGAACTAGACCAGGCTAAAGGTAAATACTACTGGGTTCTAGATTAAAACTAGACCAGGCTAAAGGTAAATAGACTACTGGGTTCTAGATTAGAACTAGACCAGGCTAAAGGTAAATAGACTACTGGGTTCTAGATTAAAACTAGACCAGGCTAAAGGTAAAGACTACTGGGTTCTAGATTAAAACTAGACCAGGCTAAAGGTAGAGAGACTACTGGGTTCTAGATTAAAACTAGACCTGGCCAAAGGTAGAGAGACTACTGGGTTCTAGATTAAAACTAGACCAGGCTAAAGGTAGAGAGACTACTGGGTTCTAGATTAAAACTAGACCAGGCTAAAGTTAAATAGACTACTGGGTTCTAGATTAAAACTAGACCTGGCCAAAGGTAGAGAGACTACTGGGTTCTAGATTAAAACTAGACCAGGCTAAAGGTAAAGACTACTGGGTTCTAGATTAAAACTAGACCAGGCTAAAGGTAAAGACTACTGGGTTCTAGATTAAAACTAGACCAGGCTAAAGGTAAATAGACTACTGGGTTCTAGATTAAAACTAGACCTGGCTAAAGGTAAATAGACTACTGGGTTCTAGATTAAAACTAGACCAGGCTAAAGGTAAATAGACTACTGGGTTCTAGATTAAAACTAGACCAGGCTAAAGGTAAATACTACTGGGTTCTAGATTAAAACTAGACCAGGCTAAATGTAAATAGACTACTGGGTTCTAGATTAGAACTAGACCAGGCTAAAGGTAAATACTACTGGGTTCTAGATTAAAACTAGACCAGGCTAAAGGTAAAGACTACTGGGTTCTAGATTAAAACTAGACCAGGCTAAAGGTAGAGAGACTACTGGGTTCTAGATTAAAACTAGACCTGGCCAAAGGTAGAGAGACTACTGGGTTCTAGATTAAAACTAGACCAGGCTAAAGGTAGAGAGACTACTGGGTTCTAGATTAAAACTAGACCAGGCTAAAGTTAAATAGACTACTGGGTTCTAGATTAAAACTAGACCAGGCTAAAGGTAGAGAGACTACTGGGTTCTAGATTAAAACTAGACCAGGCTAAAGGTAAATAGACTACTGGGTTCTAGATTAGAACTAGACCAGGCTAAAGGTAAATACTACTGGGTTCTAGATTAAAACTAGACCAGGCTAAAGGTAAATAGACTACTGGGTTCTAGATTAGAACTAGACCAGGCTAAAGGTAAATAGACTACTGGGTTCTAGATTAAAACTAGACCAGGCTAAAGGTAAAGACTACTGGGTTCTAGATTAAAACTAGACCAGGCTAAAGGTAGAGAGACTACTGGGTTCTAGATTAAAACTAGACCTGGCCAAAGGTAGAGAGACTACTGGGTTCTAGATTAAAACTAGACCAGGCTAAAGGTAGAGAGACTACTGGGTTCTAGATTAAAACTAGACCAGGCTAAAGTTAAATAGACTACTGGGTTCTAGATTAAAACTAGACCTGGCCAAAGGTAGAGAGACTACTGGGTTCTAGATTAAAACTAGACCAGGCTAAAGGTAAAGACTACTGGGTTCTAGATTAAAACTAGACCAGGCTAAAGGTAAAGACTACTGGGTTCTAGATTAAAACTAGACCAGGCTAAAGGTAAATAGACTACTGGGTTCTAGATTAAAACTAGACCTGGCTAAAGGTAAATAGACTACTGGGTTCTAGATTAAAACTAGACCAGGCTAAAGGTAAATAGACTACTGGGTTCTAGATTAAAACTAGACCAGGCTAAAGGTAAATACTACTGGGTTCTAGATTAAAACTAGACCAGGCTAAATGTAAATAGACTACTGGGTTCTAGATTAGAACTAGACCAGGCTAAAGGTAAATACTACTGGGTTCTAGATTAAAACTAGACCAGGCTAAAGGTAAATAGACTACTGGGTTCTAGATTAGAACTAGACCAGGCTAAAGGTAAATAGACTACTGGGTTCTAGATTAAAACTAGACCAGGCTAAAGGTAAAGACTACTGGGTTCTAGATTAAAACTAGACCAGGCTAAAGGTAGAGAGACTACTGGGTTCTAGATTAAAACTAGACCTGGCCAAAGGTAGAGAGACTACTGGGTTCTAGATTAAAACTAGACCTGGCCAAAGGTAGAGAGACTACTGGGTTCTAGATTAAAACTAGACCAGGCTAAAGGTAAAGACTACTGGGTTCTAGATTAAAACTAGACCAGGCTAAAGGTAAAGACTACTGGGTTCTAGATTAAAACTAGACCAGGCTAAAGGTAAAGACTACTGGGTTCTAGATTAGAACTAGACCAGGCTAAAGGTAAATAGACTACTGGGTTCTAGATTAGAACTAGACCAGGCTAAAGGTAAATAGACTACTGGGTTCTAGATTAGAACTAGACCAGGCTAAAGGTAAATAGACTACTGGGTTCTATATTAAAACTAGACCTGGCCAAAGGTAGAGAGACTACTGGGTTCTAGATTAAAACTAGACCTGGCCAAAGGTAGAGAGACTACTGGGCTCTAGATTAAAACTAGACCAGGCTAAAGGTAAATAGACTACTGGGTTCTAGATTAGAACTAGACCAGGCTAAAGGTAAAGACTACTGGGTTCTAGGTTAAAACTAGACCAGGCTAAAGGTAAAGAACTACTGGGTTCTAGATTAAAACTAGACCAGGCTAAAGGTAAAGACTACTGGGTTCTAGATTAGAACTAGACCAGGCTAAAGGTAAATAGACTACTGGGTTCTAGATTAGAACTAGACCAGGCTAAAGGTAAATAGACTACTGGGTTCTAGATTAAAACTAGACCAGGCTAAAGGTAAATAGACTACTGGGTTCTAGATTAAAACTAGACCAGGCTAAAGGTAAAGACTACTGGGTTCTAGATTAAAACTAGACCAGGCTAAAGGTAAAGACTACTGGGTTCTAGATTAAAACTAGACCAGGCTAAAGGTAAATAGACTACTGGGTTCTAGATTATAACTAGACCAGGCTAAAGGTAAATAGACTACTGGGTTCTAGATTATAACTAGACCAGGCTAAAGGTAAATAGACTACTGGGTTCTAGATTACAACTAGACCAGGCTAAAGGTAAATATACTACTGGGTTCTAGATTAAAACTAGACCTGGCCAAAGGTAGAGAGACTACTGGGTTCTAGATTAAAACTAGACAAGGCTAAAGGTAAATAGACTACTGGGTTCTAGATTAAAACTAGACCAGGCTAAAGGTAAATACTACTGGGTTCTAGATTAAAACTAGACCAGGCTAAAGGTAAATAGACTACTGGGTTCTAGATTAAAACTAGGCCAGGCTAAAGGTAAATAGACTACTGGGTTCTAGATTAAAACTAGACCAGGCTAAAGGTAAATATACTACTGGGTTCTAGATTAAAACTAGACCAGGCTAAAGGTAAATAGACTACTGGGTTCTAGATTAAAACTAGGCCAGGCTAAAGGTAAATAGACTACTGGGTTCTAGATTAGAACTAGACCAGGCTAAAGGTAAATAGACTACTGGGTTCTAGATTAAAACTAGACCAGGCTAAAGGTAAAGACTACTGGGTTCTAGATTAAAACTAGACCAGGCTAAAGGTAGAGAGACTACTGGGTTCTAGATTAAAACTAGACCTGGCCAAAGGTAGAGAGACTACTGGGTTCTAGATTAAAACTAGACCTGGCCAAAGGTAGAGAGACTACTGGGTTCTAGATTAAAACTAGACCAGGCTAAAGGTAAAGACTACTGGGTTCTAGATTAAAACTAGACCAGGCTAAAGGTAAAGACTACTGGGTTCTAGATTAAAACTAGACCAGGCTAAAGGTAAAGACTACTGGGTTCTAGATTAGAACTAGACCAGGCTAAAGGTAAATAGACTACTGGGTTCTAGATTAGAACTAGACCAGGCTAAAGGTAAATAGACTACTGGGTTCTAGATTAGAACTAGACCAGGCTAAAGGTAAATAGACTACTGGGTTCTATATTAAAACTAGACCTGGCCAAAGGTAGAGAGACTACTGGGTTCTAGATTAAAACTAGACCTGGCCAAAGGTAGAGAGACTACTGGGCTCTAGATTAAAACTAGACCAGGCTAAAGGTAAATAGACTACTGGGTTCTAGATTAGAACTAGACCAGGCTAAAGGTAAAGACTACTGGGTTCTAGGTTAAAACTAGACCAGGCTAAAGGTAAAGACTACTGGGTTCTAGATTAAAACTAGACCAGGCTAAAGGTAAAGACTACTGGGTTCTAGATTAGAACTAGACCAGGCTAAAGGTAAATAGACTACTGGGTTCTAGATTAGAACTAGACCAGGCTAAAGGTAAATAGACTACTGGGTTCTAGATTAAAACTAGACCAGGCTAAAGGTAAATAGACTACTGGGTTCTAGATTAAAACTAGACCAGGCTAAAGGTAAAGACTACTGGGTTCTAGATTAAAACTAGACCAGGCTAAAGGTAAAGACTACTGGGTTCTAGATTAAAACTAGACCAGGCTAAAGGTAAATAGACTACTGGGTTCTAGATTATAACTAGACCAGGCTAAAGGTAAATAGACTACTGGGTTCTAGATTATAACTAGACCAGGCTAAAGGTAAATAGACTACTGGGTTCTAGATTACAACTAGACCAGGCTAAAGGTAAATATACTACTGGGTTCTAGATTAAAACTAGACCTGGCCAAAGGTAGAGAGACTACTGGGTTCTAGATTAAAACTAGACAAGGCTAAAGGTAAATAGACTACTGGGTTCTAGATTAAAACTAGACCAGGCTAAAGGTAAATACTACTGGGTTCTAGATTAAAACTAGACCAGGCTAAAGGTAAATAGACTACTGGGTTCTAGATTAAAACTAGGCCAGGCTAAAGGTAAATAGACTACTGGGTTCTAGATTAAAACTAGACCAGGCTAAAGGTAAATATACTACTGGGTTCTAGATTAAAACTAGACCAGGCTAAAGGTAAATAGACTACTGGGTTCTAGATTAAAACTAGGCCAGGCTAAAGGTAAATAGACTACTGGGTTCTAGATTAAAACTAGACCAGGCTAAAGGTAAATATACTACTGGGTTCTAGATTAAAACTAGACCAGGCTAAAGGTAAATAGACTACTGGGTTCTAGATTAGAACTAGACCAGGCTAAAGGTAAATAGACTACTGGGTTCTAGATTAAAACTAGACCAGGCTAAAGGTAGAGAGACTACTGGGTTCTAGATTAAAACTAGACCAGGCTAAAGTTAAATAGACTACTTGGTTCTAGATTAAAACTAGACCTGGCCAAAGGTAGAGAGACTACTGGGTTCTAGATTAAAACTAGACCAGGCTAAAGGTAAAGACTACTGGGTTCTAGATTAAAACTAGACCAGGCTAAAGGTAAAGACTACTGGGTTCTAGATTAAAACTAGACCAGGCTAAAGGTAAAGACTACTGGGTTCTAGATTAGAACTAGACCAGGCTAAAGGTAAATAGACTACTGGGTTCTAGATTAGAACTAGACCAGGCTAAAGGTAAATAGACTACTGGGTTCTAGATTAGAACTAGACCAGGCTAAAGGTAAATAGACTACTGGGTTCTAGATTAGAACTAGACCAGGCTAAAGGTAAATAGACTACTGGGTTCTATATTAAAACTAGACCTGGCCAAAGGTAGAGAGACTACTGGGTTCTAGATTAAAACTAGACCTGGCCAAAGGTAGAGAGACTACTGGGCTCTAGATTAAAACTAGACCAGGCTAAAGGTAAATAGACTACTGGGTTCTAGATTAGAACTAGACCAGGCTAAAGGTAAAGACTACTGGGTTCTAGGTTAAAACTAGACCAGGCTAAAGGTAAAGACTACTGGGTTCTAGATTAAAACTAGACCAGGCTAAAGGTAAAGACTACTTGGGTTCTAGATTAAAACTAGACCAGGCTAAAGGTAGAGAGACTACTGGGTTCTAGATTAAAACTAGACCTGGCCAAAGGTAGAGAGACTACTGGGTTCTAGATTAAAACTAGACCTGGCCAAAGGTAGAGAGACTACTGGGTTCTAGATTAAAACTAGACCAGGCTAAAGGTAGAGAGACTACTGGGTTCTAGATTAAAACTAGACCAGGCTAAAGTTAAATAGACTACTGGGTTCTAGATTAAAACTAGACCTGGCCAAAGGTAGAGAGACTACTGGGTTCTAGATTAAAACTAGACCAGGCTAAAGGTAAAGACTACTGGGTTCTAGATTAAAACTAGACAAGGCTAAAGGTAAATAGACTACTGGGTTCTAGATTAGAACTAGACCAGGCTAAAGGTAAATAGACTACTGGGTTCTAGATTAAAACTAGACCAGGCTAAAGGTAAATAGACTACTGGGTTCTAGATTAAAATTAGACCAGGCTAAAGGTAAAGACTACTGGGTTCTAGATTAAAACTAGACCAGGCTAAAGGTAAAGACTACTGGGTTCTAGATTAGAACTAGACCAGGCTAAAGGTAAATAGACTACTGGGTTCTAGATTAGAACTAGACCAGGCTAAAGATAAATAGACTACTGGGTTCTAGATTAAAACTAGACCTGGCCAAAGGTAGAGAGACTACTGGGTTCTAGATTAAAACTAGACCTGGCCAAAGGTAGAGAGACTACTGGGTTCTAGATTAAAACTAGACCAGGCTAAAGGTAAATAGACTACTGGGTTCTAGATTAAAACTAGACCAGGCTAAAGGTAAATAGACTACTGGGTTCTAGATTAAAACTAGACCAGGCTAAAGGTAAAGACTACTGGGTTCTAGATTAAAACTAGACCAGGCTAAAGGTAAATAGACTGCTGGGTTCTAGATTAAAACTAGACCAGGCTAAAGGTAAAGACTACTGGGTTCTAGGTTAAAACTAGACCAGGCTAAAAGTAAAGACTACTGGGTTCTAGATTAAAACTAGACCAGGCTAAAGGTAAAGACTACTGGGTTCTAGATTAGAACTAGACCAGGCTAAAGGTAAATAGACTACTGGGTTCTAGATTAGAACTAGACCAGGCTAAAGGTAAATAGACTACTGGGTTCTAGATTAAAACTAGACCTGGCCAAAGGTAGAGAGACTACTGGGTTCTAGATTAAAACTAGACCTGGCCAAAGGTAGAGAGACTACTGGGTTCTAGATTAAAACTAGACCAGGCTAAAGGTAAATAGACTACTGGGTTCTAGATTAAAACTAGACCAGGCTAAAGGTAAATAGACTACTGGGTTCTAGATTAAAACTAGACCAGGCTAAAGGTAAATAGACTACTGGGTTCTAGATTAAAACTAGACCAGGCTAAAGGTAAATAGACTACTGGGTTCTAGATTAAAACTAGACCAGGCTAAAGGTAGAGAGACTACTGGGTTCTAGATTAAAACTAGACCTGGCCAAAGGTAGAGAGACTACTGGGTTCTAGATTAAAACTAGACCTGGCCAAAGGTAGAGAGACTACTGGGTTCTAGATTAAAACTAGACCAGGCTAAAGGTAGAGACTACTGGGTTCTAGATTAAAACTAGACCAGGCTAAAGTTAAATAGACTACTGGGTTCTAGATTAAAACTAGACCTGGCCAAAGGTAGAGAGACTACTGGGTTCTAGATTAAAACTAGACCAGGCTAAAGGTAAAGACTACTGGGTTCTAGATTAAAACTAGACCAGGCTAAAGGTAAAGACTACTGGGTTCTAGATTAGAACTAGACCAGGCTAAAGGTAAATAGACTACTGGGTTCTAGATTAGAACTAGACCAGGCTAAAGGTAAATAGACTACTGGGTTCTAGATTAAAACTAGACCAGGCCAAAGGTAGAGAGACTACTGGGTTCTAGATTAAAACTAGACCTGGCCAAAGGTAGAGAGACTACTGGGTTCTAGATTAAAACTAGACCAGGCTAAAGGTAAATAGACTACTGGGTTCTAGATTAAAACTAGACCAGGCTAAAGGTAAATAGACTACTGGGTTCTAGATTAAAACTAGACCAGGCTAAAGGTAAAGACTACTGGGTTCTAGATTAAAACTAGACCAGGCTAAAGGTAAAGACTACTGGGTTCTAGATTAAAACTAGACCAGGCTAAAGTTAAATAGACTACTGGGTTCTAGATTAAAACTAGACCTGGCCAAAGGTAGAGAGACTACTGGGTTCTAGATTAAAACTAGACCAGGCTAAAGGTAAAGACTACTGGGTTCTAGATTAAAACTAGACCAGGCTAAAGGTAAAGACTACTGGGTTCTAGGTTAAAACTAGACCAGGCTAAAGGTAAAGACTACTGGGTTCTAGATTAAAACTAGACTAGGCTAAAGTTAAATAGACTACTGGGTTCTAGATTAAAACTAGACCAGGCTAAAGGTAGACTACTGGGTTCTAGATTAAAACTAGACCAGGCTAAAGGTAAAGACTACTGGGTTCTAGATTAAAACTAGACCAGGCTAAAGGTAAAGACTACTGGGTTCTAGATTAAAACTAGACCAGGCTAAAGGTAAATAGACTACTGGGTTCTAGATTAAAACTAGACCAGGCTAAAGGTAAATAGACTACTGGGTTCTAGATTAAAACTAGACCAGGCTAAAGGTAAATAGACTACTGGGTTCTAGATTAAAACTAGACCAGGCTAAAGGTAAATACTACTGGGTTCTAGATTAAAACTAGACCAGGCTAAAGGTAAATTGACTACTGGGTTCTAGATTAGAACTAGACCAGGCTAAAGGTAAATAGACTACTGGGTTCTAGATTAAAACTAGACCAGGCTAAAGGTAGAGAGACTACTGGGTTCTAGATTAAAACTAGACCTGGCCAAAGGTAGAGAGACTACTGGGTTCTAGATTAAAACTAGACCTGGCCAAAGGTAGAGAGACTACTGGGTTCTAGATTAAAACTAGACCAGGCTAAAGGTAAAGACTACTGGGTTCTAGATTAAAACTAGACCAGGCTAAAGGTAAAGACTACTGGGTTCTAGATTAAAACTAGACCAGGCTAAAGGTAAATAGACTACTGGGTTCTAGATTAGAACTAGACCAGGCTAAAGGTAAAGACTACTGGGTTCTAGGTTAAAACTAGACCAGGCTAAAGGTAAAGACTACTAGGTTCTAGATTAAAACTAGACCAGGCTAAAGGTAAAGACTACTGGGTTCTAGATTAGAACTAGACCAGGCTAAAGGTAAATAGACTACTGGGTTCTAGATTAGAACTAGACCAGGCTAAAGGTAAATAGACTACTGGGTTCTAGATTAAAACTAGACCTGGCCAAAGGTAGAGAGACTACTGGGTTCTAGATTAAAACTAGACCTGGCCAAAGGTAGAGAGACTACTGGGTTCTAGATTAAAACTAGACCAGGCTAAAGGTAAATAGACTACTGGGTTCTAGATTAAAACTAGACCAGGCTAAAGGTAAATAGACTACTGGGTTCTAGATTAAAACTAGACCAGGCTAAAGGTAGATAGACTACTGGGTTCTAGATTAAAACTAGACCAGGCTAAAGGTAGAGAGACTACTGGGTTCTAGATTAAAACTAGACCTGGCCAAAGGTAGAGAGACTACTGGGTTCTAGATTAAAACTAGACCTGGCCAAAGGTAGAGAGACTACTGGGTTCTAGATTAAAACTAGACCAGGCTAAAGGTAGAGAGACTACTGGGTTCTAGATTAAAACTAGACCAGGCTAAAGTTAAATAGACTACTGGGTTCTAGATTAAAACTAGACCAGGCTAAAGGTAAAGACTACTGGGTTCTAGATTAAAACTAGACCAGGCTAAAGTGAAAGACTACTGGGTTCTAGATTAAAACTAGACCAGGCTAAAGGTAAATAGACTATTGGGTTCTAGATTAAAACTAGACCTGGCTAACGTTAAAGACTACTGGGTTCTAGAATAAAACTAGACCTGGCCAAAGGTAGAGAGACTACTGGGTTCTAGATTAGAACTAGACCAGGCTAAAGGTAAATAGACTACTGGGTTCTAGATTAAAACTAGACCAGGCTAAAGGTAAATAGACTACTGGGTTCTAGATTAGAACTAGACCAGGCTAAAGGTAAATAGACTACTGGGTTCTAGATTAGAACTAGACCAGGCTAAAGGTAAATAGACTACTGGGTTCTAGATTAAAACTAGACCTGGCCAAAGGTAGAGAGACTACTGGGTTCTAGATTAAAACTAGACCAGGCTAAAGGTAAATAGACTACTGGGTTCTAGATTAAAACTAGACCAGGCTAAAGGTAAATAGACTACTGGGTTCTAGATTAAAACTAGACCAGGCTAAAGGTAAATATACTACTGGGTTCTAGATTAAAACTAGACCAGGCTAAAGGTAAAGACTACTGGGTTCTAGATTAAAACTAGACCAGGCTAAAGGTAAATAGACTACTGGGTTCTAGATTAAAACTAGACCAGGCTAAAGGTAAATAGACTACTGGGTTCTAGATTAAAACTAGACCAGGCTAAAGGTAAATAGACTACTGGGTTCTAGATTAAAACTAGACCAGGCTAAAGGTAAAGACTACTGGGTTCTAGATTAAAACTAGACCAGGCTAAAGGTAGAGAGACTACTGGGTTCTAGATTAAAACTAGACCTGGCCAAAGGTAGAGAGACTACTGGGTTCTAGATTAAAACTAGACCTGGCCAAAGGTAGAGAGACTACTGGGTTCTAGATTAAAACTAGACCAGGCTAAAGTTAAATAGACTACTGGGTTCTAGATTAAAACTAGACCAGGCTAAAGGTAAAGACTACTGGGTTCTAGATTAAAACTAGACCAGGCTAAAGTGAAAGACTACTGGGTTCTAGATTAAAACTAGACCAGGCTAAAGGTAAATAGACTATTGGGTTCTAGATTAAAACTAGACCTGGCTAACGTTAAAGACTACTGGGTTCTAGAATAAAACTAGACCAGGCTAAAGGTAGAGAGACTACTGGGTTCTAGATTAGAACTAGACCAGGCTAAAGGTAAATAGACTACTGGGTTCTAGATTAAAACTAGACCAGGCTAAAGGTAAATAGACTACTGGGTTCTAGATTAGAACTAGACCAGGCTAAAGGTAAATAGACTACTGGGTTCTAGATTAGAACTAGACCAGGCTAAAGGTAAATAGACTACTGGGTTCTAGATTAAAACTAGACCAGGCTAAAGGTAAATAGACTACTGGGTTCTAGATTAAAACTAGACCAGGCTAAAGGTAAATAGACTACTGGGTTCTAGATTAAAACTAGACCAGGCTAAAGGTAAATAGACTACTGGGTTCTAGATTAAAACTAGACCAGGCTAAAGGTAAATAGACTACTGGGTTCTAGATTAAAACTAGACCAGGCTAAAGGTAAATATACTACTGGGTTCTAGATTAAAACTAGACCAGGCTAAAGGTAAAGACTACTGGGTTCTAGATTAAAACTAGACCAGGCTAAAGGTAAATAGACTACTGGGTTCTAGATTAAAACTAGACCAGGCTAAAGGTAAATAGACTACTGGGTTCTAGATTAAAACTAGACCAGGCTAAAGGTAAAGACTACTGGGTTCTAGATTAAAACTAGACCAGGCTAAAGGTAGAGAGACTACTGGGTTCTAGATTAAAACTAGACCTGGCCAAAGGTAGAGAGACTACTGGGTTCTAGATTAAAACTAGACCTGGCCAAAGGTAGAGAGACTACTGGGTTCTAGATTAAAACTAGACCAGGCTAAAGGTAAAGACTACTGGGTTCTAGATTAAAACTAGACCAGGCTAAAGGTAAAGACTACTGGGTTCTAGATTAAAACTAGACCAGGCTAAAGGTAAATAGACTACTGGGTTCTAGATTAGAACTAGACCAGGCTAAAGGTAAAGACTACTGGGTTCTAGGTTAAAACTAGACCAGGCTAAAGGTAAAGACTACTGGGTTCTAGATTAAAACTAGACCAGGCTAAAGGTAAAGACTACTGGGTTCTAGATTAGAACTAGACCAGGCTAAAGGTAAATAGACTACTGGGTTCTAGATTAGAACTAGACCAGGCTAAAGGTAAATAGACTACTGGGTTCTAGATTAAAACTAGACCTGGCCAAAGGTAGAGAGACTACTGGGTTCTAGATTAAAACTAGACCTGGCCAAAGGTAGAGAGACTACTGGGTTCTAGATTAAAACTAGACCAGGCTAAAGGTAAATAGACTACTGGGTTCTAGATTAAAACTAGACCAGGCTAAAGGTAAATAGACTACTGGGTTCTAGATTAAAACTAGACCAGGCTAAAGGTAAATAGACTACTGGGTTCCAGATTAAAACTAGACCAGGCTAAAGGTAGAGAGACTACTGGGTTCTAGATTAAAACTAGACCTGGCCAAAGGTAGAGAGACTACTGGGTTCTAGATTAAAACTAGACCAGGCTAAAGGTAAAGACTACTGGGTTCTAGATTAAAACTAGACCAGGCTAAAGTGAAAGACTACTGGGTTCTAGATTAAAACTAGACCAGGCTAAAGGTAAATAGACTACTGGGTTCTAGATTAAAACTAGACCTGGCTAACGTTAAAGACTACTGGGTTCTAGAATAAAACTAGACCAGGCTAAAGGTAGAGAGACTACTGGGTTCTAGATTAGAACTAGACCAGGCTAAAGGTAAATAGACTACTGGGTTCTAGATTAAAACTAGACCAGGCTAAAGGTAAAGACTACTGGGTTCTAGATTAAAACTAGACCAGGCTAAAGGTAGAGAGACTACTGGGTTCTAGATTAAAACTAGACCTGGCCAAAGGTAGAGAGACTACTGGGTTCTAGATTAAAACTAGACCTGGCCAAAGGTAGAGAGACTACTGGGTTCTAGATTAAAACTAGACCAGGCTAAAGGTAAAGACTACTGGGTTCTAGATTAAAACTAGACCAGGCTAAAGGTAAAGACTACTGGGTTCTAGATTAAAACTAGACCAGGCTAAAGGTAAATAGACTACTGGGTTCTAGATTAGAACTAGACCAGGCTAAAGGTAAAGACTACTGGGTTCTAGGTTAAAACTAGACCAGGCTAAAGGTAAAGACTACTGGGTTCTAGATTAAAACTAGACCAGGCTAAAGGTAAAGACTACTGGGTTCTAGATTAGAACTAGACCAGGCTAAAGGTAAATAGACTACTGGGTTCTAGATTAGAACTAGACCAGGCTAAAGGTAAATAGACTACTGGGTTCTAGATTAAAACTAGACCTGGCCAAAGGTAGAGAGACTACTGGGTTCTAGATTAAAACTAGACCTGGCCAAAGGTAGAGAGACTACTGGGTTCTAGATTAAAACTAGACCAGGCTAAAGGTAAATAGACTACTGGGTTCTAGATTAAAACTAGACCAGGCTAAAGGTAAATAGACTACTGGGTTCTAGATTAAAACTAGACCTGGCTAACGTTAAAGACTACTGGGTTCTAGAATAAAACTAGACCAGGCTAAAGGTAGAGAGACTACTGGGTTCTAGATTAAAACTAGACCAGGCTAAAGGTAGAGAGACTACTGGGTTCTAGATTAAAACTAGACCAGGCTAAAGGTAGAGAGACTACTGGGTTCTAGATTAGAACTAGACCAGGCTAAAGGTAAATAGACTACTGGGTTCTAGATTAAAACTAGACCAGGCTAAAGGTAAATAGACTGCTGGGTTCTAGATTAGAACTAGACCAGGCTAAAGGTAAATAGACTACTGGGTTCTAGATTAAAACTAGACCAGGCTAAAGTTAAATAGACTACTGGTTCTGGAATAAAGTTTGTAACGATATGATCATGGAATTAGCAAATGACTATGTGCTTTGCCACAGTTGGCCATTCCTCTAAATGTATGTTAGTGCAATAAGTTATTGTATATCTCTGACCATGTCCTCCCCTCCTCTGACCCACCTCTACTGCCCCCCCCCCCCCAGCCATAGAGTTGTCTCTAAAGGAGCAGCGTGGTCAGCCTGGGTCAGGGCTGTCTGGGTCAGGGCTGTACCCCAGTGCCTATTTCCTCTCTTCCCAGAGGCCTGAGGGCAGGAAGGTCAGGGCCATCTATGACTTTGAGGCTGCAGAGGACAACGAGCTCACCTTCAAGTCTGGAGAGATCATCTCTATCCTGGACGACAGGTCAGCTCACCCTGCCATTCCAACCCTAACCCCTAAACCCTATCCTTGCCATACCAACCCTAAACCCTTTCCCTGCTATACCAACCCTAAACCCTTTCCCTGCCATACCAACCCTAAACCCTATCCCTGCCATACCAACCCTAAACCCTATCCCTGCCATACCACTAACCCTGCCATACCACTAACCCTGTCATACCAACCCTAAACCCTATCCGTGCCATTCCAACCCTAACCCCTAAACCCTATCCTTGCCATACCAACCCTAAACCCTATCCCTGCCATACCACTAACCCTGCCATTCCAACCCTAAACCCTATCCCTGCCATACCACTAACCCTGCCATTCCAACCCTAACCCCTAAACCCTATCCCTGCCATACCACCCCGAAACCCTATCCCTGCCATACCACTAACCCTGCCATACCACTAACCCTGCCATACCACTAACCCTGCCATACCACTAACCCTGCCATACCACTAACCCTGCCATACCACTAACCCTGCCATACCACTAACTAACACTGCCATACCACTAACTAACACTGCCATACCACTAACTAACACTGCCATACCACTAACCCTGCCATACCACTAACCCTGCCATACCACTAACCCTGCCATACCACTAACCCTGCCATACCACTAACCCTGCCATACCACTAACCCTGCCATACCACTAACCCTGCCATACCAACCCTAAACCCTATCCGTGCCATTCCAACCCTAACCCCTAAACCCTATCCTTGCCATACCACCCCGAAACCCTATCCCTGCCATACCACCCCGAAACCCTATCCCTGCCATACCACTAACCCTGCCATACCACTAACCCTGCCATACCACTAACCCTGCCATACCACTAACCCTGCCATACCACTAACCCTGCCATACCACTAACCCTGCCATACCACTAACCCTGCCATACCAACCCTAAACCCTATCCGTGCCATTCCAACCCTAACCCCTAAACCCTATCCTTGCCATACCACCCCGAAACCCTATCCCTGCCATACCACCCCTAAACCCTATCCCTGCCATACCACTAACCCTGCCATACCACTAACCCTGCCATACCAACCCTAAACCCTATCCGTGCCATTCCAACCCTAACCCCTAAACCCTATCCTTGCCATACCACCCCGAAACCCTATCCCTGCCATACCACCCCGAAACCCTATCCCTGCCATACCACTAACCCTGCCATACCACTAACCCTGCCATACCACTAACCCTGCCATACCACTAACCCTGCCATACCACTAACCCTGCCATACCACTAACCCTGCCATACCACTAACCCTGCCATACCACTAACCCTGCCATACCACTATCCCTGCCATACCACTAACCCTGCCATACCAACCCTAAACCCTATCCGTGCCATTCCAACCCTAACCCCTAAACCCTATCCTTGCCATACCACCCCGAAACCCTATCCCTGCCATACCACCCCTAAACCCTATCCCTGCCATACCACCCCTAAACCCTATCCCTGCCATACCAACCCTAACCTCTAAATCCTATCCCTGCCATACCAACCTCTAAAACCTATCCCTGCCATACCAACCCTAAACCCTATCCCTGCCATACCAACCCTAACCTCTAAAACCTATCCCTGCCATACCAACCCTAACCCTTTAACTCTGGAGAGATCATCACTATCCTGGACGACAAGTCAGCTCACCCTGCCATACCACAGTGTGCTGTTTAGTTTGGGGGTAGTGGGTCTGTTTAGTCCAGGAGTAGTGGGCCCTGTTTAGTCCAGGAGTAGTGGCTCTGTTTAGTCCAGGAGTAGTGGCTCTGTTTAGTCCAGGAGTAGTGGCTCTGTTTAAAACAGTCCAGGAGTAGTGGCTTTGTTTAGTCCAGGAGTAGTGGGCCCTGTTTAGTCCAGGAGTAGTGGGTCTGTTTAGTCCAGGAGTAGTGGGCCCTGTTTAGTCCAGGAGTAGTGGGCCCTGTTTAGTCCAGGAGTAGTGGGTCTGTTTAGTCCAGGAGTAGTGGCTCTGTTTAGTCCAGGAGTAGTGGCTTTGTTTAGTCCAGGAGTAGTGGGTCCTGTTTAGTCCAGGAGTAGTGGGCCCTGTTTAGTCCAGGAGTAGTGGGCCCTGTTTAGTCCAGGAGTAGTGGCTCTGTTTAGTTCAGGAGTAGTGGCTTTGTTTAGTCCAGGAGTAGTGGGTCCTGTTTAGTCCAGGAGTAGTGGGCCCTGTTTAGTCCAGGAGTAGTGGGCCCTGTTTAGTCCAGGAGTAGTGGCTCTGTTTAGTCCAGGAGTAGTGGCTTTGTTTAGTCCAGGAGTAGTGGGTCCTGTTTAGTCCAGGAGTAGTGGGCCCTGTTTAGTCCAGGAGTAGTGGGCCCTGTTTAGTCCAGGAGTAGTGGGTCTGTTTAGTCCAGGAGTAGTGGCTCTGTTTAGTCCAGGAGTAGTGGCTTTGTTTAGTCCAGGAGTAGTGGGTCCTGTTTAGTCCAGGAGTAGTGGGCCCTGTTTAGTCCAGGAGTAGTGGGCCCTGTTTAGTCCAGGAGTAGTGGCTTTGTTTAGTCCAGGAGTAGTGGGTCCTGTTTAGTCCAGGAGTAGTGGGCCCTGTTTAGTCCAGGAGTAGTGGGTCCTGTTTAGTCCAGGAGTAGTGGCTCTGTTTAGTTCAGGAGTAGGGGTTCTACTGGTGTGTCTGGGAAACCAGTCCTTACTGTTCACTAACAGGCTGTATTTTGGGGTTTCAGTGACCCCAACTGGTGGAAAGGAGAAACGTATCAGGGAGTTGGACTATTCCCCTCAAACTTTGTAACGGCTGATCTGACTGCAGAGCCTGAGATGAGTGAGTTCACACGCACCATTTTAATTTACCTGACATTTGACCGGCACCATTTTAATTTACCGGACATTTGACCGGCACCATTTTAATTTACCGGACATTTGACCGGCACCATTTTAATTTACCGGACATTTGACCGGCACCATTTTAATTTACCGGACATTTGACCGGCACCATTTTAATTTACCGGACATTTGACCGGCACCATTTTAATTTACCGGACATTTGACCGGCACCATTTTAATTTACCGGACATTTGACCGGCACCATTTTAATTTACCGGACATTTGATACATTTACTGGACCCATATGTATTGGGTGCGTAACTGGATTAGGCCATCCACCACGGTGCTCAGAATGAAAGAAATCGCATTTAGAATATGGTAATTCATCTTAACAAAACGTCCAAATCCAGGATGCAACGAGTGTGTCCTCACCAAATTCTGATGCGCACTATGAAGATGTTAGAATAACTGTCCACATTTACTTTTCCTCAGCCAACAGGACGAGTAACGAATAGCCAAATCACCAGCTGTCAGTCTACTATCCCCCATAGTAGAAATGTTTACGTATTCTATTGGTCAGCTTGTGGAGAAAGAAACAGCCTGTTCCAATCAGACTCTGGGACAGTTGTGGGACGATAAATCCCAAGTTCATCCAACCAGTAGACCTAGGATACATAAACATAAACATTAACATTAAAAAGCAAGCAAGGAGTCTGATGCAACAGATACGTTTAGCTTAAGATGTTGATAAACCATTATTTCTTCACATTAAAACTGCTGCAATGTGCACAAGGCAGTAGGGCTATGCGCTAATGTTCGTTCCATAATTAAATTAGCGGGAAAACACAGTTGTCAAAAACGCACAAGCGGTTTCATGTGACAAAGAGGAAAATATCTGTTAGAAATGTAGAAAGAGGGGAGATCTAAAGATGCTACAACTAGCATGGGTTGCTAATATGACTAGGATGGGTTGCTAATAAGACTAGGATGGGATGCTAATATGACTAGGATGGGTTGCTAATATGACTAGGATGGGTTGCTAATATGACTAGGATGGGTTGCTAATATGACTAGGATGGGATGCTAATATGACTAGGATGGGTTGCTAATATGACTAGGATGGGTTGCTAATATGACTAGGATGGGTTGCTAATATGACTAGGATGGGTTGCTAATATGACTAGGATGGGATGCTAATATGACTAGGATGGGTTGCTAATATGACTAGGATGGGATGCTAATATGACTAGCATGGGTTGCTAATATGACTAGGATGGGTTGCTAATATGACTAGGATGGGATGCTAATATGACTAGGATGGGTTGCTAATATGACTAGGATGGGATGCTAATATCACTAGGATGGGTTGCTAATATGACTAGGATGGGATGCTAATATGACTAGGATGGGTTGCTAATATGACTAGGATGGGTTGCTAATATGACTAGGATGGGTTGCTAATATGACTAGGATGGGATGCTAATATGACTAGGATGGGATGCTAATATGACTAGGATGGGATGCTAATATGACTAGGATGGGATGCTAATATGACTAGGATGGGATGCTAATATGACTAGGATGGGTTGCTAATATGACTAGGATGGGTTGCTAATATGACTAGGATGGGTTGCTAATATGACTAGGATGGGTTGCTAATATGACTAGGATGGGTTGCTAATATGACTAGGATGGGATGCTAATATGACTAGGATGGGTTGCTAATATGACTAGGATGGGTTGCTAATATGACTAGGATGGTTGCTAATATGACTAGGATGGGATGCTAATATGACTAGGATGGGATGCTAATATGACTAGGATGGGATGCTAATATGACTAGGATGGGATGCTAATATGACTAGGATGGGTTGCTAATATGACTAGGATGGGTTGCTAATATGACTAGGATGGGTTGCTAATATGACTAGGATGGGATGCTAATATGACTAGGATGGGTTGCTAATATGACTAGGATGGGTTGCTAATATGACTAGGATGGGTTGCTAATATGACTAGGATGGGTTGCTAATATGACTAGGATGGGATGCTAATATGACTAGGATGGGATGCTAATATGACTAGGATGGGATGCTAATATGACTAGGATGGGATGCTAATATGACTAGGATGGGTTGCTAATATGACTAGGATGGGTTGCTAATATGACTAGGATGGGTTGCTAATATGACTAGGATGGGATGCTAATATGACTAGGATGGGTTGCTAATATGACTAGGATGGGATGCTAATATGACTAGGATGGGTTGCTAATATGACTAGGATGGGTTGCTAATATGACTAGGATGGGATGCTAATATGACTAGGATGGGTTGCTAATATGACTAGGATGGGTTGCTAATATGACTAGGATGGGTTGCTAATATGACTAGGATGGGTTGCTAATATGACTAGGATGGGTTGCTAATATGACTAGGATGGGATGCTAATATGACTAGGATGGGTTGCTAATATGACTAGGATGGGATGCTAATATGACTAGGATGGGATGCTAATATGACTAGGATGGGATGCTAATATGACTAGGATGGGATGCTAATATGACTAGGATGGGATGCTAATATGACTAGGATGGGTTGCTAATATGACTAGGATGGGTTGCTAATATGACTAGGATGGGTTGCTAATATGACTAGGATGGGATGCTAATATGACTAGGATGGGTTGCTAATATGACTAGGATGGGATGCTAATATGACTAGGATGGGTTGCTAATATGACTAGGATGGGTTGCTAATATGACTAGGATGGGATGCTAATATGACTAGGATGGGTTGCTAATATGACTAGGATGGGTTGCTAATATGACTAGGATGGGTTGCTAATATGACTAGGATGGGTTGCTAATATGACTAGGATGGGTTGCTAATATGACTAGGATGGGTTGCTAATATGACTAGGATGGGATGCTAATATGACTAGGATGGGATGCTAATATGACTAGGATGGGGTGCTAATATGACTAGGATTGTGCCTTTGGCCCAAATATTTTTAGGAAAGATAGTTGATTTGAAAACCAATAGAACATGAGAGAAATAGGCTACTGGTTCCAATGTCATATGGAAGTCTTTTTTTAAATAATTGCCTCCACGGATATGGTCTAATTTTGGGTAGGCTACTTTGAAGCAAGGTAAGACATGCCTCATAATGTCTTATGGGTTAGGGTTTGAAACAATTATGTGTTTTCAAAATTCATGCTGCCTCCAGCTCATTGCAAAGTGGTGTGTGATGCGCCGATGAAGGCTGCCTTCCGTTGCCTGTACATTTTAATGGCAAATGGGAAGCAGGCTTCAATCACCAGTTGAGAAATATAAATAGTAGCTCTTTTTAATCATCAAAACTGATTTTAACACAGGATTGATTGGGCTCGAAACATCTAACGAATTAGCAGTTTGAGATGCTGTAGCAGCAGATTTTCCACTCAAAGGCTCTGAATGCTGTGATGAATAGTAAGTCGCTCTGGATAAGAGCGTCTGCTAAATAACTAATTATTATTAATTATTATTATAATAGGATACATAACGAATATACACACGCACCAATTTAATTCCAGTAAATTATGGAAATGAACCTATAGACTGATAAGCATGCCCGGTAAAATGTATTTCCATCAACGAATAGGCTAAAGGGTAAGACTGACTATCTATCTATCTAGAATAAACTTAATAGGCTAAAAACAGTATTTTCTTCTCCTGGCCGCAGCCGTTGTTATTATTTTGACCAAAAGCTGTTTATTACTGGCTAACAGAAACCCTGACACACACACACACACACACACAAACACACAGTCTCCTTGGCTTTCTCCATGTCCCCCCGACTGTCTCCATGTTCTAGACTGTCCCCCCTGACTGTCCCCCGACTGTCTCCATGTCAGTCTCCCACGACTGTCTCCCACGACTGTGTCCCCCGATTGTCACCCCAACTCACTCGCTGACTGTCCCCCTGACTGTCTCTGTGTCCCCCCCGGCCTGTCCCCCTGACTGTGTCCATGTCCCTCTGACTGTCCTGTGTCCACAGTGAAGACAGAAAATACAGTTCAGTGTGGAGATCCTGACACGCACACACGTGCACTTACAAACACACTATCCCACTGACTGTCTCCATGTCCCCCTGGCTGTCTCCATGTCCCCCTGGCTGTCTCCATGTCCCCCTGACTGTCCTGTGTCCACAGTGAAGACAGAAAAGAAGTCAGTGCAGTTCAGTGAGGAGATCCAGGTGGAGCGCATAGAGCCTGAACCTGAAGCGGTCTACATAGACGAGGTACTAACGCTTTATTCTACAGCTTAATGTAACCTACCAGTCAAAGGTTTGGACACACCTACTCATTCAAGGGCTTTTCTTTATTTTTACTATTTTCTACATTGTAGAATAATAGTGAAGACATCAAAACTATGATTTAACACATATGGAATCATGTAGTAACCAAAGAAGTGTTAAACAAATCAAAGTATATTTGAGATTCTTCAAATAGCCACTCTTTGACTCAACCAGCTTCATGAGGATTGCTTTTCCAACAGTCTTGAAGGAGTTCCCACATATGCTGAGCACTTGTTGGCTGCTTTTCCTTCACTCTGCGGTCCAACTCATCCCAAACCATCTCAATTGGGTGATTGTGGATGCCAGGTCATCTGATGCAGCACTCCATCACTCTCCTTCTTGGTCAAATAGCCCTTTATACAGCCTGGAGGTATGTTTTGGGTCATTGTCCTGTTGAAAAACCAATGATAGTCCCACAAAGCGCAAACCAGATGGGATGGCGTATCGCTGCAGAATGCTGTGGTAGCCATGCTGGTTAAGTGTGCCTTGAATTCTAAATAAATCACAGTGTCACCAGCAAAGCACCCCCACACCATCACACCACCTCCTCCATGCTTTACGGTGGGAACTACACAAGCGGAAATAATCCGTTCACCCACACCGCGTCTCACAAAGACACAGTGGTTTGAACCAAATATCCAGGCCAAATTTCCACCTGTCTAATGTCCATTGATCATGTTTCTTGGCCCAAGCAAGTCTCTTCTTATTATTGGTGTCCATTAATAGTGGTTTCTTTGCAGCAATTCGACCATGAAGGCCTGATTCACACAGTCCCCTCTGAACAGTTGATGTTGAGATGTCTGTTACATGAACTCTGTGAAGCATTTGTTTGGGCTGCAATTTCTGAGGCTGGTAACTCTAATAAACGTTTCCTCTGCAGCAGAGGTAACTTTGGGTCTTCCATTCCTGTGGCGGTCCTCATGAGAGCCAGTTTCATCATAGCGCTTGATGTGTTATTTCATAGTTTTGATGTCTTAACTATTATTCTACAGTGTAAAAATTAATGAGTAGGTGTGTCCAAACTTTTGACAGGTACTGTAAGTATTCAGACCCTTTACTCAGTACTTTGTAGAAGCACCTTTGGCAGCGATTACAGCCTCAAGTCTTCTTGGGTATGACGCTACAAGCTTGGTACACCTGTATTTGGGGAGTTTCTCCCATTCTTCTATGCAGATCCTCTCAAGCTCTGTCAGGTTGGATGGGGAGCGTCGCTGCACAGCTATTTTCAGGTCTCTCCAGAGATGTTCAATCGGGTTCAAGTCCGGGCTCTGGCTGGGCCACTCAAGGATAATGAGACTTGTCCCAAAGCCACTCCTGCATTGTCTTGGCTGTGTGCTTAGGGTCGTTGTCCTGTTGGAAGGTAAACCTTCGCCCCAGTCTGAGGTCCTTTTCTCTGTTCATCTTTCCCTCGATCCTGACTGGTCTCCCAGTCCCTGCCGCTGAAAAACATCCCCACAGCATGATGCTGCCACCACCATGCTTCACCTTAGGGATGGTTCCAGATTTCCTCAATATGTGACGCTTGGCATTCAGGCCAAATAGTTCAATATTGGTTTCATCAGACCAGAGAATCTTGTTTCTCATGGTCTGAGAGTCCTTTAGGTGCCTTTTGGAAAATTCCAAGCAGCCTGTAATGTGCCTCTTACTGAGGAGTGGCTTCTGTCTGGCCACTCTACCATAAAGGCCTTATTGGTGGAGTGGTGCAGAGAGGGTTGTCCTTCTGGAAGGTTCTCCAGTCTCCACAGAGGAACTCTGGAGCTCTGTCAGAGTGACCATCAGGTTCTTGGTCACCACCTTGACCAAGGCCCTTCTCTCCCGATTGCTCAGCTCTATGAAGAGTCTTGGTGGTTCCAAACTTATTGCATTTAAGAATTATGGAGGCCACTGTGTCCTTGGGGACCTTCAATGCTGCGGACATTTTTTGGTACCCTTCCCCAGATCTGTGCCTTGACACATTCCTGTCTCGGAGCTCTCCTGAAATGTCGATCGACCTCATGGCTTGATTTTTGCTCTGAGAAAGACTGTCAACTGTGGGACCTTATATAGACAGGTGTGTGCCTTTCCAAATCATGTCCAATCAATTGCATTTAATACAGGCGGACTCCAATCCAGTTGTAGAAACATCTCAAGGATGATCAATGGAAACAGGATGCACCTGAGCTCAATTTCGAGTCTCATAGCAAAGGGTCTGAATACTTATGTAAAGAAGGTATTTTATTTGTAATACATGCAAACATTTCTAAAAAACTTTTTTCGCTTTGTCGTTATGGGGTATTGTGTGTAGATTGAGGATTTTATTGTATTTAATCAATTTTATAATAAGGCTGTAACGTAACAAAATGTGGAAAAAGGAAGGTGGTCTGAATACTTTCCGAATGCACTGTATATACGAAAGTATGTGGACACCCCTTTGAAATTAGTGGATTCAGCTATTTCAGCCACAGCCGTTGCTGACAGGTGTATACAATTGAGCACACAGACATGCCATCTCCATAGACAAACATTGGCAGTGTAATGGCCTTACTGAAGCGCTCAGTGACTTTCAACGTGGCACAGTCATAGGATGCCAACTTTCCAACAAGTCAGTTTGTAAAATTTCTGCCCTGCTAGAGTTGCCCCGGTCAACTGTAAGTGCTGTTATTGTGAAGTGGAAACGTCTAGGAGCAACCGCGAAGTGATAGGCCAGAAGCACACAGAACGGGACCGCCGAGTGCTGAACCGCATAGCGCATAAAAAGATTTTGTCCTCGGTTGAAACACTCACTACCGAGTTACAAACTGCCACTGGAAGTGACGCCAGCACAGGAACTGTTCGTCGGGAACTGCATATATAATGGGCTTCCATGCCTAAAATCACCATGCGAAATGTCATGTGTCGGCTGGAGTGGTGTAAAGCTTGCCGCCATTGGACTCTGGAGCACTGGAAATGCGTTCTCTGGAGGGATGTATCACGCTTAACCATCTGGCAGTCCGACGGACGAATCTGGGTTTGGTGGATGCCAGGAGAACTCTACCTGCCCCAATGCATAGTGCCAGCTGTAAAGTTTGGTGGAGGAGGAATAATGGTCTGGGGCTGTTTTTCATGGTTCGGGCTAGGCCCCTTAGTTCCAGTGAAGGGAAATCTTAACACTACAGCATACAATGACATTCTAGACGATTCTGTGCTTCCAACTTTGTGGCAACAGTCTGGGGAAGGCTCTTTCCTGTTTCAGCATGATAATGCCCTTGTGCACAAAGCGAGGTCAATACAGAAATGGTTTGTCGAGATAGGTGTGGAAGAACTTGACTGGCCTGCACAGAGCCCTGACCTCAACCCCATAGAACACCTTTGGGATGAATTGGAACGCCGACTGCGAGCCAGGCCTAATCGCCCAACATCAGTACCCGACCTCACTAATGCTCTTGTGGCTGAATGGAAGCAAGTCCCTGCAGCAATGTTCCAACATCTAGTGGAAAGCCTTCCCAGAAGAGTGGAGGCTGTTATAGCAGCAAAGGAGGGACCAATTCCATATAAATGCCCATGATATTGGAATGAGATGGTTGACGACAAGGTGTCCACATACTTTTGGTCATGTAGTAGATATACTTAGTATACAAAACATTAAGAACACCTGAACTTTCCATGACATAGACTATCCAAGTGAATCCAGGTGAAAGCTATGAGCCCTTATTGATGTCACTTGTTAAATTCACTTCAATGAAGTGGGGGAGACAAATTAAATAATTATTTTTAATTCTTGAGACAATTGAGACATGGATTGTGTGTGTGTGCCATTCAGAAGGGGAATGGGCAAGACAAAATATTTAAGTGCCTTTGAACGGCGTATGGTAGTAGGTGCCAGGTGCATCGGTTTGTGTCAAGAACTGCAACACTGCTAGTTTTTCCACGCTCAACAGTTTCCTGTGTGTATCAAGCATGGTCCACCACCCAAAGGACATCCAGCCAACTGGACACAACTGTGGGAAGCGTTGGAGTCAACATGGGCCAGCATCCCTGTGGGAAGTGTTGAAGTCAACATGGGCCAGCATCCCTGTGGGAAGCGTTGGAGTCAACATGGGCCAGCATCCCTGTGGGAAGTGTTGAAGTCAACATGGGCCAGCATCCCTGTGGGAAGCGTTGGAGTCAACATGGGGCAGTATCCCTGTGGGAAGTGTTGAAGTCAACATGGGCCAGCATCCCTGTGGAATGCTTTCGACACCTTGTAGAGTCCGTGGCCCGACGAATGGAGGCTGTTCTGAGGGCAAAATATTAGGAAGGTGTTCTTAGGGTTAGGGGTTAAGACTTTAGGGGTTTCTTAGACTTCTACTAATGTTTTACTTCCTTTTATAAAAAATCTAAAGTTCAATGTGGTTCTTTTTCCAGGAGAAGATGGACCAGCTGCTGCAGATGATCCAGAGTGCAGATCCAACAGACAACCAGTCTGACGCCTGTGAACTGCTACAGCTGGAAGGTGAGACCAACTAACTAACTAACTATTACTACCTAACTAACTATTACTACCTAACTAACTGCTACAGCTGGAAGGTGAGACCAACTAACTAACTAACTAACTAACTATTACTACCTAACTAACTGCTACAGCTGGAGGGTGAGACCAACTAACTAACTAACTATTACTACCTAACTAACTGCTACAGCTGGAGGGTGAGAATGACTTACTAACTAACTATTACTACCTAACTAACTGCTACAGCTGGAGGGTGAGACCAACTTACTAACTAACTAACTAACTATTACTACCTAACTAACTGCTACAGCTGGAGGGTGAGACCAACTTACTAACTAACTAACTATTACTACCTAACTAACTGCTACAGCTGGAAGGTGAGACCAACTAACTAACTAACTAACTAACTATTACTACCTAACTAACTGCTACAGCTGGAGGGTGAGACCAACTTACTAACTAACTATTACTACCTAACTAACTGCTACAGCTGGAAGGTGAGACCAACTTACTAACTAACTATTACTACCTAACTAACTGCTACAGCTGGAGGGTGAGACCAACTTACTAACTAACTATTACTACCTAACTAACTGCTACAGCTGGAAGGTGAGACCAACTAACTAACTAACTATTACTACCTAACTAACCGCTACAGCTGGAGGGTGAGACCAACTAACTAACTAACTAACTATTACTACCTAACTAACCGCTACAGCTGGAGGGTGAGACCAACTAACTAACTAACTATTACTACCTAACTAACTACTACAGTGCCGACTAGGTGAAAAATCTGTCGATGTGCCCTTGAGCAAGGCACTTAACCCTAATTGCTCATGTAAGTCGCTCTGGATAAGAGCGTCTGCTAAATGACGTAAATGTAAATGTACAGCTGGATGGTAAGACTGACTTACTAACTAACTATTACTACCTAACTAACTGCTACAGCTAGAGGGTGAGACCAACTAACTAACTATTACTACCTAACTAACTGCTACAGCTGGATGGTAAGCCTGACTTACTAACTAACTATTACTACCTAACTAACTCTTACAGCTAGAGGGTGAGACTGACTTATTAACTAACTATTACAGCTAGAGGGTGAGACCAACTAACTAACTAACTATTACTACCTAACTAACTGCTACAGCTGGATGGTAAGACTGACTTACTAACTAACTATTACTACCTAACTAACTGCTACAGCTAGAGGGTGAGACCAACTAACTAACTAACTATTACTACCTAACTAACTGCTACAGCTGGATGGTAATACTGACTTCCTAACTAACTATTACTACCTAACTAACTGCTACAGCTAGAGGGTGAGACTGACTTACTAATTAACTATTACAGCTAGAGGGTGAGACCAACTAACTAACTAACTATTACTACCTAACTAACTGCTACAGCTGGATGGTAATACTGACTTCCAAACTAACTATTACTACCTAACTAACTGCTACAGCTAGAGGGTGAGACTGACTTACTAATTAACTATTACTACCTAACTAACTGCTACAGCTGGATGGTAATACTGACTTCCTAACTAACTATTACTACCTAACTAACTGCTACAGCTAGAGGGTGAGACTGACTTACTAACTAACTATTACTACCTAACTAACTGCTACAGCTGGATGGTAATACTGACTTCCTAACTAACTATTACTACCTAACTAACTGCTACAGCTGGAGGGTAAGACTGACTTACTAACTAACTATTACTACCTAACTAACTCTTACAGCTAGAGGGTGAGACTGACTTACTTACTAACTAACTATTACTACCTAACTAACTGCTACAGCTGGAGGGTGAGACTGACTTACTAACTAACTGCTACAGCTGGAGGGTGAGACCAACCAACTAACTAACTATTACTACCTAACTAACTGCTACAGCTGGAGGGTGAGACTGACTTACTAACTAACTATTACTACCTAACTAACTCTTACAGCTAGAGGGTGAGACTGACTTACTTACTAACTAACTATTACTACCTAACTAACTGCTACAGCTGGATGGTAAGACTGACTTACTAACTAACTATTACTACCTAACTAACTCTTACAGCTAGAGGGTGAGACTGACTTACTAACTAACTCTTACAGCTAGAGGGTGAGACCAACTAACTAACTAACTATTACTACCTAACTAACTGCTACAGCTGGAGGGTAAGACTGACTTACTAACTAACGCTTACAGCTAGAGGGTGAGACTGACTTACTAACTAACTATTACTACCTAACTAACTCTTACAGCTAGAGGGCGAGACCAACTTCCTAACTAACTATTACTACCTAACTAACTGCTACAGCTGGAGGGTAAGACTGACTTACTAACTAACTATTACTACCTAACTAACTCTTACAGCTAGAGGGTGAGACTGACTTACTTACTAACTAACTATTACTACCTAACTAACTCTTACAGCTAGAGGGTGAGACTGACTTACTAACTAACTATTACAGCTAGAGGGTGAGACCAACTTCCTAACTAACTATTACTACCTAACTAACTGCTACAGCTGGAGGGTAAGACTGACTTACTAACTAATTCTTACAGCTAGACTGATTTAAATACTGACTTACTAAACAACTATTACTAAGTAACTAACGCTTACAGCTAGAGGGTAAGACTGACTGACTAACTCTTACAGCTAGAGGGTAAGACTGACTAACTAACTCTTACAGCTAGAGGGTAAGACTGACTAACTAACTCTTACAGCTAAAGGGTAAGACTGACTAAATAACTTACAGCTAAAGGGTAAGACTGACTAAATAACTTACAGCTAAAGGGTAAGACTGACTAACTAACTCTTACAGCTAGAGGGTAAGACTGACTGACTAACTCTTACAGCTAGAGGGTAAGACTGACTAACTAACTCTTACAGCTAGAGGGTAAGACTGACTAACTCTTACAGCTAAAGGGTAAGAATGACTAACTAAATAACTCTTACAGCTAGAGGGTAAGACTGACTAAATAACTCTTACAGCTAGAGGGTAAGACTGACTAACTCTTACAGCTAAAGGGTAAGAATGACTAACTAAATAACTCTTACAGCTAGAGGGTAAGACTGACTAAATAACTCTTACAGCTAGAGGGTAAGAATGACTAACTGAATAACTCTTACAGCTAGAGGGTAAGACTGACTAAATAACTCTTACAGCTAAAGGGTAAGAATGACTAACTAAATAACTCTTACAGCTAGAGGGTAAGACTGACTAAATAACTCTTACAGCTAAAGGGTAAGAATGACTAACTAAATAACTCTTACAGCTAGAGGGTAAGAATGACTAAATAACTCTTACAGCTAGAGGGTAAGACTGACTAACTAACTCTTACAGCTAGAGGGTAAGAATGACTGACTAACTCTTACAGCTAGAGGGTAAGACTGACTAACTAACTCTTACAGCTAGAGGGTAAGACTGACTAAATAACTCTTACAGCTAAAGGGTAAGACTGACTAAATAACTCTTACAGCTAGAGGGTAAGAATGACTAAATAACTCTTACTGCTAGAGGGTAAGACTGACTAAATAACTCTTACAGCTAGAGGGTAAGACTGACTAAATAACTCTTACAGCTAGAGGGTAAGAATGACTAAATAACTCTTACAGCTAGAGGGTAAGAATGACTAAATAACTCTTACAGCTAAAGGGTAAGAATGACTAACTAAATAACTCTTACAGCTAGAGGGTAAGACTGACTAAATAACTCTTACAGCTAGAGGGTAAGAATGACTAACTAACTCTTACAGCTAGAGGGTAAGACTGACTAAATAACTCTTACAGCTAGAGGGTAAGAATGACTAAATAAACTCTTACAGCTAAAGGGTAAGAATGACTAACTAAATAACTCTTACAGCTAGAGGGTAAGACTGACTAAATAACTCTTACAGCTAGAGGGTAAGAATGACTAACTAACTCTTACAGCTAGAGGGTAAGACTGACTAAATAACTCTTACAGCTAAAGGGTAAGACTGACTAAATAACTCTTACAGCTAAAGGGTAAGAATGACTAACTAACTCTTACAGCTAGAGGGTAAGAAGAGGGTAAGAATGACTAAATAACTCTTACAGCTAGAGGGTAAGAATGACTAACTCTTACAGCTAGAGGGTAAGACTGACTAAATAACTCTTACAGCTAGAGGGTAAGAATGACTAAATAACTCTTACAGTTAAAGGGTAAGACTGACTAACTCTTACAGCTAAAGGGTAAGACTGACTAAATAACTCTTACAGCTAAAGGGTAAGAATGACTAACTAACTCTTACAGCTAGAGGGTAAGACTGACTAAATAACTCTTACAGCTAGAGGGTAAGAATGACTAAATAACTCTTACAGTTAAAGGGTAAGACTGACTAACTCTTACAGCTAAAGGGTAAGACTGACTAAATAACTCTTACAGCTAAAGGGTAAGAATGACTAACTAACTCTTACAGCTAGAGGGTAAGACTGACTAAATAACTCTTACAACTAGAGGGTAAGAATGACTAACTAACTCTTACAGCTAGAGGGTAAGAATGACTAAATAACTCTTACAGCTAAAGGGTAAGACTGACTAACTCTTACAGCTAGAGGGTAAGACTGACTAAATAACTCTTACAGCTAGAGGGTAAGAATGACTAAATAACTCTTACAGTTAAAGGGTAAGACTGACTAACTCTTACAGCTAAAGGGTAAGACTGACTAAATAACTCTTACAGCTAAAGGGTAAGAATGACTAACTAACTCTTACAGCTAGAGGGTAAGACTGACTAAATAACTCTTACAGCTAGAGGGTAAGAATGACTAACTAACTCTTACAGCTAGAGGGTAAGAATGACTAAATAACTCTTACAGCTAAAGGGTAAGAATGACTAACTCTTACAGCTAGAGGGTAAGACTGACTAAATAACTCTTACAGCTAGAGGGTAAGACTGACTAACTAACTCTTACAGCTAGAGGGTAAGACTGACTAACTCTTACAGCTAGGGGGTAAGACTGACTAAATAACTCTTACAGCTAGAGGGTAAGAATGACTAACTAACTCTTACAGCTAGAGGGTAAGAATGACTAACTAACTCTTACAGCTAGAGGGTAAGAATGACTAAATAACTCTTACTGCTAGAGGGTAAGACTGACTAAATAACTCTTACAGCTAGAGGGTAAGAATGACTAAATAACTCTTACAGCTAGAGGGTAAGAATGACTAAATAACTCTTACAGCTAAAGGGTAAGAATGACTAACTAAATAACTCTTACAGCTAGAGGGTAAGAATGACTAACTAAATAACTCTTACAGCTAGAGGGTAAGACTGACTAAATAACTCTTACAGCTAGAGGGTAAGACTGACTAAATAACTCTTACAGCTAGAGGGTAAGAATGACTAAATAAACTCTTACAGCTAAAGGGTAAGAATGACTAACTAAATAACTCTTACAGCTAGAGGGTAAGACTGACTAAATAACTCTTACAGCTAGAGGGTAAGAATGACTAACTAACTCTTACAGCTAGAGGGTAAGACTGACTAAATAACTCTTACAGCTAAAGGGTAAGACTGACTAAATAACTCTTACAGCTAGAGGGTAAGAATGACTAAATAACTCTTACAGCTAAAGGGTAAGAATGACTAACTAAATAACTCTTACAGCTAGAGGGTAAGACTGACTAAATAACTCTTACAGCTAGAGGGTAAGAATGACTAACTAACTCTTACAGCTAGAGGGTAAGACTGACTAAATAACTCTTACAGCTAGAGGGTAAGACTGACTAAATAACTCTTACAGCTAGATGGTAAGAATGACTAAATAACTCTTACAGCTAAAGGGTAAGAATGACTAACTAACTCTTACAGCTAGAGGGTAAGACTGACTAAATAACTCTTACAGTTAGAGGGTAAGAATGACTAAATAACTCTTACAGCTAGAGGGTAAGAATGACTAACTCTTACAGCTAGAGGGTAAGAATGACTAAATAACTCTTACAGCTAAAGGGTAAGACTGACTAACTCTTACAGCTAGAGGGTAAGACTGACTAAATAACTCTTACAGCTAGAGGGTAAGAATGACTAAATAACTCTTACAGTTAAAGGGTAAGACTGACTAACTCTTACAGCTAAAGGGTAAGACTGACTAAATAACTCTTACAGCTAAAGGGTAAGAATGACTAACTAACTCTTACAGCTAGAGGGTAAGACTGACTAAATAACTCTTACAGCTAGAGGGTAAGAATGACTAAATAACTCTTACAGTTAAAGGGTAAGACTGACTAACTCTTACAGCTAAAGGGTAAGACTGACTAAATAACTCTTACAGCTAAAGGGTAAGAATGACTAACTAACTCTTACAGCTAGAGGGTAAGACTGACTAAATAACTCTTACAACTAGAGGGTAAGAATGACTAACTAACTCTTACAGCTAGAGGGTAAGAATGACTAAATAACTCTTACAGCTAAAGGGTAAGACTGACTAACTCTTACAGCTAGAGGGTAAGACTGACTAAATAACTCTTACAGCTAGAGGGTAAGAATGACTAAATAACTCTTACAGTTAAAGGGTAAGACTGACTAACTCTTACAGCTAAAGGGTAAGACTGACTAAATAACTCTTACAGCTAAAGGGTAAGAATGACTAACTAACTCTTACAGCTAGAGGGTAAGACTGACTAAATAACTCTTACAGCTAGAGGGTAAGAATGACTAACTAACTCTTACAGCTAGAGGGTAAGAATGACTAAATAACTCTTACAGCTAAAGGGTAAGAATGACTAACTCTTACAGCTAGAGGGTAAGACTGACTAAATAACTCTTACAGCTAGAGGGTAAGACTGACTAACTAACTCTTACAGCTAGAGGGTAAGACTGACTAACTCTTACAGCTAGGGGGTAAGACTGACTAAATAACTCTTACAGCTAGAGGGTAAGAATGACTAACTAACTCTTACAGCTAGAGGGTAAGAATGACTAACTAACTCTTACAGCTAGAGGGTAAGACTGACTAAATAACTCTTACAGCTAAAGGGTAAGACTGACTAAATAACTCTTACAGCTAAAGGGTAAGAATGACTAACTAACTCTTACAGCTAGAGGGTAAGAATGACTAAATAACTCTTACTGCTAGAGGGTAAGACTGACTAAATAACTCTTACAGCTAGAGGGTAAGAATGACTAAATAACTCTTACAGCTAGAGGGTAAGAATGACTAAATAACTCTTACAGCTAAAGGGTAAGAATGACTAACTAAATAACTCTTACAGCTAGAGGGTAAGACTGACTAAATAACTCTTACAGCTAGAGGGTAAGAATGACTAACTAACTCTTACAGCTAGAGGGTAAGACTGACTAAATAACTCTTACAGCTAGAGGGTAAGAATGACTAAATAAACTCTTACAGCTAAAGGGTAAGAATGACTAACTAAATAACTCTTACAGCTAGAGGGTAAGACTGACTAAATAACTCTTACAGCTAGAGGGTAAGAATGACTAACTAACTCTTACAGCTAGAGGGTAAGACTGACTAAATAACTCTTACAGCTAAAGGGTAAGACTGACTAAATAACTCTTACAGCTAGAGGGTAAGAATGACTAAATAACTCTTACAGCTAAAGGGTAAGAATGACTAACTAAATAACTCTTACAGCTAGAGGGTAAGACTGACTAAATAACTCTTACAGCTAGAGGGTAAGAATGACTAACTAACTCTTACAGCTAGAGGGTAAGACTGACTAAATAACTCTTACAGCTAGAGGGTAAGACTGACTAAATAACTCTTACAGCTAGATGGTAAGAATGACTAAATAACTCTTACAGCTAAAGGGTAAGAATGACTAACTAACTCTTACAGCTAGAGGGTAAGACTGACTAAATAACTCTTACAGTTAGAGGGTAAGAATGACTAAATAACTCTTACAGCTAGAGGGTAAGAATGACTAACTCTTACAGCTAGAGGGTAAGAATGACTAAATAACTCTTACAGCTAAAGGGTAAGACTGACTAACTCTTACAGCTAGAGGGTAAGACTGACTAAATAACTCTTACAGCTAGAGGGTAAGAATGACTAAATAACTCTTACAGTTAAAGGGTAAGACTGACTAACTCTTACAGCTAAAGGGTAAGACTGACTAAATAACTCTTACAGCTAAAGGGTAAGAATGACTAACTAACTCTTACAGCTAGAGGGTAAGACTGACTAAATAACTCTTACAGCTAGAGGGTAAGAATGACTAAATAACTCTTACAGTTAAAGGGTAAGACTGACTAACTCTTACAGCTAAAGGGTAAGACTGACTAAATAACTCTTACAGCTAAAGGGTAAGAATGACTAACTAACTCTTACAGCTAGAGGGTAAGACTGACTAAATAACTCTTACAACTAGAGGGTAAGAATGACTAACTAACTCTTACAGCTAGAGGGTAAGAATGACTAAATAACTCTTACAGCTAAAGGGTAAGACTGACTAACTCTTACAGCTAGAGGGTAAGACTGACTAAATAACTCTTACAGCTAGAGGGTAAGAATGACTAAATAACTCTTACAGTTAAAGGGTAAGACTGACTAACTCTTACAGCTAAAGGGTAAGACTGACTAAATAACTCTTACAGCTAAAGGGTAAGAATGACTAACTAACTCTTACAGCTAGAGGGTAAGACTGACTAAATAACTCTTACAGCTAGAGGGTAAGAATGACTAACTAACTCTTACAGCTAGAGGGTAAGAATGACTAAATAACTCTTACAGCTAAAGGGTAAGAATGACTAACTCTTACAGCTAGAGGGTAAGACTGACTAAATAACTCTTACAGCTAGAGGGTAAGACTGACTAACTAACTCTTACAGCTAGAGGGTAAGACTGACTAACTCTTACAGCTAGGGGGTAAGACTGACTAAATAACTCTTACAGCTAGAGGGTAAGAATGACTAACTAACTCTTACAGCTAGAGTTTAAGAATGACTAACTAACTCTTACAGCTAGAGGGTAAGACTGACTAAATAACTCTTACAGCTAAAGGGTAAGACTGACTAAATAACTCTTACAGCTAAAGGGTAAGAATGACTAACTAACTCTTACAGCTAGAGGGTAAGAATGACTAACTAACTCTTACAGCTAGAGGGTAAGACTGACTAAATAACTCTTACAGCTAGAGGGTAAGAATGACTAAATAACTCTTACAGCTAAAGGGTAAGAATGACTAACTAACTCTTACAGCTAGAGGGTAAGACTGACTAAATAACTCTTACAGCTAGAGGGTAAGACTGACTAAATAACTCTTACAGCTAGAGGGTAAGACTGACTAAATAACTCTTACAGCTAAAGGGTAAGACTGACTAAATAACTCTTACAGCTAGAGGGTAAGAATGACTAAATAACTCTTACAGCTAGAGGGTAAGAATGACTAAATAACTCTTACAGCTAAAGGGTAAGAATGACTAACTAACTCTTACAGCTAGAGGGTAAGACTGACTAAATAACTCTTACAGCTAGAGGGTAAGACTGACTAACTAACTCTTACAGCTAGAGGGTAAGAATGACTAAATAACTCTTACAGCTAGAGGGTAAGATTGACTAACTAACTCTTACAGCTAGAGGGTAAGAATGACTAACTAACTCTTACAGCTAGAGGGTAAGAATGACTAAATAACTCTTACAGCTAGAGGGTAAGACTGACTAAATAACTCTTACAGCTAAAGGGTAAGACTGACTAAATAACTCTTACAGCTAAAGGGTAAGAATGACTAACTAACTCTTACAGCTAGAGGGTAAGAATGACTAAATAACTCTTACAGCTAGAGGGTAAGACTGACTAAATAACTCTTACAGCTAGAGGGTAAGACTGACTAAATAACTCTTACAGCTAGAGGGTAAGAATGACTAACTCTTACAGCTAGAGGGTAAGACTGACCAAATAACTCTTACAGCTAGAGGGTAAGAATGACTAAATAACTCTTACAGCTAGAGGGTAAGAATGACTAAATAACTCTTACAGCTAGAGGGTAAGACTGACTAAATAACTCTTACAGCTAAAGGGTAAGAATGACTAACTAAATAACTCTTACAGCTAGAGGGTAAGACTGACTAAATAACTCTTACAGCTAAAGGGTAAGAATGACTAACTAAATAACTCTTACAGCTAGAGGGTAAGACTGACTAAATAACTCATACAGCTAGAGGGTAAGACTGACTAAATAACTCTTACAGCTAGAGGGTAAGAATGACTAACTAACTCTTACAGCTAGAGGGTAAGACTGACTAACTAACTCTTACAGCTAGAGGGTAAGACTGACTAAATAACTCTTACAGCTAGGGGGTAAGAATGACTAAATAACTCTTACAGCTAGAGGGTAAGAATGACTAAATAACTCTTACAGCTAGAGGGTAAGACTGACTAACTCTTACAGCTAAAGGGTAAGAATGACTAAATAACTCTTACAGCTAGATGGTAAGAATGACTAACTAACTCTTACAGTTAAAGGGTAAGACTGACTAACTCTTACAGCTAGAGGGTAAGACTGACTAAATAACTCTTATAGCTAGAGGGTAAGACTGACTAAATAACTCTTACAGCTAAAGGGTAAGAATGACTAACTAAATAACTCTTACAGCTAGAGGGTAAGACTGACTAAATAACTCTTACAGCTAAAGGGTAAGAATGACTAACTAAATAACTCTTACAGCTAGAGGGTAAGACTGACTAAATAACTCTTACAGCTAAAGGGTAAGAATGACTAACTAAATAACTCTTACAGCTAGAGGGTAAGACTGACTAAATAACTCATACAGCTAGAGGGTAAGACTGACTAAATAACTCTTACAGCTAGAGGGTAAGAATGACTAACTAACTCTTACAGCTAGAGGGTAAGACTGACTAAATAACTCTTACAGCTAGAGGGTAAGACTGACTAAATAACTCTTACAGCTAGAGGGTAAGACTGACTAAATAACTCTTACAGCTAGAGGGTAAGACTGACTAAATAACTCTTACAGCTAGAGGGTAAGAATGACTAAATAACTCTTACAGCTAGAGGGTAAGAATGACTAAATAACTCTTACAGCTAGAGGGTAAGAATGACTAACTCTTACAGCTAGAGGGTAAGAATGACTAAATAACTCTTACAGCTAGAGGGTAAGACTGACTAAATAACTCTTACAGCTAAAGGGTAAGACTGACTAAATAACTCTTACAGCTAGGGGGTAAGAATGACTAAATAACTCTTACAGCTAGAGGGTAAGAATGACTAAATAACTCTTACAGCTAGAGGGTAAGAATGACTAACTCTTACAGCTAGAGGGTAAGAATGACTAAATAATTCTTACAGCTAGAGGGTAAGACTGACTAAATAACTCTTACAGCTAGAGGGTAAGACTGACTAAATAACTCTTACAGCTAGGGGGTAAGAATGACTAAATAATTCTTACAGCTAGAGGGTAAGAATGACTAAATAACTCTTACAGCTAGAGGGTAAGACTGACTAACTCTTACAGCTAAAGGGTAAGAATGACTAAATAACTCTTACAGCTAGATGGTAAGAATGACTAACTAACTCTTACAGTTAAAGGGTAAGACTGACTAACTCTTACAGCTAGAGGGTAAGACTGACTAAATAACTCTTACAGCTAGAGGGTAAGACTGACTAAATAACTCTTACAGCTAGAGGGTAAGACTGACTAAATAACTCTTACAGCTAGAGGGTAAGAATGACTAACTCTTACAGCTAGAGGGTAAGACTGACTAAATAACTCTTACAGCTAAAGGGTAAGAATGACTAACTAAATAACTCTTACAGCTAGAGGGTAAGACTGACTAAATAACTCTTACAGCTAAAGGGTAAGAATGACTAACTAAATAACTCTTACAGCTAGAGGGTAAGACTGACTAAATAACTCTTACAGCTAGAGGGTAAGAATGACTAACTAACTCTTACAGCTAGAGGGTAAGACTGACTAAATAACTCTTACAGCTAGAGGGTAAGACTGACTAAATAACTCTTACAGCTAGAGGGTAAGACTGACTAAATAACTCTTACAGCTAGAGGGTAAGACTGACTAAATAACTCTTACAGCTAGAGGGTAAGAATGACTAAACTCTTACAGCTAGAGGGTAAGAATGACTAACTCTTACAGCTAGAGGGTAAGAATGACTAAATAACTCTTACAGCTAGAGGGTAAGACTGACTAAATAACTCTTACAGCTAAAGGGTAAGACTAACTAACTAACTCTTGCAGCTAGAGGGTAAGACTGACTAAATAACTCTTACAGCTAGAGGGTAAGAATGACTAAACTCTTACAGCTAGAGGGTAAGACTGACTAAATAACTCTTACAGCTAAAGGGTAAGACTAACTAACTAACTCTTACAGCTAGAGGGTAAGACTGACTAAATAACTCTTACAGCTAGAGGGTAAGAATGACTAAACTCTTACAGCTAGAGGGTAAGACTGACTAAATAACTCTTACAGCTAGAGGGTAAGAATGACTAAATAACTCTTACAGCTAGAGGGTAAGATTGACTAAATAACTTACAGCTAAAGGGTAAGACTGACTAAATAACTCTTACAGCTAAAGGGTAAGACTGACTAAATAACTCTTACAGCTAAAGGGTAAGACTGACTAAATAACTTACAGCTAAAGGGTAAGACTGACTAAATAACTCTTACAGCTAGAGGGTAAGAATGACTAAATAACTCTTACAGCTAGAGGGTAAGACTGACTAAATACCTCTTACAGCTAGAGGGTAAGACTGACTAACTAACTCTTACAGCTACAGGGTAAGACTGACTAACTCTTACAGCTAAAGGGTAAGAATGACTAAATAACTCTTACAGCTAAAGGGTAAGAATGACTAACTCTTACAGCTAGAGGGTAAGAATGACTAAATAACTCTTACAGCTAAAGGGTAAGAATGACTAACTCTTACAGCTAGAGGGTAAGAATGACTAAATAACTCTTACAGCTAGAGGGTAAGACTGACTAAATAACTCTTACAGCTAGAGGGTAAGACTGACTAACTCTTACAGCTAGAGGGTAAGACTGACTAACTAACTCTTACAGCTAAAGGGTAAGACTGACTAACTCTTACAGCTAGAGGGTAAGACTGACTAACTAACTCTTACAGCTAGAGGGTAAGACTGACTAACTAACTCTTACAGCTAGAGGGTAAGACTGACTAACTAACTCTTACAGCTAGAGGGTAAGACTGACTAACTCTTACAGCTAGAGGGTAAGACTGACTAACTCTTACAGCTAGAGGGTAAGACTAACTAACTCTTACAGCTAGAGGGTAAGACTAACTAACTCTTACAGCTAAAGGGTAAGACTGACTAACTCTTACAGCTAGAGGGTAAGACTGACTAACTAACTCTTACAGCTAGAGGGTAAGACTGACTAACTAACTCTTACAGCTAGAGGGTAAGACTGACTAACTAACTCTTACAGCTAGAGGGTAAGACTGACTAACTCTTACAGCTAGAGGGTAAGACTAACTAACTCTTACAGCTAGAGGGTAAGACTGACTAACTCTTACAGCTAGAGGGTAAGACTAACTAACTCTTACAGCTAGAGGGTAAGACTGACTAACTCTTACAGCTAGAGGGTAAGACTGACTAACTCTTACAGCTAGAGGGTAAGACTGACTAACTCTTACAGCTAGAGGGTAAGAATGACTAACTAACTCTTACAGCTAGAGGGTAAGACTGACTAAATAACTCTTACAGCTAAAGGGTAAGACTGACTAACTCTTACAGCTAAAGGGTAAGACTGACTAAATAACTCTTACAGCTAGAGGGTAAGACTGACTAACTAACTCTTACAGCTAGAGGGTAAGACTGACTAACTCTTACAGCTAGAGGGTAAGACTAACTAACTCTTACAGCTAGAGGGTAAGACTAACTAACTCTTACAGCTAGAGGGTAAGACTAACTAACTCTTACAGCTAAAGGGTAAGACTGACTAACTCTTACAGCTAGAGGGTAAGACTGACTAACTAACTCTTACAGCTAGAGGGTAAGACTGACTAACTAACTCTTACAGCTAGAGGGTAAGACTGACTAACTCTTACAGCTAGAGGGTAAGACTGACTAACTCTTACAGCTAGAGGGTAAGACTGACTAACTCTTACAGCTAGAGGGTAAGACTAACTAACTCTTACAGCTAGAGGGTAAGACTGACTAACTCTTACAGCTAGAGGGTAAGACTAACTAACTCTTACAGCTAGAGGGTAAGACTGACTAACTCTTACAGCTAGAGGGTAAGACTGACTAACTCTTACAGCTAGAGGGTAAGACTGACTAACTCTTACAGCTAGAGGGTAAGACTGACTAACTAACTCTTACAGCTAGAGGGTAAGACTGACTAACTAACTCTTACAGCTAGAGGGTAAGAATGACTAACTAACTCTTACAGCTAGAGGGTAAGACTGACTAAATAACTCTTACAGCTAAAGGGTAAGACTGACTAACTCTTACAGCTAAAGGGTAAGACTGACTAAATAACTCTTACAGCTAGAGGGTAAGACTGACTAACTCTTACAGCTAGAGGGTAAGAATGACTAAATAACTCTTACAGCTAGAGGGTAAGAATGACTAAACTCTTACAGCTAGAGGGTAAGACTGACTAAATAACTCTTACAGCTAAAGGGTAAGACTAACTAACTAACTCTTACAGCTAGAGGGTAAGACTGACTAAATAACTCTTACAGCTAGAGGGTAAGAATGACTAAACTCTTACAGCTAGAGGGTAAGACTGACTAAATAACTCTTACAGCTAAAGGGTAAGACTAACTAACTAACTCTTACAGCTAGAGGGTAAGACTGACTAAATAACTCTTACAGCTAGAGGGTAAGAATGACTAAACTCTTACAGCTAGAGGGTAAGACTGACTAAATAACTCTTACAGCTAGAGGGTAAGAATGACTAAATAACTCTTACAGCTAGAGGGTAAGATTGACTAAATAACTTACAGCTAAAGGGTAAGACTGACTAAATAACTCTTACAGCTAAAGGGTAAGACTGACTAAATAACTCTTACAGCTAAAGGGTAAGACTGACTAAATAACTTACAGCTAAAGGGTAAGACTGACTAAATAACTCTTACAGCTAGAGGGTAAGAATGACTAAATAACTCTTACAGCTAGAGGGTAAGACTGACTAAATACCTCTTACAGCTAGAGGGTAAGACTGACTAACTAACTCTTACAGCTAGAGGGTAAGACTGACTAACTCTTACAGCTAAAGGGTAAGACTGACTAAATAACTCTTACAGCTAGAGGGTAAGACTGACTAACTCTTACAGCTAAAGGGTAAGAATGACTAAATAACTCTTACAGCTAGAGGGTAAGACTGACTAAATAACTCTTACAGCTAGAGGGTAAGACTGACTAAATAACTCTTACAGCTAGAGGGTAAGACTGACTAACTCTTACAGCTAGAGGGTAAGACTGACTAACTAACTCTTACAGCTAAAGGGTAAGACTGACTAACTCTTACAGCTAGAGGGTAAGACTGACTAACTCTTACAGCTAGAGGGTAAGACTGACTAACTCTTACAGCTAGAGGGTAAGACTGACTAACTCTTACAGCTAGAGGGTAAGACTGACTAACTAACTCTTACAGCTAAAGGGTAAGACTGACTAACTCTTACAGCTAGAGGGTAAGACTGACTAACTAACTCTTACAGCTAGAGGGTAAGACTGACTAAATAACTCTTACAGCTAAAGGGTAAGACTGACTAACTCTTACAGCTAAAGGGTAAGACTGACTAAATAACTCTTACAGCTAGAGGGTAAGACTGACTAACTCTTACAGCTAAAGGGTAAGAATGACTAAATAACTCTTACAGTTTTTTTTAATTTATTTTTATTTCACCTTTATTTAACCAGGTAAGCCAGTTGAGAACAGGTTCTCATTTACAACTGCGACCTGGCCAAGACAAAGCAAAGTAGTGCAACAAAAACAACACAGAGTTACATATGGGGTAAAAAAAACATAAAGTCAGAAATACAACAGAAAATATATATACAGTGTGTGCAAATGTAGCAAGTTATGGAGGTAAGGCAATAAATAGGCTATAGTGCAGAATAATTACAATAGTATTAACACTGGAATGCTAGATGTGCAAGAGATTATGTGCAAATAGAGATACTGGGGTGCAAAAGAGCAAATTAAATAACAATATAGGGATGAGGTTGTTGGGTGGGCTAATTTCAGATGGGCTGTGTACAGGTGCAGTGATCGGTAAGGTGCTCTGACAACTGATGCTTAAAGTTATTGAGGGAGATAAGAGTCTCCAGCTTCAGAGATTTTTGCAATTCGTTCCAGTCATTGGCAGCAGAGAACTGGAAGGAATGGCGGCCAAAGGAGGTGTTGGCTTTGGGAATGACCAGTGAGATATACCTGCTGGAGCGCAGACTACGGGTGGGTGCTGCTATGGTGACCAATGAGCTAAGATAAGGCGGGGATTTGCCTAGCAGTGATTTATAGATGGCCTGGAGCCAGTGGGTTTGACGACGAACATGTAGTGAGGACCAGCCAACAAGAGCGTACAGGTCACAGTGGTGGGTAGTGTATGGGGCTTTGGAGACAAAACGGATGGCACTGTGATAGACTACATCCAATTTGCTGAGTAGAGTGTTGGAGGCTATTTTATAAATGACATCGCCGAAGTCAAGGATCGGTAGGATAGTCAGTTTTACGAGGGCATGTTTGGCAGCATGAGTGAAGGAGGCTTTGTTGCGAAATAGGAAGCCAATTCTAGATTTAACTTTGGATTGGAGATTCTTTATGTGAGTCTGGAAGTTGAGTTTACAGTCTAACCAGACACCTAGATATTTGTAGTTGTCCACATACTCTAGGTCAGACCCGTCGAGAGTGGTGATTCTAGTCGGGTGGGCGGGTGCTAGCAGCGTTCGATTGAAAAGCATGCATTTAGTTTTACTAGTGTTTAAGAGCAGTTGAAGGCTACTGAAGGATTGTTGTATGGCATTGAAGCTCGTTTGGAGGTTTGTTAACACAGTGTCCAATGAAGGGCCAGATGTATACAAAATGGTGTCGTCTGCGTAGAGGTGGATCTGAGAGTCACCAGCAGCAAGAGCGACATCATTGATATACACGGAGAAAAGTGTCGGCCCAAGAATTGAACCCTGTGGCACCCCCATAGAGACTGCCATAGGTCCAGACAACAGGCCCTCCGATTTGACACACTGAACTCTATCTGAGAAGTAGTTGGTGAACCAGGCGAGGCAGTCATTTGAGAAACCAAGGCTATTTAGTCTGCCAATAAGAATGCGGTGGTTGACAGAGTCGAAAGCCTTGGCCAGGTCGATGAAGACGGCTGCACAGTACTGTCTATTATCAATCGCGGTTATAATATCGTTTAGGACCTTGAGCGTGGCTGAAGTGCACCCGTGACCAGCTCGGAAACCGGATTGCATAGCGGAGAAGGTACGGTGGTATTCGAAATGGTCGATGATCTGTTTATTAACTTGGCTTTCGAATACTTTCGAAAGGCAGGGCAGGATGGATATAGGTCTGTAGCAGTTTGGATCTAGAGTGTCACCCCCTTTGAAGAGGGGGATGACCGCGGCAGCTTTCCAATCTCTGGGGATCTCAGACGTTATGAAAGAGAGGTTGAACAGACTAGTAATAGGGGTTGCGACAATTTCGGCGGCTAGTTTTAGGAAGAAAGGGTCCAGATTGTCTAGCCCAGCTGATTTGTAGGGGTCCAGATTTTGCAGCGCTTTCAAAACATCAGCTGTCTGAATTTGTGTGAAGGAGAAGCGGGGGGGGCATGGGCAAGTTGCAGCAGAGGGTGCAGAGTTGGTGGCCGGGTTAGTGGTAGCCAGATGGAAAGCATGGCCAGCTGTAGCAAAATGCTTGTTGAAATTCTCGATTATTGTAGATTTATCGGTGGTGATAGTGTTTCCTAGCCTCAGTGCAGTGGGCAGCTGGGAGGAAGTGCTCTTATTCTCCATGGACTTTACAGTGTCCCAAAACTTTTTGGAGTTAGTGCTACAGGATGCAAATTTCTGTTTGAAAAAGTTAGCCTTTGCTTTCCTGACTGCTTGTGTATATTGGTTCCTAACTTCCCTGAAAAGTTGCATATCGCGGGGGCTATTTGATGCTAATGCTGTACGCCACAGGATGTTTTTGTGCTGGTCAAGGGCAGTCAAGTCTGAGGAGAACCAGGGGCTATATCGGTTCTTAGTTCTGTATTTTTTGAATGGGGCATGTTTATTTAAGATTGAGAGGAAATTACTTTTAAGGAACAACCAGGCATCCTCTACTGACGGAATGAGATCTATATCCATCCAAGATACCTGGGCCAGGTCAATTAGGAAGGCCTCCTCGCTAAAGTGTTTTAGGGAGCGTTTGACAGTGATGAGGGGTGGTTGTTTGACCGCGGACCCGTTACGGACGCAGGCAATAAGGCAGTGATCGCTGAGATCCTGGTTGAAGACAGCTGAGGTGTATTTAGAGGGTATGTTAGTCAGGATGATATCTATGAGGGTACCCATGTTTAAGGATTTAGGGTTGTATCTGGTAGGTTCGTTGATAATTTGCGTGAGGTTGAGGGCATCTAGCTTGGATTGTAGGATGGCTGGGGTATTAAGCATATCCCAATTTAGGTCACCAAGCAGTACAAACTCAGAGGATAAATGGGGGGCAATCAATTCACATATGGTGTCCAGGGCACAGCTGGGGGCTGAGGGGGGTCTGTAGCAAGCGGCAACAGTGAGAGACTTATTTCTGGAAAGGTGGATTTTTAGAAGTAGAAGCTCAAACTGTTTGGGCACAGACCTGGATAGTATGATAGAGCTCTGCAGGCTATCTCTACAGTAGATTGCAACTCCACCCCCTTTGGCAGTTCTATCTAGACGGAAAATGTTATAGTTGGGGATGGAAATTTCAGAATTTTTGGTGGCCTTCCTGAGCCAGGATTCAGACACTGCTAGAACATCTGGGTTGGCAGAGTGTGCTAACGCAGTGAATAACTCAAACTTAGGAAGTAGACTTCTGATATTTATGTGCAAGAAACCAAGACTTTTGCGATTACAGAAGTCAACAAATGATAGCTCCTGGGGAGTAGGAGTGATACTGGGGGCTACAGGGCCTGGGTTAGCCTCTACATCACCAGAGGAACAGAGGAGGACTAGAATAAGGATACGGCTAAAGGCTTTAAGAACTGGTCTTCTAGTGCGTTGGGTACATAGAATAAAGGGGGCAGATTTCCGGGTGTTATAGAAAAGATTCAGGGCATTATGTACAGACAAGGATATGGAAGGGTATGAGTAAAGTGGAGGTAAACCTAAGCGTTGGGTAACGATGAAAGAGATAGCATCACTGGAGGCATCAATTGAGTCGGTCTCCACGTGTATATGGGGAGGGGCAAAGGAGCTAACTAAGGCAGGTTTAGCTAGGCTGGGGGGTCTACAGTGATATAATACAATTAGAAATAACCGAAACAACAATAAACTAACCATGTTTGGGCTGAGGCTAAACATAAACAGGATGTAGTACCGTAAAAAGGAACAGTCCAGCAGATATCAGCTGTATAGCTGAGTTATCATAAGGTCCGGTGGTGAAGTGCTAGTGAGTAAGATAGTTAAAGGGTAAGACTGACTAACTCTTACAGCTAAAGGGTAAGACTGACTAACTAACTCTTACAGCTAGAGGGTAAGAATGACTAACTAACTCTTACAGTTAAAGGGTAAGACTGACTAACTAACTCTTACAGCTAGAGGGTAAGAATGACTAACTAACTCTTACAGCTAGAGGGTAAGACTGACTAAATAACTCTTACAGCTAGAGGGTAAGACTGACTAACTCTTACAGCTAGAGGGTAAGACTGACTAACTAACTCTTACAGCTAAAGGGTAAGACTGACTAACTCTTACAGCTAGAGGGTAAGACTGACTAACTAACTCTTACAGCTAGAGGGTAAGACTGACTAACTCTTACAGCTAAAGGGTAAGAATGACTAACTCTTACAGCTAGAGGGTAAGACTGACTAAATAACTCTTACAGTTAAAGGGTAAGACTGACTAACTCTTACAGCTAAAGGGTAAGACTGACTAACTAACTCTTACAGCTAGAGGGTAAGAATGACTAACTAACTCTTACAGTTAAAGGGTAAGACTGACTAACTAACTCTTACAGCTAAAGGGTAAGACTGACTAAATAACTCTTACAGCTAGAGGGTAAGACTGACTAAATAACTCTTACAGCTAGAGGGTAAGACTGACTAACTAACTCTTACAGCTAAAGGGTAAGACTGACTAAATAACTCTTACTGCTAGAGGGTAAGACTGACTAAATAACTCTTACAGCTAGAGGGTAAGACTGACTAAATAACTCTTACAGCTAGAGGGTAAGACTGACTAACTAACTCTTACAGCTAAAGGGTAAGACTGACTAAATAACTCTTACAGCTAAAGGGTAAGAATGACTAAATAACTCTTACAGCTAGAGGGTAAGACTGACTAAATAACTCTTACAGCTAAAGGGTAAGAATGACTAAATAACTCTTACAGCTAGAGGGTAAGACTGACTAAATAACTCTTACAGCTAGAGGGTAAGACTGACTAAATAACTCTTACAGCTAGAGGGTAAGAATGACTAAATAACTCTTACAGCTAGAGGGTAAGACTGACTAACTCTTACAGCTAAAGGGTAAGAATGACTAACTAACTCTTACAGCTAGAGGGTAAGAATGACTAAATAACTCTTACAGCTAGAGGGTAAGACTGACTAACTAACTCTTACAGCTAGAGGGTAAGACTGACTAACTAACTCTTACAGCTAGAGGGTAAGACTGACTAACTCTTACAGCTAGAGGGTAAGACTGACTAACTAACTCTTACAGCTAGAGGGTAAGACTGACTAACTCTTACAGCTAAAGGGTAAGACTGACTAAATAACTCTTACAGCTAGAGGGTAAGACTGACTAACTAACTCTTACAGCTAGAGGGTAAGAATGACTAACTCTTACAGCTAGAGGGTAAGACTGACTAACTCTTACAGCTAGAGGGTAAGACTGACTAACTCTTACAGCTAGAGGGTAAGACTGACTAACTCTTACAGCTAGAGGGTAAGACTGACTAACTCTTACAGCTAGAGGGTAAGACTGACTAACTCTTACAGCTAGAGGGTAAGAATGACTAACTCTTACAGCTAGAGGGTAAGACTGACTAACTCTCTTACAGCTAGAGGGTAAGACTGACTAACTAACTCTTACAGCTAGAGGGTAAGACTGACTAACTCTTACAGCTAAAGGGTAAGACTGACTAAATAACTCTTACAGCTAGAGGGTAAGACTGACTAACTAACTCTTACAGCTAGAGGGTAAGACTGACTAACTAACTCTTACAGCTAGAGGGTAAGACTGACTAACTCTTACAGCTAGAGGGTAAGACTGACTAAATAACTCTTACAGCTAGAGGGTAAGACTGACTAACTAACTCTTACAGCTAGAGGGTAAGAATGACTAAATAACTCTTACAGCTAAAGGGTAAGACTGACTAAATAACTCTTACAGCTAGAGGGTAAGACTGACTAACTAACTCTTACAGCTAGAGGGTAAGACTGACTAATTACTGTCATTAATATGTTCTTTCACCCGTTTCCTAATTAAAACACTGATTACATTTTGAACGCACTATAATGTTACAAAACATTACATAACATTGTGTTTCTTGTTTTGCTAAGGTGCCTGCAACCAGATGTGTCCCCTCATTGATCAGAAGCTTGAGAACACTGACAGGTATATTATTCAGCTTACACCTTACCGACTGACTGGTTTACTGACTGCGACTGACTGGCTGGTTGACTGACTGGCTGGTTGACTTACTGGCTGGTTGACTGACTGGCTGGCTGACTGGCTGGTAGAATGACTGACTGACTGGCTGGCTGGTTGACTGACTGACTGGTTGACTGACTGACTGACTGGTTGACTGACCGACTGACTGGCTGGTTGACTGACTGGCTGGTTGACTGACTGGCTGGTTGACTGACTGGCTGGTTGACTGACTGGCTGGTTGACTGGCTGACTGGCTGGTAGAATGACTGACTGGCTGGCTGGTTGACTGACTGACTGACTGGTTGACTGACTGACTGGTTGACTGACTGACTGACTGGTTGAAAACTGACTGACTGGTTGAATGACTGACTGGTTGACTGACTGAATGACTGGTTGACTGACTGACTGACTGGTTGAATGACTGACTGACTGACTGACTGGCTGGTTGACTGACTGAATGACTGGTTGACTGGCTGGCTGGTTGACTGACTGACTGACTGGTTGAATGACTGGCTGGTTGGTTGACTGGCTGGTTGGTTGACTGACTGGCTGGTTGGTTTACTGACAGGCTGGTTGGTTGACTTACTGACTGGTTGAATGACTGACTGTTTGACTGACTGACTGGCTGGCTGGTTGCCTGACTGGTTGAATGACTGACTGACTTGTTGAATGACTGACTGACTGGTTGACTGACTGACTGACTGGTTGACTGACTGACTGACTGGTTGACTCACTGACTGACTGGTTGACTGACTGACTGACTGGCTGGTTGAATGACTGACTGGTTGACTGGCTGGCTGGTTGACTGACTGGTTGACTGGCTGGCTGGTTGACTGACTGACTGACTGGTTGACTGACTGGCTGGTTTACTGACTGGCTGGTTGACTGACTGACTGACTGACTGACTGGTTGAATTACTGACTGACTGGTTGAATGACTGACTGGCTGGCTGGCTTGTTGACTGACTGGCTGGCTGGCTGGTTGACTGACTGGCTGGCTGGTTGACTGGCTGGTTGACTGACTGGCTGGCTGGTTGACTGACTGACTGACTGGCTGGCTGGTTGACTGACTGACTGGCTGGTTGGTTGACTGACTGACTGGTTGAATGACTGACTGTTTGACTGACTGTTTGACTGGTTGACTGACTGACTGACTGACTGACTGGTTGAATGACTGCCTGACTGGTTGAATGACTGACTGACTGACTGGTTGAATGACTGACTGACTGACTGACTGACTTGCTGGTTGACTGACTTGCTGGTTGACTGACTGACTGACTGGTTGAATGACTGACTGACTGACTGGTTGAATGACTGACTGACTGACTGACTGACTTGCTGGTTGACTGACTTGCTGGTTGACTGACTGACTGACTGGTTGACTGACTGACTGGTTGACTGACTGGCTGGTTGACTGGCTGACTGGCTGGTTGACTGACTGACTGGTTGACTGACTGACTGGTTGACTGACTGGCTGGTTGACTGACTGGCTGGTTGACTGACTGACTGGTTGAATGACTGGCTGGTTGACTGACTGACTGACTGGTTGAATGACTGACTGACTGGTTGAATGACTGACTGGCTGGTTGAATGACTGACTGACTGGTTGACTAACTGACTGACTGGTTGACTGACTGACTGACTGGTTGACTGACTGACTGGCTGGTTGACTGACTGACTGACTGACTGGCTGGTTGAGTGACTGACTGGTTGAGTGACTGACTGGTTGAATGACTGGCTGGTTGACTGACTGACTGGTTGACTGACTGACTGACTGGTTGACTGACTGGCTGGTTGAATGACTGGCTGGTTGACTGGTTGACTGACTGGCTGGTTGACTGACTGACTGGTTGACTGACTGACTGGCTGGTTGAATGACTGGCTGGTTGACTGACTGACTGGTTGACTGACTGACTGGCTGGTTGACTATTGGCTGGTTGACTGACTGACTCCTGTGTTTCAGGAAGCATTCGGAGTTGTCAGAGCTGAATGTGAAGTTGATGGAGGCTCTGTCTCTTTATGCTAAGCTGATGAACGAGGACTATGCCATGTACACCAAGCTGCAGACCCAGCAGTATTACATGCATCAATCTGCCAACACAGCACAACCGGTAGGTCACTCCATCTCTCTCTCACCCTCTCTCGCTCTTTCTCAAAATGCGGCCTGCCAATGCACGGTAGAAAGATACAAATGGAACGCTGGTGTTATGGATCATGTCTTTTTGAACGGTGTTGAACGAAGACACTGTTTTCTCTAAGGAAAGGAGGGAGACTTATATACAGGTTCTGGAAACAGAAGGCAGTGGTAAACGTGGGAGGGTTGAGAGAGACTACAAGTTCAAAGACAGCCTACTTTTCTATAGCCTCCTCAAGGGAGAGAGAAACATAGCTAGACTGTTGTTTTACTATTAAACTCAATGCTGCTATTGTTTTTAATTTGGTAAAGCAGCTTGTGTTTCTTAACCAGGCAAAGGGTAGAAAACTAGAAGGCTGGTGGTGACTGGTTAGCTACAGGGAAGCAATTACTGACTTAGCAGACGACCGCCACCAGTTTGTGATAGTAGTAAGGATGCTATTTGACAAGCCCACCATCGTCTTCAACTTTTTAATGAGGTAGCTTAAGCTACGAATATGAATTTATAATTTCCCACGTTTTTTGGGGGTTAAAGCCGATTGTGTGTGAAACGGTATGCACATTATTTAATTTGGTCATATAAATATTAACATTTTGAATTTTGTGTAATGTCAGTAGCCTAGTCAAATTGCTTTCGAAAAGTATTCAGACCCCTTGACTTTTTTAATTTTTGTTTTTTTTAATTTCATCTTTATTTAACCAGGTAAGAAGCCAGTTGAGAACAAGTTCTCATTTACAACTGCGACCTGGCCAAGATAAAGCAAAGCAGTGCGATAAAAACAACAACACAGAATTACATATGGGGTAAAAAAACATAAAGTCAAAAATACAACAGAAAATATATATACAGTGTGTGCAAATGTAGCAAGTTATGGAGGTAAGGCAATAAATAGGCTATAGTGCAGAATAATTACAATAGTATTAACACTGGAATGCTAGATGTGCAAGAGATGATGTGCAAATAGAGATACTGGGGTACAAAAGAGCAAAATAAATAACAATATAGGGATGAGGTAGTTGGGTGGGCTAATTTCAGATGGGCTGTGTACAGGTGCAGTGATCGGTAAGGTGCTCTGACAACTGATGCTTAAAGTTATTGAGGGAGATAAGAGTCTCCAGCTTCAGAGATTTTTGCAATTCGTTCCAGTCATTGGCAGCAGAGAACTGGAAGGAATGGCGGCCAAAGGAGGTGTTGGCTTTGGGAATGACCAGTGAGATATACCTGCTGGAGCGCAGACTACGGGTGGGTGCTGCTATGGTGACCAATGAGCTAAGATAAGGCGGGGATTTGCCTAGCAGTGATTTATAGATGGCCTGGAGCCAGTGGGTTTGACGACGAATATGTAGTGAGGACCAGCCAACAAGAGCGTACAGGTCACAGTGGTGGGTAGTATATGGGGCTTTGGAGACAAAACGGATGGCACTGTGATAGACTACATCCAATTTGCTGAGGAGAGTGTTGGAGGCTATTTTGTAAATGACATCGCCGAAGTCAAGGATCGGTAGGATAGTCAGTTTTACGAGGGCATGTTTGGCAGCATGAGTGAAGGAGGCTTTGTTGCGAAATAGGAAGCCGATTCTAGATTTAACTTTGGATTGGAGATTCTTAATGTGAGTCTGGGAGGAGAGTTTACAGTCTAACCAGACACCTAGGTATTTGTAGTTGTCCACATACTCTAGGTCAGACCCGTCGAGAGTAGTGATTCTAGTTGGGTGGGCGGGTGCCAGCAGCGTTCGATTGAAGAGCATGCATTTAGTTTTACTAGTGTTTAAGAGCAGTTGGAGGCTACTGAAGGAGTGTTGTATGGCATTGAAGCTTGTTTGGAGGTTTGTTAACACAGTGTCCAATGAAGGGCCAGATGTATACAAAATGGTGTCGTCTGCGTAGAGGTGGATCTGAGAGTCACCAGCAGCAAGAGCGACATCATTGATATACACAGAGAAAAGAGTCGGCCCAAGAATTGAACCCTGTGGCACCCCCATAGAGACGGCCAGAGGTCCAGACAACAGGCCCTCCGATTTGACACACTGAACTCTATCTGAGAAGTAGTTGGTGAACCAGGCGAGGCAGTCATTTGAGAAACCAAGGCTATTTAGTCCGCCAATAAGAATGCGGTGGTTGACAGAGTCGAAAGCCTTGGCCAGGTCGATGAAGACGGCTGCACAGTACTGTCTATTATCGATCGCGGTTATAATATCGTTTAGGACCTTGAGCGTGGCTGAAGTGCACCCATGACCAGCTCGGAAACCGGATTGCATAGCGGAGAAGGTACGGTGGGATTCGAAATGGTCGGTGATCTGTTTGTTAACTTGGCTTTCAAATACTTTCGAAAGGCAGGGCAGGATGGATATAGGTCTGTAACAGTTTGGATCTAGAGTGTCACCCCCTTTGAAGAGGGGGATGACCGCGGCAGCTTTCCAATCTCTGGGGATCTCAGACGTTACGAAAGAGAGGTTGAACAGGCTAGTAATAGGGGTTGCGACAATTTCGGCGGCTAGTTTTAGAAAGAAAGGGTCCAGATGGTCTAGCCCAGCTGATTTGTAGGGGTCCAGATTTTGCAGCTCTTTCAGAACATTTTCCACATTTTGTTACGTTACATCCTTAATCTAAAATTAATAAAATACAAATGTTTCCTCATCAATCTACACACAATATCCCATAATGACCCAATACCCCATAATGACCCAATACCCCATAATGACCCAATACCCCATAATGACCCAATAACCCATTTATAAAAAATATATAAAGATACCTTGTTTACATTAGTATTCAGACCCTTTGCTATGAGACTCGAAATTGAGGTCAGGTGCATCCTGTTTCCATTGATCATCCTTGAGATGTTTCTACAACTTGATTGGAGTCCACCTGTGGTAAATTCAATTGATTGGACATGATTTGGAAAGGCACACACCTGTCTATATAAGGTCCCACAGTTGACAGTGCATGTCAGAGCAAAAACCAAGCCATGAGGTCGAAGGAATTGTCCATAGAGCTCAGAGACAGGATTGTGTTGAGGCAAAGATCTGGGGAAGGGTACCAAAAAATGTCTGCAGCGTTGAAGGTCCCCAAGAACACAGTGGCCCCCATCATTCTTAAATGGAAGAAGTTTGGAACCACCAAGACTCTTCCTAGAGCTGGCCACCAGGCCAAACTGAGCAATAGGGGGAGAAGGGCCTTGGTCAAGGAGGTGACCAAGAACCCGATGGTCACTCTGACAGAGCTCCAGAGTTCTTCTGCTATAACAGCCTCCACTCTTCTGGGAAGGCTTTCCACTAGATGTTGGAACATTGCTGCGGGCACTTGCTTCCATTCATTCATTGCATTCCAATTCATCCCGAAGGTGTTCGATGGAGTTGAGGTCAGGGCTCTGTGCAGGCCAGTCAAGTTCTTCCACACCAGTCTCGACAAAACATTTCTGTATGGACCTCGCTTTGTGCCCAGGGGCATTGTCATGCTGAAACAGGAAAGGACCTTCCCCAGACTGTTGCCACAAAGTTGGAAGCACAGAATCGTTCACTGGAACTAAGGGGCCCAGCCCGAAACATTATTCCTCCTCCACCAAACTTTACAGTTGGCACTATGCATTCGGACAGGTAGCGTTCTCCTGACAGCCGCCAAACCCAGATCCGTCGGACTGCCAAATGGTGAAGTGTGATTCATCCCTCCAGAGAACGCGTTTCCAGTGCTACAGAGTCCAATGGTGGCGAGCTTTACACCACTCCAGCCAACGCTTTGCATTGCGCATGGTGATCTTAGGTTTGTGGGCGGCTGCTCGGCCATGGAAACCCATTTCATGAAGCTCCCGACAAACAGTTATTGTGCTGATGTTGCTTTTAGAGGCAGTTTGGAACTCAGTAGTGAGTGTTGCAACCTAAGAGAAACGATTTTACCCACTACGCGCTTCAGCACACTGCGGTTCCGTTCTGTGAGCTTGTGTGGCCTTCCACGTCTCGGCTGAGCCGTTGTTGCTCCGAGATGTTTCCACTTCATTTACATTTTTAGTCATTTAGCAGACGCTCTTATCCAGAGCAACTTACAGTTAAGTGAGTGCATACATTTTCATACTGGCCCCCTGTGGGAATTGAACCCACAACCCTGGCGTTGCAAACGCCATGCTCTACCAACTGAGCTACATCCCTGCCGGCCATTCCCTCCCCTACCCTGGACGACGCTGGCTAATTGTGCGCCGCCCCATGGGTCTCCCGGTCGCGGCCGGCTACGACAGAGCCTGGATTCGAACCAGGATCTAGTGGCACAGCTAGCACTGCGATGCAGTGCCTTAGACCACTGCGCCACTCGGGAGACACTTCATAATAACAGCACTTACAGTTGAGTGGGGCAACTCTAGCAGGGCAGAAATTTGACAAACAGACTTGTTGGAAAGGTGGCATCCTATGACGGTGCCACATTGATAGTCACTGAGCTCTTCAGTAAGGCCATTCTACTGCCAATGTTTGTCTATGGAGATTGCATGGCTGTGTGCTCGATTTTATCCACCTGTCAGCAACGGGTGTGGCTGAAATAGCCGAATCCACTAATTTGAAGGTGTCCACATAGTTTTGTGTGTGTATATATAGTGTGTGTGTGTTCGTTCCCTCAGGTGTACCCGGGGCAGACTGGAGGGTCCTATGGGATGAGCGGTCCAGGAGGGGTTCAGCAGGGATACAGTGTTTCTCTGGAGCAGCTACAGACTGGCCAGCCAGCACCCAGGTGACTTTCCTCACAGCTATTCACACACCTAACCCTAACCTAACCCTAACCTAACCCTAACCCAGCTATTCACACACCTAACCCTAACCCAGCCAGCACCCAGGTGACTTTCCTCACAGCTATTCACACACCTAACCCTAACCTAACCCTAACCCAGCTATTCACACACCTAACCCTAACCCTAACCTAACCCTAACCCAGCTATTCACACACCTAACCCTAACCTAACCCTAACCCTAACCCAGCTATTCACACACCTAACCCTAACCTAACCCTAACCCAGCTATTCACACACCTAACCCTAACCTAACCCTAACCCTAACCCAGCTATTCACACACCTAACCCTAACCTAACCCTAACCTAACCCTAACCCAGCTATTCACACACCTAACCCTAACCTAACCCTAACCTAACCCTAACCCAGCTATTCACACACCTAACCCTAACCCTAACCCAGCTATTCACACACCTAACCCTAACCTAACCCTAACCCTAACCCAGCTATTCACACACCTAACCCTAACCTAACCCTAACCCAGCTATTCACACACCTAACCCTAACCTAACCCTAACTGGATCTACACAAATGGAGCCCATGGAAATCAATTTGCGTCGCGTTCCAAAAATTCAGCCGCACAAATGTACGTAGAACTATGTAGAGAGCGACGCTAACAGACCTCAGTTTGCTCCGTTTGTGTAGATCCAGTTAGGGTTAGGTTAGGTGACTATGTAGATCCCTTTACCCACTGGGTTAGGGTTAGGGTTAGGTTAGGGTTAGGTGACTATGTAGATCCCTTTACCCACTGTGTGTGTGTGTGTGTGTGTGTGTGTGTTCCAGTGATGTCCACATGTACATGGGCCAGCCTCCAGTCTACAGTCCAGCTGCAGAGGGCATGTCCTACCAGCCTCCAGCCAATCAGCCGTCCAGCTACAACTCCACCCCCAACCCTGGCCTGAGCCTTCCACCCACTCCTGACACACAGCAGCACCCGTACCCCGAGAAGGCTCTTCTATAGAACACACTACACTACACACAGCAGCACCCGTACCCCGAGAAGGCTCTTCTATAGAACACACTACACTACAGACAGCAGCACCCGTACCCCGAGAAGGCTCTTCTATAGAACACACTACACTACAGACAGCAGCACCCGTACCCCGAGAAGGCTCTTCTATAGAACACACTACACTACAGACAGCAGCACCCGTACCCCGAGAAGGCTCTTCTATAGAACACACTACACTACAGACAGCAGCACCCGTACCCCGAGAAGGCTCTTCTATAGAACACACTACACTACAGACAGCAGCACCCGTACCCCGAGAAGGCTCTTCTATAGAACACACTACACTACAGACAGCAGCACCCGTACCCCGAGAAGGCTCTTCTATAGAACACACTACACTACAGACAGCAGCACCCGTACCCCGAGAAGGCTCTTCTATAGAACACACTACACTACAGACAGCAGCACCCGTACCCCGAGAAGGCTCTTCTATAGAACACACTACACTACAGACAGCAGCACCCGTACCCCGAGAAGGCTCTTCTATAGAACACACTACACTACAGACAGCAGCACCCGTACCCCGAGAAGGCTCTTCTATAGAACACACTACACTACAGACAGCAGCACCCGTACCCCGAGAAGGCTCTTCTATAGAACACACTACACTACAGACAGCAGCACCCGTACCCCGAGAAGGCTCTTCTATAGAACACACTACACTACAGACAGCAGCACCCGTACCCCGAGAAGGCTCTTCTATAGAACACACTACACTACAGACAGCAGCACCCGTACCCCGAGAAGGCTCTTCTATAGAACACACTACACTACACTACACACACGCTACACTGCATACACACACTACAAACTACTCACCCACAGCACACACACATTTACAGATACACATGCAGACTTGGACACATTCTGCACACTCAGTCATTTAATCTCACTCACTCTAAAAAGAGCAGAAACATGAAGCCCGTGTGGAGTGTCCCGCATAGGAACAGACTGAGTGATGTTCCACATCATAAAGAGAAGCAGCAACTTGTTTAACTTTTATTTTTTAAAGGAAACTGAAAAACCTTATGCTACTATAGTCTTTCTTATCGTTGCATTGTTTTAGAAATACTAAAGACTGAAGCCACTTTCAGGATAAGAAAATAGTGAAGCATGCAGACATTGTATATATGTACTGTACTGGTAATATGATATTATATATATATATATATATATATATATATATATATACAGTACCAGTCAAAAGTTTGGACACATACTCGTTCCAGGGTTTTTCTTTATTTTTACTATTTTCTACATTGTAGAATAATAGTGAAGACATCAAAACTATGAAATAACACATATGGAATCATGTAGTAACCAAAAAAGTGTTAAACAAATCAAAATATATTTGAGATGTGAGATTCTTCAAAGTAGCCACCCTGAACACTCTTGGCATTCTCTCAACCCGCTTCATGAGGTTGTCACCTGGAATGCATTTCAATTAACAGGTGTGCCTTGTTAAAAGTTAATTTGTGGAATTTCTTTCCTTCTTAATGCGTTTGAGCCAATCAGATGTGTTGTGTCAAGGTAGGGGTGGTATACAGACGATAGCCCTATTTGGTAAAAGACCAAGTCCATATTATGGCAAGAACAGCTCAAATAAGCAAAGAGAAACGACAGTTCATCATTACTTTATGACATGAAGGTCAGTCAATCTGGAAAATATCAAGAACTTTGAAAGTTTCTTCAAGTGCAGTCACAAAAACCATCAAGCGCTATGGTGAAACTGGCTCTCATGAGGACCACCACAGGAATCGAAGACCCAGAGTTACCTCTGCTGCAGAGGATACGTTCATTAGAATAACTGCACCTCAGATTGCAGGCCAAATAAATGCTTCACAGAGTTCAAGTAACAGACACATCTCAACATCAACTGTTCAGAGGGGATTGAGTGAATCAGGCCTTTGTGGTCGAATTGCTGCAAAGAAACCACTACTAAAGGACACCAATAACTAGAAGAGACTTGCTTGGGCCAAGAAACACGAGCAATGGACATTAGACCGGTGGAAATGTGTCCTTTGGTCTGATAAGTCCACATTTGAGATTTTTGTTTCCAACCACCGTGTCTTTGTGAGATGCAGAGTAGGTGAACTGATGATCTCCGCATGTGTGTTTCCCACCGTGAAGCATGGAGGAGGAGGCGTAATGGTGTGGGGTGCTTTGCTAGTGACACTGTCTGTGATTTATTTAGAATTCAAGGCACACTTAACCAGCATGGCTACCACAGCATTCTGCAGCGATACGCCAACCAATCTGGTTTGCGTTTAGTGGGACTATCATTTGTTTTTCAACAGGACAATGACCCAAAACACACCTCCAGGCTGTGTAAGGGCTATTTGACCAAGGAGAGTGATGGAGGGTTGCATCAGATGACCTTTCATAGTTTTGATGTCTTCACTATTATTATTATTATGTAGAAAATAGTAAAAATTATGAAAAAACCCTTGGATGAGTAGGTGTGTCCAAACCTTTGACTGGTAGGGTTAGGGTTAGGGTTAACCCTACCCCTAACCCTAACCCTGTGTACAAACTGTGTATATATACACACTACTGGTGACATACTACAGTGCGTTCAGAAAGTATTCAGACCCCTTGACTTTTTGATTTTGTTACATTACAGCCTTATTTCAAAATTGATTAAATTACTTTTTTCCCTCATCAATCTACACACAATATCCCATAATGACAAAGCAAAAACAAGTTTTTAGAGATTTTTGCAAATGTATTAAACAATTAAAAAACAAATACCTGGCACCATCCCTACGGTGAAGCATGGTGGTGGCAGCATCATGCTGTGGGGATGTTTTTCAGCGGCAGGGACTGGAAGACTAGTCAGGATCAAGGGAAAGATGAACGGAGCAAAGTACAGAGATCCTTGATGAAAACCTGCTCCAGAGCGCTCAGGACCTCCGACTGGGGCGAAGGTTCACCTTCCAACAGGACAACAATCCTAAGCACACAGCCAAGACAACGCATTAGTTGCTTTGGGACAAGTCTCTGAATGTCCTTGAGTGGCCCAGCCAGAGCCCAGACTTGAACCCAATGGAACATCTCTGGAGAGAACTGAAAATAGCTGTGCAGCGACGCTCCCAATCCAACCTGACAGAGCTTGAGAGGATCTGCATAGAAGAATGGGAGAAACTCCCCAAATACAGGTGTACCAAGCTTGTAGCGTCATACCCAAGAAGACTTGAGGCTGTAATCGCTGCCAAAAGTGCTTCAACAAAGTGCTGAGTAAAGTGTCTGAATTCTTATGTAAATGTGATATTTCCGTTTTTTTATATAAAAAGAAAGTCAACTAAGCTGTTTTTGCTTTGTCATTATGGGGTAAAAAAAAGTATTAATCAATTTTAGAATAAGGCTGAAACATAACAAAATGTGGAAAAAGTTAAAGTATACTGTACTGGTGATATATACTGTACTAGTCATATAATATATAGTATAGTACATATATACTGTACTGGTGATATATACTGTACTAGTCATGATATAGTATAGTACATATATACTGTATTGTTGATATATACTGTACTAGTCATATTATATAGTATAGTACATATATACTGTACTAGTCATGATATAGTATAGTACATTTATACTGTACTGGTGATATATACTGTACTATTCATATGATATAGTATAGTACATATATACTGTATTGTTGATATATACTGTACTAGTCATATGATATAGTATAGTACATATATACTGTACTAGTCATATAGTATAGTACATTTATACTGTACTGGTGATATATACTGTACTATTCATATGATATAGTATAGTACATATATACTGTATTGTTGATATATACTGTACTAGTCATATGATATAGTATAGTACATATATACTGTACTAGTCATGATATAGTATAGTACATATATACTGTACTAGTCATATGATATAGTATAGTACATATATACTGTACTAGTCATAGGATAGTGTGTGTGTGTGTGTGTCTGTTTATGTATATATACATAAATACACACACTACATACACACACACTACATACACACACACTACATGACCAAAAGTATGTGGACACCTGCTTGTTGAACATCTCATTCCAATATCATGGGCATTAATATGAAGTTGGTCCCCCTTTGCTGCTATAACAGCCTCCACTCTTCTGGGAAGGCTTTCCACTAGATGTTGGAACATTGCTGCAGGGACTTGCTTCCATTCAGCCAAGAGCATTAGTGAGGTCAGGCACTGATGTTGGGCGATTAGGCCTGGCTCGCAGTCGGCGTTCCAATTCATCCCAAAGATGTTCGATGGGGTTGAGGTCAGGTCTCTGTGCAGGCCAGTCAAGTTCTTCCACACCAATCTTGACAAACCATTTCTGTATTGAACTGTATGGAACTCGCTTTGTGCACTGGGGCATTGTCATGCTGAAACAGGAAAGAGCCTTCCCCAAACTGTTGCCACAAAGTTGGAAGCACAGAATCACCTAGAAAGTCATTGTATGCTGTAGCGTTAAGATTTCCCTTCACTGGAACTAAGGGGCCTAGCCCGAACCATGAAAAATAGCCCCAGACCATTATTCCTCCTCCACCAAACTTTACAGTTGGCACTATGCATTGGGGCAGGTAGCATTCTCATGGCATCCACCAAACCCAGATTTGTCCGTCGGACTGCCAGATGATTCATCACTCCAGAGAACGCGTTTCCACTGCTCCAATGGCGGCAAGCTTTACACCACTCCAGCCGATGCTTGGCATTGCGCATGTTGATCTTAAGCTTGTGTGCGGCTGCTCGGCCATTGAAACCCATTTCATGAAGCTCCCGACGAACAGTTTTTGTGCTGACGTTGCTTCCAGAGGCAGTTTGGAACTCGGTAGTAAGTGTTGTAACCGAGGACAGACAATTTTTACGCGCTTCAGCGGTCCCGTTCTGTGAGCTTGTGTGGCCTTCCACTTCGCGGCTGAGCCGTTGTTGCTCCTAGACGTTTCCACTTCACAATAAAAGCACTTACAGTTGAGCGGGGCAGCTCTAGCAGGGCAGAAATTTTACGAACTGACTTGTTGGAAAAGTGGTATCCTATGACAATGCCACGTTGAAAGTCACTGCGCGCTTCAGTAAGGCCCTTCTACTGCCAATGTTTGTCTATGGAGATTGCATGGCGGTGTGCTCGATTTTATACACCTGTCAGCAACGGGTGTGGCTGAAATAGCCGAATCCACTAATTTGAAGGGGTGTCCACATACTGCTGTATGTGTAGTGTGTGTGTGTACTCTACTGGTGATATATACTGTACTAGTAATATGATATAGTATATATACTGTACTGGTGATACTGTACTAGTAATATGATATAGTATATGTACTGTACTAGTAATATGATATAGTATATCTACTGTACTACTAATATGATATAGTATGTGTACTGTACTAGTAATATGATATAATGTATATATGCTGTACTGTACTAGTAATATGATATAGTGTGTATATATACTGTACTGTACTAGTAGTATGATATAGTATATATACTGTACTGTACTAGTACTATGATATAGTGTATATATACTGTACTAGTAATATGATATAGTGTATATATACTGTACTAGTAGTATGATATAGTATATATACTGTACTAGTAATATTATATAGTGTATATATACTGTACTGTACTAGTACTATGATATAGTATATATACTGTATTAGTAATATGAGTGTATATATACTCTACTGTACTAGTAATATGATATAGTATATTTACTGTACTGTACTAGTAATATGATAGTGTATATACTGTACTGTACTAGTAGTATGATATAGTGTATATACTGTACTGTACTAGTAGTATGATATAGTATATATACTGTACTAGTAATATTATATAGCATATATACTGTCCTGAGTGTGTGTTTGTCCAGGTCTGAAGGGTGTATGTGTTTCCTGAACAAAGCAACAAGCAGCATTGCCCCTGCTCTCCTGGCGTAGTCCCTGGGGACATGAAGTACACTACTTTAGCCCATAGCCTTATGAGGCAGACCTATGAAGCTCTGGCCAAAGTAGTGAACTATGTAGGAAGTAGATTTCCATTTGAGATCCAGTGTTATGGCTTGTCCCGCCTCCAGGGATCTGACTTGTTCTGCTGTTCTCTTTAAGCTTCTCTCTAGCCAGTGTTAAATTGATACTAGTTTTTTTTATAGTGCGTTTTAATTTATATTTGATTATTGTTATGCTATTTTACATGCAGAATTTGTAATGAGAGAAAATGAATGTGATATTCTTCATGATTTTAGGTCTATATTTAAATAGCTCATAAGAAATGTTCTCTCATTTTAACCCTCTAGATCCAAGAGCTGCTGTTCATCTCAATGTATTTATCTGACCCTAACTACCCCGTATAGACTGACCTCTGACCGTATTTATCTGACCCTAACTACCCCGTATAGACTGTCCTCTGACCGTATTTATCTGACCCTAACTACCCCGTATAGACTGTCCTCTGACCGTATTTATCTGACCCTAACTACCCCGTATAGACTGTCCTCTGACCGTATTTATCTGACCCTAACTACCCCGTATAGACTGTCCTCTGACCGTATTTATCTGACCCTAACTACCCCGTATAGACTGTCCTCTGACCGTATTTATCTGACCCTAACTACCCCGTATAGACTGTCCTCTGACTGTATTTATCTGACCCTAACTAACCCGTATAGACTGTCCTCTGACTGTATTTATCTGACCCTAACTACCCCGTATAGACTGTCCTCTGACCGTATTTATCTGACCCTAACTAACCCGTATAGACTGTCCTCTGACCGTATTTATCTGACCCTAACTACCCCGTATAGACTGTCCTCTGACCGTATTTATCTGACCCTAACTACCCCGTATAGACTGTCCTCTGACCGTATTTATCTGACCCTAACTACCCCGTATAGACTGTCCTCTGACCGTATTTATCTGACCCTAACTACCCCGTATAGACTGTCCTCTGACCGTATTTATCTGACCCTAACTACCCCGTATAGACTGTCCTCTGACCCTAACTACCCCGTATAGACTGTCCTCTGACCGTATTTATCTGAAATAGAACTGAGAAATAGGTTGTGTTCATACACCTTAAGAATCCTGTCATTTCATGTCTGGGGAATGACCTCTACTGCCCCCTAGCTCTGGTCCATACTGTCACTACAGCCTCTACTACCCCCTAGCTCTGGTCCATACTGTCACTACATCATCTACTACCCCCTAGCTCTGGTCCATACTGTCACTACATCATCTACTACCCCCTAGCTCTGGTCCATACTGTCACTACAGCCTCTACTACCCCCTAGCTCTGGTCCATACTGTCACTACAGCCTCTACTACCCCCTAGCTCTGGTCCATACTGTCACTACAGCCTCTACTACCCCCTAGCTCTGGTCCATACTGTCACTATGTCCTGTACTGCCCCCTAGCTCTGGTCCATACTGTCACTACAGCCTCTACTACCCCCTAGCTCTGGTCCATACTGTCACTACGTCCTGTACTGTCCCCTAGCTCTGGTCCATACTGTCACTACAGCCTCTTCTACCCCCTAGCTCTGGTCCATACTGTCACTACATCATCTACTACCCCCTAGCTCTGGTCCATACTGTCACTACAGCCTCTACTACCCCCTAGCTCTGGTCCATACTGTCACTACAGCCTCTACTACCCCCTAGCTCTGGTCCATACTGTCACTACAGCCTCTACTACCCCCTAGCTCTGGTCCATACTGTCACTACATCATCTACTACCCCCTAGCTCTGGTCCATACTGTCACTACATCATCTACTACCCCCTAGCTCTGGTCCATACTGTCACTACAGCCTCTACTACCCCCTAGCTCTGGTCCATACTGTCACTACATCATCTACTACCCCCTAGCTCTGGTCCATACATCCCTGCTACTTGGCGCATGTAACAGATCCTATGATGACAGTATAATGTAGCATCAACCTTGGGACTTAGGAGCCAGTCCTGTATCATCTGGGTCATCAACACTGATGGAAACTTCATGCCTGGTTTAACTGTCGTTTAATAGGATCTCTATGGGTTTACCTTTCAAACATGATAGTTGTAAAGGTTCTGTTAAATGTACCCATCCGTTAATATTTACTCTTTTAACCATACTTATTAATTGGTATTATCAATAAAACTAAAAGCCAAATGTCCAGAATATTGTGGTTTACTATATAATTTCTGTATTTCTGACCATGACTGGCTTTTCGTTTTACACTGATAGGGTTCTAGGTTGATAGGTACTGCAGTTGACATTGGTAATGTTCTATGTTAGGATAGGTAATGTAGTTGACATTGGTAATGTTCTATGTTAGGATGGGTAATGTAGTTGATATTAATAATGTTCTATGTTAGGATGGGTAATGTAGTTGACATTAATAATGTTCTAGGTTGATAGGTAATGTAGTTGACATTAATAATGTTCTACAGTGGGGAAAAAAAGTATTTAGTCAGCCACCAATTGTGCAAGTTCTCCCACTTAAAAAGATGAGAGGCCTGTAATTTTCATCATAGGTACACGTCAACTATGACAGACAAATTGAGGGAAAAAAATCCAGAAAATGACATTGTAGGATTTTTTATGAATTTATTTGCAAATTATGGTGGAAAATAAGTATTTGGTCAATAACAAACGTTTCTCAATACTTTGTTATATACCCTTCGTTGGAAATGACACAGGTCAAACGTTTTCTGTAAGTCTTCACAAGGTTTTCACACACTGTTGCTGGTATTTTGGCCCATTCCTCCATGCAGATCTCCTCTAGATGTCTTGGGGCTGTCGCTGGGCAACACAGACTTTCAACTCCCTCCAAAGATTTTCTATGGGGTTGAGATCTGGAGACTGGCTAGGCCACTCCAGGACCTTGAAATGCTTCTTACGAAGCCACTCCTTCATTGCCCGGGTGGTGGGTTTGGGATCATTGTCATGCTGAAAGACCCAGCCACGTTTCATCTTCAATGCCCTTGCTGATGGAAGGAGGTTTTCACTCAAAATCTCACGATACATGGCCCCATTCATTCTTTCCTTTACACGGATCAGTCGTCCTGGTCCCTTTGCAGAAAAACAGCCCCAAAGCATGATGTTTCCACCCCCATGCTTCACAGTAGGTATGGTGTTCTTTGGATGCAACTCAGCATTCTTTGTCCTCCAAACACGACGAGTTGAGTTTTTACCAAAAAGTTATATTTTGGTTTCATCTGACCATATGACATTCTCCCAATCCTCTTCTGGATCATCCACTCTAGCAAACTTCAGACGGGCCTGGACATGTACTGGCTTAAGCAGGGGGACACGTCTGGCACTGCAGGATTTGAGTCCCTGGCGGCGTAGTGTGTTACTGATGGAAGGCTTTGTTACTTTGGTCCCAGCTCTCTGCAGGTCATTCACTAGGTCCCCCCGTGTGGTTCTGGGATTTTTGCTCACCGTTCTTGTGATCATTTTGACCCCACGGGGTGAGATCTTGCGTGGAGCCCCAGATCGAGGGAGATTATCAGTGGTCTTGTATGTCTTCCATTTCCTAATAATTGCTCCCACAGTTGATTTCTTCAAACCAAGCTGCTTACCTATTGCAGATTCAGTCTTCCCAGCCTGGTGCAGGTCTACAATTTTGTTTCTGGTGTCCTTTGACAGCTCTTTGGTCTTGGCCATAGTGGAGTTTGGAGTGTGACTGTTTGAGGTTGTGGACAGGTGTCTTTTATACTGATAACAAGTTCAAACAGGTGCCATTAATACAGGTAATGAGTGGAGGACAGAGGAGCCTCTTAAAGAATAAGTTACAGGTCTGTGAGAGCCAGAAATCTTGCTTGTTTGTAGGTGACCAAATACTTATTTTCCACCATAATTTGCAAATAAATTCATAAAAAATCCTACAATGTGATTTTCTGGATTTTTTTTTCCTCAATTTGTCTGTCATAGTTGACGTGTACATATGATGAAAATTACAGGCCTCTCTCATCTTTTTAAGTGGGAGAACATGCACAATTGGTGGCTGACTAAATACTTTTTTTCCCCACTGTATGTTAGGATAGGTAATGTAGTTGACATTAATAATGTTCTAGGTTGATAGGTAATGTAGTTGACATTGGTAGTGTTCTATGTTAGGATGGGTAATGTAGTTGACATTAATAATGTTCTATGTTAGGATGGGTAATGTAGTTGACATTAATAATGTTCTATGTTAGGATGGGTAATGTAGTTGACATTAATAATGTTCTATGTTAGGATGTGTAATGTAGTTGACATTAATAATGTTCTATGTTAGGATGGGTAATGTAGTTGACATTAATAATGTTCTACATTAGGATAGGTACTGCAGTTGACATTGGTAATGTTCTATGTTAGGATAGGTAATGTAGTTGACATTAATAATGTTCTATGTTAGGATAGGTAATGTAGTTGACATTAATAATGTTCTATGTTAGGATAGGTAATGTAGTTGACATTAATGTTCTAGTTTGGGATAGATAATCTAGTTGACACTGGTAATGTTCAACAATATTTTTCCCCTTAGACTGCTTCTTTTTGTGACACCATAAAAAGGTGAGCGTGACTGCCTCATTGCCTTGGTAATAAAAGTATACGATTCCCCGAGTAGTGTGATGCTGACCAGTGATGTGTAAGCATAGTTGGTGAGCAGAGTCCACAGGAGGGGTCACTGGTTTCTGCTCCAGTCAGACAGAACAGGAGTAGTTTCAGACCAGACAGAGAATTGAAAGGGTTTCTGACCAGACTGGTGTTGAGAGGTTGATAAAGGAAGGGGCTGGTTCTAAACTCTGGGGGACAAGGGTTACAGACAAGATGCCATCAGGGCGGATGATCAAGCTGGTGGTGTACGAGGTGTTAGAGGTCTCTTGTCTCAGTGTTCCAATGTTCGTGGTGATGGAGAGGTTTGCTTCCCTGATGCTCCATGTCAGAGGAGATCTGACTGCCTATTGGCTGGTGGTAGCAGCTTCCATGGCCTACGTTACCTCTGTATCTCTGCTAGTCTGGGTTCCTCTCCGGTACCTTGTCCTCAAGCAGCGCACGGTCATCACAGACATCACGCAGTGGTGAGTACATTAGATTATGCATTACATTATACAGTGCATTCGGAAAGGATTCAGACATCTTCCCTTTTTCCACATTTTGTTACGTTACAGCCTTATTATAAAATGGATAAAATACATTTTTTCCTCATCAATCTACACACAGTACCTCATAGTGACAAAGCGAAAACATGTTTTTAGAAATATTTGCAAATGTATTAAAAATATAAAACAAATACCTTATTTACATAAGTATTCAGACCCTTTGCTATGAGACTCGAAATTGAGCTCCGGTGCATCCTGTTTTCATTGATCATCCTTGAGATGTTTCTACAACTTGATTGGAGTCCACCTGTGGCAAATTCAATTGATTGGACATGATTTGGAAAGGCACACACCTGTCTATATAAGATCCCACAGTTGATAGTGCATGTTAGAGCAAAACCAAGCCATGAGGACAAAGGAATTGTCCGTAGAGCTCCGAGACAGGACTGTGTTGAGGCACAGATCTGGGGAAGGGTACCAAACAATTTATGCAGCATTGAAGGTCCCAACGAACACAGTGGCCTCCATCATTCTTAAATGGATGAAGTTTGGAATCACCAAGACTCTTCCTAGAGCTGGCCACCTGGCCAAACTGAGCAGTCGGGGGAGAAGGGCCGTAGTCAGGGAGGTGACCAAGAACCCGATGGTCACTCTGACAGAGCTCCAGAGTTCCCCTGTGGAGATGGGGAAAACCTTCCAGAAGGACAACTATCTCTGCAGCACTCCACCAATCAGGCCTTTATGGTATAGTGGCCAGATGGAAGCCACTCCTCAGTAAAAGGCACATGACAGCCCGCTTGGAGTTTGCCAAAAGGCACCTAAAGGACTCTCAGACCATGAGAAACAAGATTCTCTGGTATAATGAAACCGAGATTGAACTCTTTGGCCTGAATGCCAAGCGTCACATCTGGAGGAAACCTGACACCATCCCTATGGTGAAGCATAGTGGTGGCAGCAACATGCTGTGGGAGTGTCCTTGAGTGGCCCAGCCAGAGCCCGACCTGAACCCGATCAAACATCTCTGGAGAGACCTGACAATAGCTGTGCAGCGATGCTCCCCATCCAACCTGGCAGAGCTTGACAGGATCTGCAGAGAAGAATGGGAGAAACGCCACAGGTGTGCCAAGCTTGTAGCGTCATACCCAAGAAGACTCTAGGCTGTAATCGCTGCCAAAGGTGCTTCAACAAAGTACTGAGTAACCGGATGGACATCATGAAAATGATCGGAGAGGTTGAGAGTAGAAGAAAGGGTGAGTAAAGGGTCTGAATACTGAATAATTATGTAAATGTGATATTATGATTTATTTGTTTGCTACACTTTCTAAAAAACTGTTTTTGGTTTGTCATTATGTGTTGTGTGTAAATTGATGAAGGAAATAAATAATTTCATCAATTTTAGAATACGGCTGAAATGTAACAAAATGTGGGGAAGGGGTCTGAATACTTTAGAATGCATTGTATGTAATGAGACATTATATAAACTCTTTATAGTATTTTATTGACATTTTAGAGGTGATAACTTGACATTTATCAAAAAGCTAAAAAAGGGAAATATAGTTTACACATTATACATTATATTTTACATTACATTATACATTATATATTATGCATTACATTATACTTTATATTATACAGTCCTGTGTAATGTCAGAGTTCATCCCCCCTGCTCTTCCTTCTCCTACTCATTGAGTTCCTGTGTAATATCAGAGTTCAGCCCCCCCTGCTCTTCCTTCTCCTACTCCTTGAGTACCTGTGTAATATCAGAGTTCAGCCCCCCCTGCTCTTCCTTCTCCTACTCCTTGAGTACCTGTGTAATATCAGAGATCAGCCCCCCCTGCTCTTCCTTCTCCTACTCCTTGAGTACCTGTGTAATATCAGAGATCAGCCCCCCCCCTGCTCTTCCTTCTCCTACTCCTTGAGTGCCTGTGTAATATCAGAGATCAGCCCCTTGCTCTTCCTTCTCCTACTCCTTGAGTACCTGTGTAATATCAGAGATCAGCCCCCCTGCTCTTCCTTCTCCTACTCCTTGAGTACCTGTGTAATATCAGAGATCAGCCCCCCCTGCTCTTCCTTCTCCTACTCCTTGAGTACCTGTGTAATATCAGAGATCAGCCCCCGCCCTGCTCTTCCTTCTCCCACTCCTTGAGTACCTGTGTAATATTAGAGATCAGCCCCCCCCTGCTCTTCCTTCTCCTACTCCTTGAGTACCTGTGGAATATCAGAGATCAGCCCCCCCTGCTCTTCCTTCTCCCACTCCTTGAGTACCTGTGTAATATCAGAGATCAGCCCCCCCCTGCTCTTCCTTCTCCTACTCCTTGAGTACCTGTGTAATATCAGAGATCAGCCCCCCCCCCTGCTCTTCCTTCTCCTACTCCTTGAGTACCTGTGTAATATCAGAGATCAGCCCCGCCCTGCTCTTCCTTCTCCTACTCCTTGAGTACCTGTGTAATATCAGAGATCAGCCCCCCCTGCTCTTCCTTCTCCTACTCCTTGAGTTCCTGTGTAATATCAGAGTTCAGCCCCCCCCCTGCTCTTCCATCTCCTACTCCTTGAGTACCTGTGTAATATCAGAGTTCAGCCCCCCCTGCTCTTCCTTCTCACACTCCTTGAGTTCCTGTGTAATATCAGAGTTCAGCCCCCCCCTGCTCTTCCTTCTCCTACTCCTTGAGTACCTGTGTAATATCAGAGTTCAGCCCCCCCTGCTCTTCCTTCTCCTACTCCTTGAGTACCTGTGTAATATCAGAGATCAGCCCCCGCCCTGCTCTTCCTTCTCCCACTCCTTGAGTACCTGTGTAATATTAGAGATCAGCCCCCCCCTGCTCTTCCTTCTCCTACTCCTTGAGTACCTGTGGAATATCAGAGATCAGCCCCCCCTGCTCTTCCTTCTCCCACTCCTTGAGTACCTGTGTAATATCAGAGATCAGCCCCCCCCTGCTCTTCCTTCTCCTACTCCTTGAGTACCTGTGTAATATCAGAGATCAGCCCCCCCCCCCTGCTCTTCCTTCTCCTACTCCTTGAGTACCTGTGTAATATCAGAGATCAGCCCCCCCTGCTCTTCCTTCTCCTACTCCTTGAGTTCCTGTGTAATATCAGAGTTCAGCCCCCCCCCTGCTCTTCCATCTCCTACTCCTTGAGTACCTGTGTAATATCAGAGTTCAGCCCCCCCCTGCTCTTCCTTCTCACACTCCTTGAGTACCTGTGTAATATCAGAGTTCAGCCCCCCCTGCTCTTCCTTCTCCTACTCCTTGAGTACCTGTGTAATATCAGAGTTCAGCCCCCCCTGCTCTTCCTTCTCCTACTCCTTGAGTACCTGTGTAATATCAGAGTTCAGCCCCCCCTGCCCTTCCTTCTCCTACTCCTTGAGTACCTGTGTAATATCAGAGATCAGCCCCCCCCCCGCTCTTCCTTCTCCTACTCCTTGAGTACCTGTGTAATATCAGAGATCAGCCCCCCCCTGCTCTTCCTTCTCCTACTCCTTGAGTACCTGTGTAATATCAGAAATCAGCCCCCCCCCTGCTCTTCCTTCTCCTACTCCTTGAGTACCTGTGTAATATCAGCGATCAGCCCCCCTGCTCTTCCTTCTCCTACTCCTTGAGTACCTGTGTAATATCAGAGATCAGCCCCCCCCCCCCCCCCCTTGCTCTTCCTACTCCTTGAGTACCTGTGTAATATCAGAGATCAGATGAATTATGTTGTGCATTATACATTATATATGACATTATACATAACAGTACATTATACATTACATATTACATTATATACTACATTATACATGATACATGACCATATACAGTGCCTTCGGAAAGTATTCAGACCCCTCAACTTTTTCCACATTCTGTTTCATTAGTCTTATTCTGAAATGTATTAAAATACATTTTTTCCTCATCAATCTACACACAATACACGCAATACAAAAACAGGTTTTTAGAAATGTTTGCAAATGAATTAAACATAAAAAACGGAATTACCCTATTTACACATTGCTATGAGACTCGAAATTGAGCTTAGGTGCATCCTGTTTCCATTGATCATCCTTGAGATATTTCTACAACTTGATTGGAGTCCACCTGTGGTAAATTCAATTGATTGGACATGATTTGGAAAGGCACACACCTGTCTATATAAGGTGACCAAGAACCCGATGGTCACTCTGACAGAGCTCCAGAGTTCCTCTGTGGAGATGGGAGAACCTTCCAGAAGGACAACCATCTCTGCAGCACTCCACCAATCAGGCCTTCATGGTAGAGTGGCCAGATTGAAGCCACTCTTCAGTAAAAGGCACATGACAGCCCGATTGGAGTTTGCCGAAATGCACCTAAAGACTCTGGGTCTGATGAAACCAAGATTGAACTCTTTGGCCTGAATGTCAAGCATCACGTCTGGAGGAAACCTGGCACCATTCCTACGGTGAAGCATGGTGGTGGCATGTTGGATGTTTTTCAGCTGCAGGGACTGGGAGACTAGTCAGGATCGAGGGAAAGATGAACGGAGCAAAGTACAGAGAGATTCTTGATGAAAATCTGCTCCAGAGCACTCAGGACCTCAGACTTGGGCCAAGGTTCACCTTCCAACTGGACAACGACCCTAAGCACAGTCAAGACAGCGCTCGGAGTGCCTTTGGGACAATTCTCTGAATGTCCTTGAGTGGCCCAGCCTGAGCCCGGACTTGAACCCGATCTAACATATCTGTAGAAACCTGAAAATAGCTGTGCAGCGACGCTCCCCATCCAACCTGAGCCAAGCTTGTAGCGTCATACCCAAGAAGACTCGAGGCTGTAATCGCTGCCAAAGGTGCTTCAACAAAGTACTGAGTAAAGGTTCTGAATACTTATGTAAATGTTATATTTCAGATTCTTTTATTTTTAATACATTTCTAAAAAACAGTTTTTGCTTTGTCATTATGGGGTATTGTGTGTAGTTTTAGAATAAGGCTGAATGTAACAAAATGTGGAAAAAGTCAAGGGCTCTGAATACTTTCTGAATGCACTGTACATCACATACATTATATATTATTTATTACATTACATTATACATTACACTTTGCATTATACCTTACATATTATACATTACATTATATATCACATACATTATATATTATACATTATACATTACATTATGCATTACATTATACATTAGAGTATACATGATAAATTACATTATATTATACATTACATACATTCTACATCACATTGTTGTGACGTGACTTACTTTAATGTATGACTGTTATTTTTCGAATCACCGACTATGTTTAATTGTCACTCGATTAAATTAACTCATTAGGAATTTGGGGCACCACGGAAGAAGTTGTTTAACGAGTTACCATCTCCCGAAATAAACTCTTAGAAGATATATATATGTTATATATCGATAAGTCACTTATCAAATAATTACCTCTTATCAGTCTCATTCTGAATGTCGCATAATCCTTGAACCTGCAAGAACCCTAACCTTATTGATGAATCAGCAATACACAAATTGGCTTAATTATTTATTTACTAACTAAATAACACAATACAAACACACAGGTTATTGATTACAAACGTAACACAATGAAAACGGGTCCCTAGTGGACTAGACTAACATTAGCATGAATGCTTGGGTAGAAGGAGGGTCAGAGTGGAAGGGAGAGACAGAGATTCAAACTATCGTGGTTACCTTGGAAACTATGCTCACAGTAATCATAATACTTATGCACCTTAATAACGCTCATTCGGATTAGAAATGCAACATGTATTTACGTGTAGCTGTCCTCGATAGTTGAGTTGATGATGTAGGACTCTGGTTTGCCCACCAGAGATCCCAATGTCCTTGGTAGAGTTTCTGGTCGTAGTGGTAGTTAGAATTGATACTTCAGATGTACCAGCGGTTGTCTGAGAGGGATTGTCCTCTCCTCTCTCGTGTCTTTAGTGAAAGTTCTCTAGACGACTATACATGCCAGCTGCAGACTGAGATGATAAGGTCTAGTACATTGTCTTCTACTTCACCTCGTGTAGAGGTTGAGAGTTTCAGAGTTTCTCCATTTCAAACGTGTGGACTAACGTCTCACGTTTTCTCGTCTAACCATTTTGTAACGTGTAGCTTCAGCTTCATGCTTCTTGGTCTTGTAGAGTGTCAACCATTTTAAGCCGAGGGGCTTACTGGTCTGGTAGAAATTCAACCATTTGCAACGTTTGGCTCACGCTTCACGTCTGCTGGTCTAAAGGTTGATTTGTTTTTCAAGGCTTTTTATTCACTCGGGATAAAAGGGGCGTTCCATCATGTTTACACCATCTCTGATGTCACTCGGGGCGTGGCTAGTCACTGTCATAGTTTATATGAAAAACTATTATCTCATTAGAAGACTAAAATCACATTCCTATCTTCACCAAAATACTCTTATACTTAATCATATATTTTATACAACATTTAGATGTAAACTTGATAGATAGAATATGTACACTTTCCGAGTTACAGTTATTACTTGATACCATCCTTAACGACATCACAAAATAATAAACAATATGACATGATTATTCTTTAGATCCCCACTGACCATTTCCCACATTCTTTTAAGTAGGAATATTGTTTCATTATCCACTTTTGGATGTTGGAGTCTTGGCGGGAAGACTTCTTTTGTCTCACAGGGAAGTTATTTCTTCCCATACTAGAAACCAAAAGGAGTCCTTTTCTGCAAACTATTTATGACTGGCTGTTAAGTCATAAAACTGGCCCCCAGGAAAGGGGTTAGGGTTAGGGCTAAGGGTTAGGGCTAACCTTTCTTGGGGCCCCCAGGAAAGGGGGTGTTCAAACCTTTGCCTTGCAGGAATGTTTGATCCTCAACCCATGAGGGCAAGTCATGACAACATACATTATATGTTATACATTACACATGACATATTATACATTACATTATAAATTATACATCACATACATTATACAGTCGTGGTCAAAAGTTTTGAGAATGACACATTAATTTTCACAAAGTCTGCTGCCTCAGTTTTTATGATGGCAATTTGCATATACTCCAGAATGTTATGAAAAGGACCAGCTGACATCATGTCAGTGATTCTCTCGTTAACACAGGTGAGAGTGTTGACGAGGACAAGGCTGGAGATCACTCTGTCATGCTGATTGCGTTAGAATAACAGACTGGAAGCTTTAAAAGGAGGGTGGTGCTTGAAATCATTGTTCTTCCTCTGTTAACCATGGTTACCTGCAAGGAAACACGTGCCGTCATCATTGCTTTGCACAAAAAGGGCTTCACAGGCAAGGATATTGCTGCTAGGAAGGTTGCACCTAAATCAACCATTTATCGGATCATCAAGAACTTCAAGGAGAGAGGTTCAATTGTTGTGAAGAAGGTTTCAGGGCTCCCAAGAAAATCCAACAAGTGCGAGGGCCGTCTCCTAAAGTTGATTCAGCTGCGGGATCGGGGCACCACCAGTGCAGAGCTTGCTCAGGAATGGCAGCAGGCAAGTGTGAGTGCATCTGCACGAACAGTGAGGTGAAGGCTTTTGGAAGATGGCCTGGTGTCAAGAAGGGCAGCGAGGAAGCCACTTCTCTCCAGAAAAAACATCAGGGACGGACTGATATTCTGCAAAAGGTACAGGGATTGGACTGCTGAGGACTGGGGTAAAGTCATTTTCTCTGATGAATCCCCTTTCCGATTGTTTGGGGCATCCAGAAAAAAGCTTGTCCGGAGAAGAAAAGGTGAGCGCTACCATCAGTCCTGTGTCATGCCAACAGTAAAGCATCCTGAGACCATTCATGTGTGGGGTTGCTTTTCAGCCAAGGGAGTGGGCTCACTCACAATTTTGCCTAAGAACACAGCCATGAATAAAGAATGGTACCAACACATCCTCCGAGAGCAACTTCTCCCAACCATCCAATAACAGTTTGGTGACGAACAATGCCTTTTCCAGCATGATGGAGCACCTTGCCATAAGGCAAAAATGATAACTAAGTGGCTCGGTGAACAAAACATCGACATTTTGGGTCCATGGCCAGGAAACTCCCCAGACCTTAATCCCATTGAGAACTTGTGGTCAATCCTCAAGAGGCGGGTGGACAAACAAAAACCCACAAATTCTGACAGACTCCAAGCATTGATTATGCAAGAATGGGCTGCCATCAGTCAGGATGTGGCCCAGAAGTTAATTGACAGCATGCCAGGGCGGATTGCAGAGGTCTTGAAAAAGAAGGGTCAACACCGCAAATATTGACTCTTTGCATAAACTTAATGTAATTGTCAATAAAAGCCTTTGACACTTATGGAATGCTTGTAATTATACTTCAGTATACCATAGTAACATCTGACAAAAATATCTAAAAACACTGAAGCAGCAAACTTTAAGACCAATACTTGTGTCATTCTCAAAACTTTTGACCACGACTGTAAATTACATTATATATACACATCATGCATTATACATCACATACATTATATTATACATTACACATCACATACATTATACATTACATTTTACATTATACACTGTACATCACACTTTGCGTTATACATTACACTATATATGACATATACATTACATTACACATTACATTATACATTATACATTATATATACTAGTACCAGTCAAAAGTTTGGACACCTACTCGTTCCAGGGTTTTTCTTTATTTTTACTATTTTCTACATTGTAGAATAATAGTGAAGACATCAAAACTTTGAAATAACACCTATGGAATAATCTAGTAACCAAAAATGTGTTAAATAAATCAAAATATTTTATATTTGAGTTCCTTCAAAGTAGCCACCCTTTGCCTTGATGACAGCTTTGCACACTCTTGGCATTCTCTCAACCAGCTTCACCTGGAATGCTTTTCCAACAGTCTTAAATATCAAATTTGGACTCCAGACCAAAGGACACATTTCCATCGGTCTAATGTCCATTGCTCGTTTTTCTTGGCCCAAGCAGGTCTCTTCTTCTTATTGGTATCCTTTAGTAGTGGTATCTTTTCAGCAATTCGAACATGAAGGCCTGATTCACGTAGTCTCCTCTGAATAGTTGATGTTGATGCTTTTCCAACAGTCTTGGAGGAGTTCCCACAGTTTCCACAGCACTTGTTGGCTGCTTTTCCTTCACTAATAAAGAAAAACCCTTGAATGAGTAGGTGTTCTAAAACTTTTGACCGGTAGTATACATTACACATTATGCTTTGCATTATACATTACATTACATTGTACATGATAAATGACATGCTATATTATACATTCTACATCACATACATTCTACAATACATTACAGTGAGGGAAAAAAGTATTTGATCCCCTGCTGATTTTGTACGTTTGCCCACTGACAAAGACCTGATCAGTCTATAATTTTAATGGTAGGTTTATTTGAACAGTGAGAGACAGAATAACAACAAAAACATCCAGAAAAACGCATGTCAGAAATGTTATAAATTGATTTGCATTTTAATGAGGGAAATAAGTATTCGACCCATCTGCAAAACATGACTTAGTACTTGGTGGCAAAACCCTTTTTGGCAATCACAGAGGTCAGACGTTTCTTGTAGTTGGCCACCAGGTTTGCACACATCTCAGGAGGGATTTTGTTCCACTCCTCTTTGCAGATCTTCTCCAAGTTATTAAGGTTTTGAGGCTGACGTTTGGCAACTCGAACCTTCAGCTCCCTCCACAGATTTCCTATGGGATTAAGGTCTGGAGACTGGCTAGGCCACTCCAGGACCTTAATGGGCTTCTTCTTGACCCACTCCTTTGTTGCCTTGGCCATGTGTTTTGGGTCATTGTCATGCTGGAATACCCATCCACGACCCATTTTCAATGCCCTGGCTGAGGGAAGGAGGTTCTCACCCAAGATTTGACGGTACATGGTACCGTCCATCGCCCCTTTGATGCGGTGAAGTTGTCCTGTCCCCTTAACAGAAAAACACCCCCAAAGCATAATGTTTCCACCTCCATGTTTGACGGTGGGGATGGTGTTCTTGGGGTCATAGGCAGCATTCCTCCTCCTCCAAACACGGCGAGTTGAGTTGATGCCAAAGAGCTCGATTTTGGTCTCATCTGACCACAACACTTTCACCCAGTTCTCCTCTGAATCATTCAGATGTTCATTGGCAAACTTCAGATGGCCCAGTATATGTGCTTTCTTGAGCAGGGGGACCTTGCGGGCGCTGCAGGATTTCAGTCCTTCACGGCGTAGTGTGTTACCAATTGTTTTCTTGGTGACTATGGTCCCAGCTGCCTTGAGATCATTGACAAGATCCTCCCGTGTAGTTCTGGGCTGATTCCTCACTGTTCTCATGATCATTACAACTCCACGAGGTGAGATCTTGCATGGAGCCCCAGGCCGAGGGAGATTGACAGTTCTTTTGTGTTTCTTACATTTGCGAATAATCACACCAACTGTTGTCACCTTCTCACCAAGCTGCTTAGCGATGGTCTTGTAGCCCATTCCAGCCTTGTGTAGGTCTACAATCTTGTCCCTGACATCCTTGGAGAACTCTTTGGTCTTGGCCATGGTGGAGAGTTTGGAATCTGATTGATTGATTGCTTCTGTGGACAGGTGTCTTTTATACAGGTAAAAAACTGAGATTAGGAGCACTCCTTTTAAGAGTGTGCTCCTAATCTCAGCTCGTTACCTGTATAAAAGACACCTGGGGCCAGAAATCTTTCTGATTGAGAGAGGGTCAAATACTTATTTCCCTCATTAAAATGCAAATCAATTTATAACATTTTTGACATGCGTTTTTCTGGATTTTTTTGTTGTTATTCTGTCTCTCACTGTTCAAATAAACCTACCTTTAAAATTATAGACTGATAATTTCTTTGTCAGTGGGCAAATGTACAAAATCAGCAGGGGATCAAATACTTTTTTCCCTCACTGTATATGATAAACATTACATTCTACATTACATTCTACATCACATACATTATATATTATTCATTACACATTACACATTACATTACATTACATTACATTATACAATACACATTATACATTACATTATATATTGTACATTACATTCTACATTACATTCTACATCACATACATTATATATTATTCATTACACATTACACATTACATTACATTACATTACATTATACAATACACATTATACATTACATTATATATTGTACATTACATTATACATTACACTTTGCATTGTACGTTACATTATACATTGCATTATATATTATATTATAAATCACATACATTATGTATTATACATTAGATTATGCATTACATTATATATAACATTACATTACGCATTAGATTACATTGTACATGATAAATTACATGATATATTATACATGATACATCACATACATTCTACATCACATTCTACATCACATTCATTATATGTTATACATTACAATATACATTACATTATACATTGTAAATTATATTATACATCGCATACATTATACATTTCATTATACATTACATATTATACATTACAGTATACATTACATTATACATGATAAATTACAGTATATTTTTAACTAATAAGGCACGAGGGGGTGTGGTATATGGCCAATATATCACAGCTAAGGGCTGTTCTTACGCACGACGCAACGCGGAGTCATACCCAAGAAGACTCGAGGATGTAATCGATGCCAAAGGTTTTATTTATTTTATTTTTATTTCACCTTTATTTAACCAGGTAAGCCAGTTGAGAACAGGTTCTCATTTACAACTGCGACCTGGCCAAGACAAAGCAAAGTAGTGCAACAAAAACAACACAGAGTTACATATGGGGTAAAAAAAACATAAAGTCAGAAATACAACAGAAAATATATATACAGTGTGTGCAAATGTAGCAAGTTATGGAGGTAAGGCAATAAATAGGCTATAGTGCAGAATAATTACAATAGTATTAACACTGGAATGCTAGATGTGCAAGAGATTATGTGCAAATAGAGATACTGGGGTGCAAAAGAGCAAATTAAATAACAATATAGGGATGAGGTTGTTGGGTGGGCTAATTTCAGATGGGCTGTGTACAGGTGCAGTGATCGGTAAGGTGCTCTGACAACTGATGCTTAAAGTTATTGAGGGAGATAAGAGTCTCCAGCTTCAGAGATTTTTGCAATTCGTTCCAGTCATTGGCAGCAGAGAACTGGAAGGAATGGCGGCCAAAGGAGGTGTTGGCTTTGGGAATGACCAGTGAGATATACCTGCTGGAGCGCAGACTACGGGTGGGTGCTGCTATGGTGACCAATGAGCTAAGATAAGGCGGGGATTTGCCTAGCAGTGATTTATAGATGGCCTGGAGCCAGTGGGTTTGACGACGAACATGTAGTGAGGACCAGCCAACAAGAGCGTACAGGTCACAGTGGTGGGTAGTGTATGGGGCTTTGGAGACAAAACGGATGGCACTGTGATAGACTACATCCAATTTGCTGAGTAGAGTGTTGGAGGCTATTTTATAAATGACATCGCCGAAGTCAAGGATCGGTAGGATAGTCAGTTTTACGAGGGCATGTTTGGCAGCATGAGTGAAGGAGGCTTTGTTGCGAAATAGGAAGCCAATTCTAGATTTAACTTTGGATTGGAGATTCTTTATGTGAGTCTGGAAGTTGAGTTTACAGTCTAACCAGACACCTAGATATTTGTAGTTGTCCACATACTCTAGGTCAGACCCGTCGAGAGTGGTGATTCTAGTCGGGTGGGCGGGTGCTAGCAGCGTTCGATTGAAAAGCATGCATTTAGTTTTACTAGTGTTTAAGAGCAGTTGGAGGCTACTGAAGGATTGTTGTATGGCATTGAAGCTCGTTTGGAGGTTTGTTAACACAGTGTCCAATGAAGGGCCAGATGTATACAAAATGGTGTCGTCTGCGTAGAGGTGGATCTGAGAGTCACCAGCAGCAAGAGCGACATCATTGATATACACGGAGAAAAGTGTCGGCCCAAGAATTGAACCCTGTGGCACCCCCATAGAGACTGCCATAGGTCCAGACAACAGGCCCTCCGATTTGACACACTGAACTCTATCTGAGAAGTAGTTGGTGAACCAGGCGAGGCAGTCATTTGAGAAACCAAGGCTATTTAGTCTGCCAATAAGAATGCGGTGGTTGACAGAGTCGAAAGCCTTGGCCAGGTCGATGAAGACGGCTGCACAGTACTGTCTATTATCAATCGCGGTTATAATATCGTTTAGGACCTTGAGCGTGGCTGAAGTGCACCCGTGACCAGCTCGGAAACCAGATTGCATAGCGGAGAAGGTACGGTGGGATTTGAAATGGTCGATGATCTGTTTGTTAACTTGGCTTTCGAATACTTTCGAAAGGCAGGGCAGGATGGATATAGGTCTGTAGCAGTTTGGATCTAGAGTGTCACCCCCTTTGAAGAGGGGGATGACCGCGGCAGCTTTCCAATCTCTGGGGATCTCAGACGTTATGAAAGAGAGGTTGAACAGACTAGGAATAGGGGTTGCGACAATTTCGGCGGCTAGTTTTAGGAAGAAAGGGTCCAGATTGTCTAGCCCAGCTGATTTGTAGGGGTCCAGATTTTGCAGCGCTTTCAAAACATCAGCTGTCTGAATTTGTGTGAAGGAGAAGCGGGGGGGGCATGGGCAAGTTGCAGCAGAGGGTGCAGAGTTGGTGGCCGGGTTAGTGGTAGCCAGATGGAAAGCATGGCCAGCTGTAGCAAAATGCTTGTTGAAATTCTCGATTATTGTAGATTTATCGGTGGTGATAGTGTTTCCTAGCCTCAGTGCAGTGGGCAGCTGGGAGGAAGTGCTCTTATTCTCCATGGACTTTACAGTGTCCCAAAACTTTTTGGAGTTAGTGCTACAGGATGCAAATTTCTGTTTGAAAAAGTTAGCCTTTGCTTTCCTGACTGCTTGTGTATATTGGTTCCTAACTTCCCTGAAAAGTTGCATATCGCGGGGGCTATTTGATGCTAATGCTGTACGCCACAGGATGTTTTTGTGCTGGTCAAGGGCAGTCAAGTCTGAGGAGAACCAGGGGCTATATCGGTTCTTAGTTCTGTATTTTTTGAATGGGGCATGTTTATTTAAGATTGAGAGGAAATTACTTTTAAGGAACAACCAGGCATCCTCTACTGACGGAATGAGATCTATATCCATCCAGGATACCTGGGCCAGGTCAATTAGGAAGGCCTCCTCGCTAAAGTGTTTTAGGGAGCGTTTGACAGTGATGAGGGGTGGTTGTTTGACCGCGGACCCGTTACGGACGCAGGCAATAAGGCAGTGATCGCTGAGATCCTGGTTGAAGACAGCTGAGGTGTATTTAGAGGGTATGTTAGTCAGGATGATATCTATGAGGGTACCTATGTTTAAGGATTTAGGGTTGTACCTGGTAGGTTCGTTGATAATTTGCATGAGGTTGAGGGCATCTAGCTTGGATTGTAGGATGGCTGGGGTATTAAGCATATCCCAATTTAGGTCACCAAGCAGTACAAACTCAGAGGATAAATGGGGGGCAATCAATTCACATATGGTGTCCAGGGCACAGCTGGGGGCTGAGGGGGGTCTGTAGCAAGCGGCAACAGTGAGAGACTTATTTCTGGAAAGGTGGATTTTTAGAAGTAGAAGCTCAAACTGTTTGGGCACAGACCTGGATAGTACGATAGAGCTCTGCAGGCTATCTCTACAGTAGATTGCAGCTCCACCCCCTTTGGCAGTTCTATCTAGACGGAAAATGTTATAGTTGGGGATGGAAATTTCAGAATTTTTGGTGGCCTTCCTGAGCCAGGATTCAGACACTGCTAGAATATCAGGGTTGGCAGAGTGTGCTAACGCAGTGAATAACTCAAACTTAGGAAGTAGACTTCTGATATTTATGTGCAAGAAACCAAGACTTTTGCGATTACAGAAGTCAACAAATGATAGCTCCTGGGGAGTAGGAGTAATACTGGGGGCTACAGGGCCTGGGTTAGCCTCTACATCACCAGAGGAACAGAGGAGGACTAGAATAAGGATACGGCTAAAGGCTTTAAGAACTGGTCTTCTAGTGCGTTGGGTACATAGAATAAAGGGGGCAGATTTCCGGGTGTTATAGAAAAGATTCAGGGCATTATGTACAGACAAGGATATGGAAGGATATGAGTAAAGTGGAGGTAAACCTAAGCGTTGGGTAACACTGAAAGAGATAGTATCTCTAGAGGCATCAATTGAGTCGGTTTCTGAGTGTATGGGTGGAGGGACAAAAGAGCTAACTAAGGCAGGTTTAGCTAGGCTGGGGGGTCTACAGTGATATAGTACAATTAGAAATAACCGAAACAACAATAAACTAACCATGTTTGGGCTGAGGCTAAACATAAACAGGATGTAGTACCGTAAAAAGGAACAGTCCAGCAGATATCAGCTGTATAGCTGAGTTATCATAAGGTCCGGTGGTGAAGTGCTAGTGAGTAAGAGGCTACTGGCCGAATATCCGGTGATCAAAGTCCAGTGATTAAAATTAATCCCGCGGGAAAAAAAAATCAAATGTTCTGCGTGAAACACTGCTAGCTGTGGCTAATAGCAAGTAGCTAGTCCAGTAGCTAGTTCAGTTTAGTGAGTAAGCGTGTGCTAACGGGCCAGGGCTAGCAGATGGATGGAATCTTCGTGGTTACATCGTAACCACATCAGACGATTTCGTCGGCAGACCAGTCGTGTAGGATCGGCGGGGCTCCGTGTCAATACTATGTGGTCCCGTCCGGTTGATAGAGAGGTAGATAGCCGGGAGATGGGCCTAGCTCAGGTTGATTAGCCAGACCACAGCGTCCGTTTTGTTGTAGCCAGCTGGTTCCAGTGAATCAGTGATTCCGCGGAAAAACTGATATGTTCTGGGTCGATAACGTGCTGTGCAGACTGGCCGAATATCCGGTGATCAATGTCCAGTGATTAAAATTAATCCCGCGGAAAAAATCCAATGTTCTGGATGAAAACACCGCTAGCTGTGGCTAATAGCAAATAGCAAGTAGCTAGTTAGCTGGCTAGCTAGTTTCAACTGGAGATTCTAGATTCTAGATAAAGGTAAGTCAATAATAGAATCCGTTCCACATTGAGTGAGGCGGGTTGCAGGAAAGTATATCTTGTAGAAGGATGAAAAGTCTGATAGGGAAATATGTACGAAAAATGTACGAAAATAGGGTATTTACAGGCTATTTACAGACAGACGATAAAAACACAACTGCACTACCTCGCCATCTTGGAGAAAAAAAAAGGTGCTTCAACAAAGTACTGAGTAAAGTGTCTGTTTACTTATATATACAGTGGGGAGAACAAGTATTTGATACACTGCCGATTTTGCAGGTTTTCCTACTTACAAAGCATGTAGAGGTCTGTCATTTTTATCAAAGCTACACTTCAACTGTGAGAGACGGAATCTAAAACAAAAATCCAGAGAATCACATTGTATGATTTTTAAGTAATTAATTTGCATTTTATTGCATGACATAAATATTTGATCACCTACCAACCAGTAAGAATTCCGGCTCTCACAGACCTGTTAGTTTTTCTTTATGAAACCCTCCTGTTCTCCACTCATTACCTGTATTAACTGCACCTGTTTGAACTCGTTACCTGTATAAAAGACACCTGTCCACACACTCAATCAAACAGACTCCAACCTCTCCACAATGGCCAAGACCAGAGAGCTGTGTAAGGACATCAGGGATACAATTGTAGACCTGCACAAGGCTGGGATGGGCTACAGGACAATAGGCAAGCAGCTTGGTGAGAAGGCAACAACTGTTGGCGCAATTATTAGAAAATGGAAGAAGTTCAAGATGACGGTCAATCACCCTCGGTCTGGGGCTCCATGCAAGATCTCACCTCGTGGGGCATCAATGATCATGAGGAAAGTGAGGGATCAGCCCAGAACTACATGGCAGGACCTGGTCAATGACCTAAAGAGAGCTAGGACCACAGTCTCAAAGAAAACCATTAGTAACACACTACGACGTCATGGATTAAAATCCTGCAGCACACGCAAGGTCCCCCTGCTCAAGCCAGCGCATGTCCAGGCCCGTCTGAAGTTTGCCAATGACCATCTGGATGATCCAGAGGAGGAATGGGAGAAGGTCATGTGGTCTGATGAGACAAAAATAGAGCTTTTTGGTCTCAACTCCACTCGCCGTGTTTGGAGGAAGAAGAAGGATGAGTACAACCCCAAGAACACCATCCCAACCGTGAAGCATGGAGGTGGAAACATAATTCTTTGGGGATACTTTTCTGCAAAGGGGACAGGATGACTGCACCGTATTGAGGGGAGGATGGATGGGGCCATGTATCGTGAGATCTTGGCCAACAACCTCCTTCCCTCAGTAAGAGCATTGAAGATGGGTTGTGGCTGGGTCTTCCAGCATGACACCGACCCGAAACACACAGCCAGGGCAACTAAGGAGTGGCTCCGTAAGAAGCATCTCAAGGTCCTGGAGTGGCCTAGCTAGTCTCCATACCTGAACCCAATAGAAAATCTTTGGAGGGAGCTGAAAGTCCGTATTGCCCAGCGACAGCCCCGAAACCTGAAGGATCTGGAGAAGGTCTGTATGGAGGAGTGGGCCAAAATCCCTGCTGCAGTGTGTGCAAACCTGGTCAAGACCTACAGGAAACGTATGATCTCTGTAATTGCAAACAAAGGTTTCTGTACCAAATATTACGTTTTGCTTTTCTGATGTATCAAATACTTATGTCATGCAATAAAATGCAAATTAATTACTTAAAAATCATACAATGTGATTTTCGGCAGTGTATCAAATACTTGTTCTCCCCACTGTGTGTATATATATATATATATATATATATATATATATATATATATATATATACATACACACACACACACACACACACACACACATTTGGAACATTTTCTAAAAAAGTTTATGCTTCGTCATTATTGGGTTAGGGTTAGGGTTATCATTAGGGTTAGGGTTATCGTTAGGGTTAGGGTTATCATTAGGGTCGTCATTATGGGGTATTGTGTGTAGTTTGATGAGGGGAAAACCAATGTAATCCATTTTAGAATAAGGCTGTAACATAATAAAGGGTGGAAAGAGTCAAGGGGTCTGAATACTTTCCAAATGCACTACATCACATACATTATATATTATTCATTAAATTATACTTTATACATTACACTTTGCATTATACGTTAAGTAATACAGTACATCATACATTGCACATTATACATTTCATTATACATTATAAATTACATAATATATTATACATCACATACATTCAATTATACATTATAGATTGCATTATACATTACATTCACATGCTGTTAGGATAAGGGTTGTGGTATGGACATGTCCTTGACTAACATGCTGTTTTTCAGGAGACCAACAACATTGGCCTATGTGATTCTGTGCACGTTACCATGCTTCTCTATTCTGATCGCCGGTTCCAAGGTAAAAATGTTTTTCTTACATTATATAAATGTGTCACGTGACTTTATGACTCTCTTGTAAATGAAGTATGTGGCCACAGTGACCAAACACACACACACTCACTCACTCACTCACACACACACACACCACACACACACACACTCACTCACGTACAGGACTGTGACGGGGAGTCAGGTACTTGGTAACAATCCTGAAGACAACAGGTTGACTATTAACCTGATCCCCGGTGGAATGAAGCAGGAATTCAAACACAACTCAAAGGTTACATCATGTCATTACATTCTCACGCTAACCCTCACCTTCTCACCCTAACTCTAACCTTCTCACCCTAACCCTCACCTTCTCACCCTAACCCTAACCTTCTCACCCTAACCCTAACCTTCTCACCTTAATCTTCTCACTTTAACCTTAACCCGAATATCCAACACTTGGTCACAAAATACAGTGAGGGAAAAAGTATTTGATCCCCTGCTGATTTTGTAAGTTTGCCCACTGACAAAGACATGTGTCACGCCCTGACTCAGGGGACGTTTATTTGTTGAGTCAGGGTGTGTATATTCCGTGTTATGTTGTTTCTATGGTGTAGATTCTAGAATGTGTAGATCTATGTTGGCAGGGGTGGTTCCCAATTAGAGGCAGCTGTAGCTCGTTGTCTCTGATTGGGGACCATACTTAGGCAGCCTTTTGGCACCTGTTAGTTGTGGGATCTTGTTCCGTGTAAGGTATGTTGTGTGTATGCTACCTTGGATTTCACGTTTCGTTTGTTGTTTTGTCGTGTGTTTAGTCATTAATAAATATGAATGCATATCACGCTGCGCCTTGGTCCTTCTCGTTCGTAAACGATCGCGACAGAAGATCCCACCAAAATAGGACCAAGCAGCGTGTTCAGGAACAAACGCTGGGAATTAAACAGGAGGTTACATTAGTAGATGTCCTCCTCGTTTGGGGGAGAATCACGGAGGAGGCCGTCCGCTACCGGAAGGCGATGAAGGAGGATGCCCAGGTAGGAGAGGAGAAACGGCGCCAACAGTGCCGACGACGGAGACCCGAGAGGCAACCCCAATAAAAATTTGGGGGGGGGGGGCACACGGTGTGGACGACGAGGCAGCAGGAGGCAGCGACAGGGCGGATCTGCAGGTTAGGAGAGGAGGCCACCAGGTTACGGGGGCTATTGGTCCAGAGGGAGCAGGAGTTATTTGGTCAGAGGGAGGAGCTACAGGAGGCTATAAGGGAGAAGGAGAGTGTATAGGCACGGCGAGAGGAGCTGGTTAGGCAGCAGAAGGAGCGGGGGTTTATAAGGGAACCCAGTCCCGCTTCTCGCACCAAGAAAGTGGTGCGTGTCGCCAGTCCGGTCCGGCCCGTTCCTGATCCCCGCACTAAACCAGTGGTGCGTGTTCCCAGTACGGCCCGACCCATTCCTGCTTCCCGCACAAGGCCAGTGGTGTGTGTTCCCAGTACGGTCCGGCCCGTTCCTGCTCCCCGCACTAAGTTAGTGGTGCGTGTTCCCAGTACGGCCCGACCCGTTCCTGCTCCCTGCACTAAACCAGTGGTGCGTGTTCCCAGTACGGCCCGACCCATTCCTGCTTCCCGCACAAGGCCAGTGGTGTGTGTTCCCAGTCCGGCCCGTTCCTGCTCCCCGCACTAAGTTAGTGGTGCGTGTTCCCAGTACGGCCCGACACGTTCCTGCTCCCCGCACTAAGCCAGTGGTGTGTGTTCCCAGTACGGTCCGGCCCGTTCCTGCTCCCCGCACTAAGCCAGTGGTGCGCGTCGCCAGCCCGGTCCGGCCTGTTCCTGTCCCTCGCACCAAGCCAGTGGTGCGCGTCGCCAGCCCGGTCCGGCCTGTTCCTGCCCCTCACACCAAGCCAGTGGTGCGCGTCGCCAGCCCGGCCTGGCCTGTTCCTGCTCCCCGCACTAAGCCAGTGGTGCGCGTCGCCAGCCCGGTCCGGCCTGTTCCTGTCCCTCGCACCAAGCCAGTGGTGCGCGTCGCCAGCCCGGTCCGGCCTGTTCCTGCCCCTCACACCAAGCCAGTGGTGCGCGTCGCCAGCCCGGCCCGGCCTGTTCCTGCTCCCCGCACCAAGCCAGTGGTGCGCGTCGTCAGCCCGGTCCGTTCCTGCTCCCCGCACCAAGCCAGTGGTGCGTGTGTCCAGTCCGGCACGGCCCGTGCCTGTTCCACCGGTGCCTGGTCCGGCACCGGTCAGCTGCTCCACTCCGGAGCCAGAGCAATCCGCTCCACCGGGGTCCAGTCCTACTCCGGTCAGCGTATTCACTCCGGAGCCAGAGCAATCCGCTCCACCGGGGTCCAGTCCAGCTCCGGTCAGCCGCTCCACTCCGGAGCCAGAGCAGTCCGCTCCACCGGTGCCTGATCCAGCTCCGGTCAGCGGCTCCACTCCGGAGCCAGAGCAGTTCGATCCACCGTCGTCGGGTCCAGCTCCAGTCAGCGGTTCCAGTCCAGACCCAGACGTCAGCCCCTCTCCAGGTTCGGGGACTCCCACACCAGGGTCCAGACAGGGCTTGGTACGTCGTGGGAGGAAGGAGAGGGGAAGCAGCACGTCGAGGTCCAGACCAGACCATGGGCGCAACAGGGAGGTGGAGAGTAAGTGGTGGTCACGCCCGGAGCCGGATCCGCCTCCGAGGCGGAATGCCCACCCGGCCCCTACCCTGTTATGTTTATGTGGCGCGGTCGGAGTCCGCACCTTTGGGGGGGGTGGTACTGTCACGCCCTGACTCAGGGGACGTTTATTTGTTGAGTCAGGTTGTGTATATTCCGTGTTATGTTGTTTCTATGGTTCTAGAATGTGTAGATCTATGTTGGCCGGGGTGGTTCCCAATCAGAGGCAGCTGTAGCTCGTTGTCTCTGATTGGGGACCATACTTAGGCAGCCATTTGGCACCTGTTAGTTGTGGGATCTTGTTCCGTGTAAGGTATGTTGTGTGTATGCTACCTTGGACTTCACGTTTCGTTTGTTGTTTTGTCGTGTGTTTAGTCGTTAATAAATATGAATGCATATCACGCTGCGCCTTGGTCCTTCTCGTTCGTAAACGATCGTGACAACATGATCAGTCTATAATTTTAATGGTAGGTTTATTTGAACAGTGAGAGACAGAATAACAACAAAAAAATCCAGAAAACGCATGTAAAAAATGTTATAAATTGATTTGCATTTTAATGAGGGAAATAAGTATTTGACCCCTCTGCAAAACATGATTTAGTACTTGGTGGCAAAACCCTTGTTGGCAATCACAGAGGTCAGACGTTTCTTGTAGTTGGCCACCAGGTTTGCACACATCTCAGGAGGGATTTTGTTCCACTCCTCTTTGCAGATCTTCTCCAAGTTATTAAGGTTTCGAGGCTGACGTTTGGCAACTCGAACCTTCAGCTCCCTCCACAGATTTTCTATGGGATTAAGGTCTGGAGACTGGCTAGGCCACTCCAGGACCTTAATGTGCTTCTTCTTGAGCCACTCCTATGTTGCCTTGGCCGTGTGTTTTGGGTCATTGTCATGCTGGAATACCCATCCACGACCCATTTTCAATGCCCTGGCTGAGGGAAGGAGGTTCTCACCCAAGATTTGACGGTACATGGCCCCGTCCATCGTCCCTTTGATGCGGTGAAGTTGTCCTGTCCCCTTAGCAGAAAAACACCCCCAAAGCATAATGTTTCCACCTCCATGTTTGAAGGTGGGGATGGTGTTCTTGGGGTCATAAGCAGCATTTCTCCTCCTCCAAACACGTTGAGTTGATGCCAAAGAGCTCGATTTTGGTCTCATCTGACCACAACACTTTCACCCAGTTCTCCTCTGAATCATTCAGATGTTCATTGGCAAACTTCAGACGGCCCTGTACATGTGCTTTCTTGAGCAGGGGGGACCTTGCGGGCGCAGCAGGATTTCAGTCCTTCACGGCGTAGTGTGTTACCAATTGTTTTCTTGGTGACTATGGTCCCAGCTGCCTTGAGATCATTGACAAGATCCTCCCGTGTAGTTCTGGGCTGATTCCTCACCGTTCTCATGATCATTGCAACTCCACGAGGTGAGATCTTGCATGGAGCCCCAGGCCGAGGGAGATTGACAGTTCTTTTGTGTTTGTAACATTTGCGAATAATCACATCAACTGTTGTCACCTTCTCACCAAGCTGCTTGGCGATGGTCTTGTAGCCCATTCCAGCCTTGTGTAGGTTTACATACTTGTCCCTGACATCCATGGAGAACTCTTTGGTTTTGGCCAAGGTGGAGAGTTTGGAATCTGATTGATTGATTGCTTCTGTGGACAGGTGTATTTTATACAGGTAACATGCTGAGATTAGGAGCACTCCCTTTAAGAGTGTGCTCCTAATCTCAGCTCGTTATCTGTATAAAAGACACCTGGGAGCCAGAAATCTTTCTGATTGAGAGGGGTCAAATACTTATTTCCCTCATTAAAATGCAAATCAATTTATAACATTTTTGACATGCGTTTTTCTGGTTTTTTCTGTTGTTCTTCTGTCTTTCACTATTCAAATAAACCTACCATTAACATTATTAGACTGCTCATTTCTTTGTCAGTGGGCAAACGTACAAAATCAGCAGGGGATCAAATACTTTTTTCCCTCACTGTATATCAGCTACATTCCTGTTTATGGTATCTCCTTCGCTGGAGTTCAGGACATTCAATGAGATCTTACTGGGTGTTATGACTTTTAATAAAACCAGATGGCTTCATATTGTCATGGAAATTCATACACAGGGACACTCGAAGTCAACCTTAAATGAATAATTGTTTATTATCAGCACGCTGGAGAGGTTCCAACCAACTTGATGCACTGTAGTGAATGTCTGTCTGGAGCTCTAACGGGGCAGTCCCGTTAGTTTCTTTATATACTGACAAGTCATATTTGCATGATTTAGCTTATTCATAATTAATTAATCATTAACATTCGCTTCATTCATGTGACTGACCAATACTGGGTCATGCATGTGACAGACCAATACCTCACGAGGCTTGTTCTCTCTAAGCTGAGACATTGAAACTGAGATATCCCTTTCTCTAAACAAGGTTCTGGGCGTACTGCCAAATTGCAGACACTGGTAGTGAGGATTCGTTCAATCAGTCACTTGCATGAACACAGAAATTGGTTTATAGAAAAGCACAAACATAGAACATAGAAATTGGTAAATAGAAAAAAAAGCACCAACATAAAATGTTCCATCACAATATAATATGGAATGTTGTTTTAGCACTGCCCAAAATCTTATAACGAAGATTTTAGATTTCTCGTTATCTCAATGAAGACATTTTCCTGACAGTGTCTCAATGAAGACAATTTCCTGACAGTGTCTCAATGAAGACATTTTCCTGACAGTGTCTCTATGAAGACGTTTTCCTGACAGTGTCTCAATGAAGACATTTTCCTGACAGTGTCTCTATGAAGACATTTTCCTGACAGTGTCTCTCTATAGCTAGATTTCCATCCAGTTGGCGACAGAGTTTCATGCGAATATTCATAAATCTGCTAAAAGAAAATATGCAAATTCTTCCCACCAGTGGTGTTTCCACCAAACTGACTTGTTGCAGATAAAAATCAGTGTGGGTAGGCTGTGTGGATATAGATGCCTATATATACAGTGAGGGAAAAAAGTATTTGATCCCCTGCTGATTTTGAACGTTTGCCCACTGACAAAGAAATGATCAGTCTATAATTTTAATGGTAGGTTTATTTGAACAGTGAGAGACAGAATAACAACAAAAAAATCCAGAAAAACGCATGTCAAAAATGTTATAAATGGATTTGCATTTTAATGAGGGAAATAAGTATTTGACCCCCTCTCAATCAGAAAGATTTCTGGCTCCCAGGTGTCTTTTATACAGGTAACGAGCTGAGATTAGTAGCACACTCTTAAAGGGAGTGCTCCTAAACTCAACTTGTTACCTGTATAAAAGACACCTGTCCACAGAAGCAATCAATCAATCAGATTCCAAACTCTCCACCATGGCCAAGACCAAAGAGCTCTCCAAGGATGTCAGGGACAAGATTGTAGACCTACACAAGGCTGGAATGGGCTACAAGAACATCGCCAAGCAGCTTGGTGAGAAGGTGACAACAATTGGTGCGATTATTCGCAAATGGAAGAAACACAAAATAACAGTTCTTTCTCCCTCGGCTTGGGGCTCCATGCAAGATCTCAGCTCGTGGAGTTGCAATGATCATGAGAACAGTGAGGAATCAGCCCAGAACTAAACAGGAGGAACTTGTCAATGATCTCAAGGCAGCTGGGACCATAGTCACCAAGAAAACAATTGGTAACACACTACGCCGTGAAGGACTGAAATCCTGCAGCACCCGCAAGGTCCCCCTGCTCAAGAAAGCACATATACAGGGCCATCTGAAGTTTGCCAATGAACATCTGAATGATTCAGAGGAGAACTGGGTGAAAGTGTTGTGGTCAGATGAGACCAAAATCGTGCTCTTTGGCATCAACTCAACTCACCGTGTTTGGAGGAGGAGGAATGCTGCCTATGACCCCAAGAACACCATCCCCACCTTCAAACATGGAGGTGGAAAGATTATGCTTTGGGGGTGTTTTTCTGCTAAGGGGACAGGACAACTTCACCGCATCAAAGGGACGATGGACGGGGCCATGTACCGTTAAATCTTGGGTGAGAACCTCCTTCCCTCAGCCAGGGCATTGAAAATGGGTCGTGGATGGGTATTCCAGCATGACAATGACCCAAAACACACGGCCAAGGCAACAAAGGAGTGGCTCAAGAAGAAGCACATGAAGGTCCTGGAGTGGCCTAGCCAGACCTTAATCCCATAGAACATTTGTGGAGGGAGCTGAAGGTTCGAGTTGCCAAACGTCAGCCTCGAAACCTTAATGACTTGGAGAAGATCTGCAAAGAGGAGTGGGACAAAATCCCTCCTGAGATGTGTGCAAACCTGGTAGCCAACTACAAGAAACATCTGACCTCTGTGATTGCCAACAATGGTTTTGCCACAAAGTACTAAGTCATGTTTTGCAGAGGGGTCAAATACTTAATTCCCTCATTAAAATGCAAATCAATTTATAACAATTTAGACATGCGTTTTTCTGGATTATTTTGTTGTTATTCTGTCTCTCACTGTTCAAATAAACCTACCATTAAAATGATAGACTGATCATGTCTTTGTCAGTGGGCAAACGTACAAAATCAGCAGGGGATCAAATTCTTTTTTCCCTCACTGTGTATATATATATATATATACAGCAGGCAGATACAGTGTGGATATAGATGCCTATATATATATACACACACAGCAGGCAGATACAGTGTGGATATAGATGCCTATCTATATATATATATATATATATATATATATATATATATACAGCAGGCAGATGCTGTGTGGGTATAGTCTACATGAGATTATTATGGATAAGGGCGAGAATATTTTTCTTTGTCAAACGGCAATCAAGCATCAATCATCATATCACCAGAATCAGCCCCTCAATATATCACGACCTTTCACCACCCTGTGAAGTTCATCATCATTTATTTAATCTGTAGCCTAATAAACTCTATGCTTTCCAGAGTTGTAGTGGGAGGACCACACACCATATCGCATTACTCCATATGATGGTTATTATATCAATATTTGCGCATAAAGGTGTTTCCGCTGCCATTTCTTGCATAATTAATTTCACTGACACAAAAATATCCCACCATGTTGAATGAACCAATTATCTGTCAGCATTTATAAAATTGTACCAAAACTTCCTGGTTCCATGACAGGCTGTTTACTTTTTTTTAAGGTATGACTTTACTCGCATTAAAATTTGATGGAAACGTGGTTACAGAAGACATTTTCCTGACAGTCTATGTTGATCAAGGTGCAGGTGGACAGATACTCTGAGCTGCCTTAACCCTAACCCCAACCCCTGAACTATAACCTTAACCCCTAGCCCTAATCCTAGCCCTAATCCTAAACTTAAACCCAACCCTAACCTTAACCCTTAGCTCTAACCCTTAAAGGACCACAGTACAGACAGGACCACTTCTCTGAACTGCCTTAACCCTAGCTCTAAACTTAACCCCTGACATCTCAATCAATCAATCAATCAATTTTATTTTATATAGCCCTTCATACATTAGCTAATATCTCGAAGTGCTGTACAGACACCCAGCCTAAAACCCCAAACAGCTAGTAATGCAGGTGTAGAAGCACGGTGGCTAGGAAAAACTCCCTAGAAAGGCCAAAACCTAGGAAGAAACCTAGAGAGGAACCAGGCTATGAGGGGTGGCCAGTCCTCTTCTGGCTGTGCCGGGTGGAGATTATAACAGAACCATGCCAAGATGTTCAAAAATGTTCATAAGTGACAAGCATGGTCAAATAATAATCAGGAATAAATCTCAGTTGGCTTTTCATAGCCGATCATTAAGAGTTGAAAACAGCAGGTCTGGGACAGGTAGGGGTTCCATAACCGCAGGCAGAACAGTTAAAACTGGAATAGCAGCAAGGCCAGGCGGACTGGGGACAGCAAGGAGTCACCACGGCCGGTGGTCCCGACGTATGGTCCTAGGGCTCAGATCTCTCAGTTGGCTTTTCATAGCCGATCATTAAGAGTTGAAAACAGCAGGTCTGGGACAGGTAGGGGTTTCGTAACCGCAGGCAGAACAGTTGAAACTGGAATAGCAGCAAGGCCAGGCGGACTGGGGACAGCAAGGTGTCAGCATGCCCGGTAGTCCTGACGTATGGTTCTAGGGCTCAGGTTCTCAGAGAGAAAGAGAGAACGAGAGAATTAGAGAGAGCATACTTAAATTCACACAGGACACTGGATAAGACAGGAGAAGTACTCCAGGTATAACCAACTAACCCCAGCCCCCCGACACATAAACTACTGCAGCATAAATACTGGAGGCTGAGACAGGAGCGGTCCGGAGACACTGTGGCCCCATCCGAAGACTCCTGGGCCAGACTACACTCAATCTTATGACCTACTGAAGAGATAAGTCTTCAGTAAAGACTTAAAGGTTGAGACCGAGTCTGCGTCTCTCACATGGGTAGGCAAACTGTTCCATAAAAATGGAGATCTATAGGAGAAAGCCCTGCCTCCCGCTGTTTGCTTAGAAATTCTAGGGACAATTAGGAGGCCTGCGTCTTGTGACCGTAGCGTACGTATTGGTATGTACGGCAGGACCAACTCGGAAAGATAGGTAGGAGCAAGCCCATGTAACGCTTTATAGGTTAACAGTAAAACCTTGAAATCAGCCCTTGCCTTAACAGGAAGCCAGTGTAGGGAAGCTAGCACTGGAGTAATATGATCAAATTTCTTGGTTCTAGTCAGGATTCTAGCAGCCGTATTTAGCACTAACTGAAGTTTATTTAGTGCTTTATCCGGGTAGCCGGAAAGTAGAGCATTGCAGTAGTCTAACCTAGAAGTAACAAATGCATGGATTAATTTTTCTGCATCATTTTTGGACAGAAAATTTCTGATTTTTGCAATGTTACGTAGATGGAAAAAAGCTGTCCTTGAAACAGTCTTGATATGTTCGTCAAAAGAGAGATCAGGGTCAAGAGTAACGCCGAGGTCCTTCACAGTTTTATTTGAGACGACTTTACAACCATCAAGATGAATTGTCAGATTTAACAGAAGATTTCTTTGTTTCTTGGGACCTAGAACAAGCATCTCTGTTTTGTCCGAGTTTAAAAGTAGAACGTTTTCAGCCATCCACTTCCTTATGTCTGAAACACAGGCTTCTAGCGAGGGCAATTTTGGGGCTTCACCATGTTTCATTGAAATGTACAGCTGTGTGTCATCCGCATAGCAGTGAAAGTTAACATTATGTTTTCGAATAACATCCCCAAGAGGTAAAATATATAGTGAAAACAATAGTGGTCCTAAAACGGAACCTTGAGGAACACCGAAATGTACAGTTGATTTGTCGGAGGACAGACCATTCACAGAGACAAACTGATATCTTTCCGACAGGTAAGATCTAAACCAGGCCAGAACTTGTCCGTGTAGACCAATTTGGGTTTCCAGTCTCTCCAAAAGAATGTGGTGATCGATGGTGTCAAAGGCAGCACTAAGGTCTAGTAGCACGAGGACAGATGCAGAGCCTCGGTCTGACGCCATTAAAAGGTCATTTACCACCTTCACAAGTGCAGTCTCAGTGCTATGATGGGGTCTAAAACCAGACTGAAGCATTTCGTATACATTGTTTGTCTTCAGAAAGGCAGTGAGTTGCTGCGCAACAGCTTTTTCTAAAATTTTTGAGAGGAATGGAAGATTCGATATAGGCCGATAGTTTTTTATATTTTCCGGGTCAAGGTTTGGCTTTTTCAAGAGAGGCTTTATCACTGCCACTTTTAGTGAGTTTGGTACACATCCGGTGGATAGAGAGCTGTTTATTATGTTCAACATAGGAGGGCCAAGCACAGGAAGCAGCTCCTTCAGCAGTTTAGTAGGAATAGGATCCAGTATGTAGCTTGAAGGTTTAGAGGCCATGATTATTTTCATCATTGTGTCAAGAGATATAGTACTAAAACACTTAAGTGTCTCTCCCGATCCCAGGCCCTCGCAGAGCTGTGCAGATCCAGGACAGCTAAGCCCTGGAGGAATACGCAGATTCAAAGAGGAGTCCGTAATTTGCTTTCTAATGGTCATGATCTTTTCCTCAAAGAAGTTCATGAATTTATTACTGCTGAAGTGAAAGCCATCCTCTCTTGGGGAATGCTGCTTTTTAGTTAGCTTTGCAACAGTATCAAAAAGAAATTTTGGATTGTTCTTATTTTCCTCGATTAAGTTGGAAAAGTAGGATGATCGAGCAGCAGTGAGGGCTCTTCGGTACTGCACGGTACTGTCTTTCCAAGCTAGTCGGAAGACTTCCAGTTTGGTGTGGCACCATTTCCGTTCCAATTTCCTGGAAGCTTGCTTCAAAGCTCGGGTATTTTCTGTATACCAGGGAGCTAGTTTCTTATGACAAATGTTTTTCGTTTTTAGGGGTGCAACTGCATCTAGGGTATTGCGCAAGGTTAAATTGAGTTCCTCAGTTAAGTGGTTAACAGATTTTTGTCCTCTGACGTCCTTGGGTAGGCAGAAGGAGTCTGGAAGGGCATCAAGGAATTTTTGTGTTGTCTGAGAATTTATAGCACGACTTTTGATGCTCCTTGGTTGGGGTCTGAGCAGATTATTTGTTGCGATTGCAAACGTAATAAAATGGTGGTCCGATAGTCCAGGATTTTGTGGAAAAACATTAAGATCTACAACATTTATTCCATGGGACAAAACTAGGTCCAGAGTATGACTGTGGCAGTGAGTAGGTCCAGAGACATGTTGGACAAAACCCACTGAGTCGATGATGGCTCCGAAAGACTTTTGGAGTGGGTCTGTGGACTTCTCCATGTGAATATTAAAATCACCAAAAATTAGAATATGATCTGCTATGACTACAAGGTCTGATAGGAATTCAGGAAACTCAGAGAGGAACGCTGTATATGGCCCAGGAGGCCTGTAAACAGTAGCTATAAAAAGTGATTGAGTAGGCTGCATAGATTTCATGACTAGAAGCTCAAAAGACGAAAACGCCATTTTTTTTTTTGTAAATTGAAATTTGCTATCGTAAATGTTAGCAACACCTCCGCCTTTGCGGGATGCACGGGGAATATGGTCACTAGTGTAACCAGGAGGTGAGGCCTCATTTAACACAGCAAATTCATCAGGCTTAAGCCATGTTTCAGTCAGGCCAATCACATCAAGATTATGATCAGTGATTAGTTCATTGACTATGACTGCCTTTGAAGTGAGGGATCTAACATTAAGTAACCCTATTTTGAGATGTGAGGTGTCACGATCTCTTTCAATAATGGCAGGAATGGAGGAGGTCTTTATCCTAATAAGATTGCTAAGGCGAACACCGCCATGTTTAGTTTTGCCCAACCTAGGTCGAGGCACAGACACAGTCTCAATGGGTATGGCTGAGCTGACTACACTGACTGTGCTATTGGCAGACTCCACTAAGCTGGCAGGTTGGCTAACAGCCTGCTGCCTGGCCTGCACCCTATTTCACTGTGGGGCTAGAGGAGTTAGAGCCCTATCTATGTTGGTAGATAAGATGAGAGCACCCCTCCAGCTAGGATGGAGTCCGTCACTCCTTAGCAGGTCAGGCTTGGTCCTGTTTGTGAGTGAGTCCCAGAAAGAGGGCCAATTATCAACAAATTCTATCTTTTGGGAGGGGCAGAAAACAGTTTTCAACCAGCGATTGAGTGCTGAGACTCTGCTGTAGAGCTCGTCACTCCCCCTAACTGGGAGGGGGCCAGAGACAATTACTCGATGCCGACACATCTTTCTAGCTGATTTACACGCTGAAGCTATGTTGCACTTGGTGACCTCTGACTGTTTCATCCTAACATCGTTGGTGCCGACGTGGATAACAATATCTCTATACTCTCTACACTCGCCAGTTTTAGCTTTAGCCAGCACCATCTTTAGATTAGCCTTAACGTCGGTAGCCCTGCCCCCTGGTAAACAGTGTATGATCGCTGGGTGATTCGTTTTAAGTCTAATACTGCGGGTAATGGAGTCGCCAATGACTAGGGTTTTCAATTTGTCAGAGCTAATGGTGGGAGCCTTCGGCGTCTCAGACCCCGTAACGGGAGGAGTAGAGACAAGAGAAGACTCAGACTCAGACTCCGACTCGCTACATAATGGGGAAAACCGGTTGAAAGTTTTTGTCGGCTGAATGAGCGACACCGGTTGAGCATTCCAACGGTATTTCCCTCCAGAAGCCATGAGAAAGTTGTCCGGCTGCGGGGACTGTGCGGGGGGATTTATACTAACGTTACTATCTGTACTTACTGGTGGCACAGACGCTGTTTCTTCCTTTCCTACACTGAAATTACCCTTGCCTAACGATTGCGTCTGAAGCTGGGCTTGTAGCACAGCTATTCTCGCCGTAAGGCGATCGTTCTCCTGTATATTATGAGTACAGCGACTGCAATTAGAAGACATCATGTTAATGTTACTACTTAACTTCGGCTGTTGAAGATGTTGACGAACCATGTCCAGATAAAGCGTCCGGAGTGAAAAAGTTGAATGAGGGAAAAAAGTTGCGATGGAAAAAAGGAAAATAAAGTAAAATTGGCAGCAAAAAACGAAAAAGTTTAACGAAAAAAGATGAGTGAGGACAAAACTAAAAAGTTGGTAAATTTGTTGAACACAGAGATTGATTAAACGTTTATTAAAAGTAAAACGTGAATAGTTTGGCAGGTAGCCAAGTAGCAACAAACAGCACAGCAGCACGGAGACAATGCGGAATCTAACCCTAACTTTAACCCCTAGCCCTAAACCCTAACCCAATCTCGCTCTGTGTTGGTCCATGCAGGTGCAGGTGGATAAGGGACCACAGTACAGACAGGACCACTTCTCTGAGCTGCCCGTCTCTCTGGTGCTCTTCGCTCTCATCTGTGTGGATATCATTGAGAAGATCCGGCCGTGCTGCCTCACTGGGCAAGGTACCATTATTACTGCCTCACTGGGCATGGTACCATTATTACTGCTTCACTGGGCAAGGTACCATTATTACTGCTTCACTGGGCAAGGTACCATTATTACTGCTTCACTGGGCATGGTACCATTATTACTGCCTCACTGGGCAAGGTACCATTATTACTGCCTCACTGGGCTACCATTATTACTGCTTCACTGGGCAAGGTACCATTATTACTGCTTCACTGGGCAAGGTACCATTATTACTGCCTCACTGGGCAAGGTACCATTATTACTGCCTCACTTGGCAAGGTACCATTATTACTGCCTCACTGGGCAAGGTACCATTGTTACTGCCTCACTGGGCAAGGTACCATTATTACTGCCTCACTGGGCTACCATTATTACTGCTTCACTGGGCAAGGTACCATTATTACTGCTTCACTGGGCAAGGTACCATTATTACTGCCTCACTGGGCAAGGTACCATTATTACTGCCTCACTTGGCAAGGTACCATTATTACTGCCTCACTGGGCAAGGTACCATTATTACTGCCTCACTGGGCAAGGTACCATTATTACTGCCTCACTGGGCATGGTACCATTATTACTGCCTCACTGGGCTACCATTATTACTGCTTCACTGGGCAAGGTACCATTATTACTGCTTCACTGGGCATGGTACCATTATTACTGCTTCACTGGGCAAGGTACCATTATTACTGCCTCACTGGGCAAGGTACCATTATTACTGCCTCACTGGGCAAGGTACCATTATTACTGCTTCACTGGGCATGGTACCATTATTACTGCCTCACTGGGCATGGTACCATTATTACTGCCTCACTGGGCAAGGTACCATTATTACTGCCTCTCTGGGCTACCATTATTACTGCCTCACTGGGCATGGTACCATTATTACTGCCTCACCGGGCTACCATTATTACTGCCTCACTGGGCAAGGTACCATTATTACTGCTTCACTGGGCAAGGTACCATTACTACTGCTTCACTGGGATACCATTATTACTGCCTCACTGGGCAAGGTACCATTATTACTGCCTCACTGGGCAAGGTACCATTTATTACTGCTTCACTGGGCAAGGTACCATTATTACTGCTTCACTGGGCAAGGTACCATTATTACTGCCTCACTGGGCTACCATTATTACTGCATCTCTGGGCAAGGTACCATTATTACTGCCTCACTGGGCAAGGTACCATTATTACTGCCTCTCTGGGCTACCATTATTACTGCCTCACTGGGCAAGGTACCATTATTACTGCTTCACTGGGCATGGTACCATTATTACTGCTTCACTGTGCAAGGTACCATTATTATTGCCTCACTGGGCTACCATTATTACTGCCTCACTGGGCATGGTACCATTATTACTGCCGCACCGGGCTACCATTATTACTGCTTCACTGGGCAAGGTACCATTATTACTGCCTCACCGGGCAAGGTACCATTATTACTGCCTCACTGGGCTACCATTATTACTGCTTCACTGGGCAAGGTACCATTATTACTGCCTCACCGGGCAAGGTACCATTATTACTGCCTCACCGGGCAAGGTACCATTATTACTGCCTCACTGGGCTACCATTATTACTGCCTCACTGGGCAAGGTACCATTATTACTGCTTCACTGGGCAAGGTACCATTACTACTGCTTCACTGGGATACCATTATTACTGCTTCACTGGGCAAGGTACCATTATTACTGCCTCACTGGGCAAGGTACCATTTATTACTGCTTCACTGGGCAAGGTACCATTATTACTGCTTCACTGGGCAAGGTACCATTATTACTGCCTCACTGGGCAAGGTACCATTATTATCGGGGGAAAAGGGCCTTGGTCAGGGAGGTGACCAAGAAACCCGATGGTCACTCTGACAGAGCTCCAGAGTTCCTCTGTGGAGATGGGAGAACCTTCCAGAAGGACAACCTTCTCTTCAGCACTCCACCAATCAGGCCTTTATGGTAGTGGCCAGACGGAACCCACTCCTCAGTAAAAGACAAATGACAGCCCACTTCGAGTATGCCAAAAGGCACCTAAAGGACTCTCAGACCATGAGAAACAAGATTCTCTGGTCTGATGAAACCAAAATTGAACTCTTTGACCTGAATGCCAAGCGTCACATCTGGAGGAAACCTTGCACCATCCCTACGGTGAAGCATGGTGGTGGCAGCATCATGCTGTGGGGATGTTTTTCAGCGGCAGGGACTGGAAGACTAGTCAGGATCGAGGGAAAGATGAACGGAGCAAAGTACTAAGAGATCCTTGATGAAAACCTGCTCCAAAGTGCTCAGGACCTCCGACTGGGGTGAATGTTCACCTTCCAACAGGACAACGACCCTAAGCACACAGCCAAGACAACGCAGGAGTGGCTTCGGGACAAGTCTCTGAATGTCCTTGAGTGGCCCAGCCAGAGCCCAGACTTGAACCCGATCTAACATCTCTGGAGAGACCTGAAAAGGCTGTGTAGCGACACTCCCCATCCAACCTGACAGAGCTTGAGAGGATCTGCAGAGACGAATGGGAGAAACTCCCCAAATACAGGTGTGCCAAGCTTGTAGCGTCATACCCAAGAGGACTCGAGGCTGTAATCGCTGCCAAAGGTGCTTGAACAAAGTACTGAGTAAAGGGCCTGAATAATTATGTAAAGGTGATATTTCAGTTTTATATTTTATATAAATTTGCAAACATTTCTAAAAACCTGTTTTTGCTGTGTCATTATGGGGTATTGTGTGTAGATTGATGAGGGATTTTTAAAAAAATCCATTGTAGAATAAAGCTGTAATGTAACAAAATGTGGAAGAAGTCATGGGGTCTGAGTACTTTCCGAATGCACTGTGTATCTGCTGCTTTTGCTACTAGTGATGTATATCTGCTGCTGATGCTACTAGTGATGTATATCTGCTGCTGATGCTACTAGTGATGTATATCTGCTGCTTTTGCTACTAGTGATGTATATCTGCTGCTGATGCTACTAGTGATGTATATCTGCTACTGATGCTACTAGTGATGTATATCTGCTACTGATGCTACTAGTGATGTATATCTGCTACTGATGCTACTATTGATTTATATCTGCTACTGATGCTACTAGTGATGTATATCTGCTGCTGATGCTACTACTGAGGTATATCTGCTGCTGATGCTACTAGTGATGTATATCTGCTACCAATGCTACTAGTGATGTATATCTGCTGCTGATGCTACTAGTGATGTATATCTGCTGCTGATGCTACTAGTGATGTATATCTGCTGCTGATGCTACTAGTGATGTATATCTGCTACTGATGCTACTAGTGATGTATATCTGCTGATGATGCTACTATAGATGTATATCTGCTGCTGATGCTACTAGTGATGTATATCTGCTGCTGATGCTACTAGTGATGTATATCTGCTACCAATGCTACTAGTGATGTATATCTGCTGCTGATGCGGATCTGCTACCAATGCTACTAGTGATGTATATCTGCTGCTGATGCTACTAGTGATGTATATCTGCTGCTGATGCTACTAGTGATGTATATCTGCTGCTGATGCTACTAGTGATGTATATCTGCTGCTGATGCTACTAGTGATGTATATCTGCTGCTGATGCGGATCTGCTACCAATGCTACTAGTGATGTATATCTGCTGCTGATGCTACTAGTGATGTATATCTGCTGATGATGCTACTAGTGATGTATATCTGCTGATGATGCTACTAGTGATGTATATCTGCTACCAATGCTACTAGTGATGTATATCTGCTACTGATGCTACTAGTGATGTATATCTGCTGCTGATGCTACTAGTGATGTATATCTGCTACTGATGCTACTAGTGATGTATATCTGCTGCTGATGCTACTAGTGATGTATATCTGCTCCTGATGCGGATATGCTACCAATGCTACTAGTGATGTATATCTGCTGCTGATGCTACTAGTGATGTATATCTGCTGCTGATGCTACTAGTGATGTATATCTGCTGCTGATGCTACTAGTGATGTATATCTGCTGCTGATGCTACTAGTGATGTATATCTGCTGCTGATGCTACTAGTGATGTATATCTGCTACTGATGCTACTAGTGATGTATATCTGCTGCTGATGCTACTAGTGATGTATATCTGCTACTGATGCTACTAGTGATGTATATCTGCTGATGAGGCTACTAGTGATGTATATCTGCTACTAATGCTACTAGTGATGTATATCTGCTGCTGATGCGGATATGCTACCAATGCTACTAGTGATGTATATCTGCTGCTGATGCTACTAGTGATGTATATCTGCTGCTGATGCTACTAGTGATGTATATCTGCTGATGCTACTAGTGATGTATATCTGCTACCAATGCTACTAGTGATGCATATCTGCTGCTGATGCTACTAGTGATGTATATCTGCTACCAATGCTACTAGTGATGTATATCTGCTAGCAATGGTACTAGTGATGTATATCTGCTACCAATGCTACTAGTGATGTATATCTGCTACCAATGCTACTAGTGATGTATATCTGCTGCTGATGCGGATCTGCTACCAATGCTACTAGTGATGTATATCTGCTGCTGATGCTACTAGTGATGTATATCTGCTGCTGATGCTACTAGTGATGTATATCTGCTGCTGATGCTACTAGTGATGTATATCTGCTGCTGATGCTACTAGTGATGTATATCTGCTACCAATGCGGATATGCTACCAATGTTACTAGTGATGTATATCTGCTACTAATGCTACTAGTGATGTATATCTGCTGCTGATGCGGATCTGCTACCAATGCTACTAGTGATGTATATCTGCTGCTGATGCTACTAGTGATGTATATCTGCTGCTGATGCTACTAGTGATGTATATCTGCTGATGCTACTAGTGATGTATATCTGCTACCAATGCTACTAGTGATGCATATCTGCTGCTGATGCTACTAGTGATGTATATCTGCTACCAATGCTACTAGTGATGTATATCTGCTAGCAATGGTACTAGTGATGTATATCTGCTACCAATGCTACTAGTGATGTATATCTGCTACCAATGCTACTAGTGATGTATATCTGCTGCTGATGCGGATCTGCTACCAATGCTACTAGTGATGTATATCTGCTGCTGATGCTACTAGTGATGTATATCTGCTGCTGATGCTACTAGTGATGTATATCTGCTGCTGATGCTACTAGTGATGTATATCTGCTGCTGATGCTACTAGTGATGTATATCTGCTACCAATGCTACTAGTGATGTATATCTGCTGCTGATGCGGATATGCTACCAATGTTACTAGTGATGTATATCTGCTACTAATGCTACTAGTGATGTATATCTGCTGCTGATGCGGATCTGCTACCAATGCTACTAGTGATGTATATCTGCTGCTGATGCTACTAGTGATGTATATCTGCTGCTGATGCTACTAGTGATGTATATCTGCTGCTGATGCTACTAGTGATGTATATCTGCTGCTGATGCTACTAGTGATGTATATCTGCTGCTGATGCTACTAGTGATGTATATCTGCTACCAATGCTACTAGTGATGTATATCTGCTGCTGATGCGGATATGCTACCAATGTTACTAGTGATGTATATCTGCTACTAATGCTACTAGTGATGTATATCTGCTGCTGATGCGGATCTGCTACCAATGCTACTAGTGATGTATATATGCTGCTGATGCTACTAGTGATGTATATCTGCTACCAATGCTACTATTGATGCATATCTGCTGCTGATGCTACTAGTGATGTATATCTGCTAGCAATGCTACTAGTGATGTATATCTGCTAGCAATGCTACTAGTGATGTATATCTGCTGATGCTACTAGTGATGTATATCTGCTACTGATGCTATTAGTGATGTATATCTGCTACTGATGCTACTAGTGATGTATATCTGCTGCTGATGTTACTAGTGATGTATATCTGCTACCAATGCTACAAGTGATGTATATCTGCTACCAATGCTACTAGTGATGTATATCTGCTACCAATGCTACTAGTGATGTATATCTGCTACCAATGCTACTAGTGATGTATATCTGCTACCAATGCTACTAGTGCTGATGCGGATATGCTACCAATGCTACTAGTGATGTATATCTGCTGCTGATGCTACTAGTGATGTATATCTGCTGCTGATGCTACTAGTGATGTATATCTGCTGACGCTACTAGTGATGTATATCTGCTAGCAATGCTACTAGTGATGCATATCTGCTGCTGATGCTACTATTGATGTATATCTGCTACTGATGGTACTAGTGATGTATATCTGCTACCAATGCTACTAGTGATGTATATCTGCTACTGATGCTACTAGTGATGTATATCTGCTGCTGATGCTACTAGTGATATATATCTGCTGCTGATGCTACTAGTGATGTATATCTGCTACCAATGCTACTAGTGATGTATATCTGCTACCAATGCTACTAGTGATGTATATCTGCTACCAATGCTACTAGTGATGTATATCTGCGGCTGATGCTACTAGTGATGTATATCTGCTACTGATGCTACTAGTGATGTATATCTGCTGCTGATGATACTAGTGATGTATATCTGCTGCTGATGCTACTAGTGATGTATATCTGCTGCTGATGCTACTAGTGATGTATATCTGCTGCTGATGCTACTAGTGATGTATATCTGCTGCTGATGCTACTATTGATGTATATCTGCTGCTGATGCTACTAGTGATGTATATCTGCTGCTGATGCTACTAGTGATGTATATCTGCTGCTGATGCTACTAGTGATGTATATCTGCTACTGATGCTGCTAGTGATGTATATATGCTACCAATGCTACTAGTGATGTATATCTGCTGCTGATGCGGATCTGCTACCAATGCTACTAGTGATGCATATCTGCTGCTGATGCTACTAGTGATGTATATCTGCTAGCAATGCTACTAGTGATGTATATCTGCTACTGATGCTACTAGTGATGTATATCTGCTGATGATGCTACTAGTGATGCGTATCTGCTGCTGATGCTACTAGTGATGTATATCTGCTACCAATGCTACTAGTGATGTATATCTGCTACCAATGCTACTAGTGATGTATATCTGCTGCTGATGCTACTAGTGATGTATATCTGCTACCAATGCTACTAGTGATGTATATCTGCTGCCGATGTTACTAGTGATGTATATCTGCTGCTTTGCTAGTAGTGATATATATCTGCTACCAATGCTACTAGTGATGTATATCTGCTGCTGATGCTACTAGTGATGTATATCTGCTGCTGATGCTACTAGTGATGTATATCTGCTGCTGATGCTACTAGTGATGTATATCTGCTGCTGATGCTACTAGTGATGTATATCTGCTGCTGATGCTACTAGTGATGTATATCTGCTGCTGATGCTACTAGTGATGTATATCTGCTGCTGATGCTACTAGTGATGTATATCTGCTACCAATGCTACTAGTGATGTTTATCTGCTACCAATGCTACTAGTGATGTATATCTGCTGCCGATGTTACTAGTGATGTATATCTGCTGCTTTGCTAGTAGTGATATATATCTGCTACCAATGCTACTAGTGATGTATATCTGCTGCTGATGCTACTAGTGATGTATATCTGCTGCTGATGCTACTAGTGATGTATATCTGCTGCTGATGCTACTAGTTATGTATATCTGCTGCTGATGCTACTAGTGATGTATATCTGCTGCTGATGCTACTATTGATGTATATCTGCTACTGATGCTACTAGTGATGTATATCTGCTACTGATGCTACTATTGATGTATATCTGCTACTGATGCTACTTTTGATGTATATCTGCTGCTGATGCTACTAGTGATGTATATCTGCTGCTGATGCTACTAGTGATGTATATCTGCTACCAATGCTACTAGTGATGTATATCTGCTACCAATGCTACTAGTGATGTATATCTGCTGCTGATGCGGATATGCTACCAATGCTACTAGTGATGTATATCTGCTGCTGATGCTACTAGTGATGTATATCTGCTGCTGATGCTACTAGTGATGTATATCTGCTGACGCTACTAGTGATGTATATCTGCTAGCAATGCTACTAGTGATGCATATCTGCTGCTGATTCTACTATTGATGTATATCTGCTGCTGATGCTACTATTGATGTATATCTGCTACCGATGGTACTAGTGATGTATATCTGCTACCAATGCTACTAGTGATGTATATCTGCTACTGATGCTACTAGTGATGTATATCTGCTGCTGATGCTACTAGTGATGTATATCTGCTGCTGATGCTACTAGTGATGTATATCTGCTACCAATGCTACTAGTGATGTATATCTGCTACCAATGCTACTAGTGATGTATATCTGCGGCTGATGCTACTAGTGATGTATATCTGCTACTGATGCTACTAGTGATGTATATCTGCTACTGATGCTACTAGTGATGTATATCTGCTGCTGATGCTACTAGTGATGTATATCTGCTACCAATGCTACTAGTGATGTATATCTGCTGCTGATGCGGATCTGCTACCAATGCTACTAGTGATGCATATCTGCTGCTGATGCTACTAGTGATGTATATCTGCTGCTGATGCTACTAGTGATGTATATCTGCTGCTGATGCTACTAGTGATGTATATCTGCTACCAATGCTACTAGTGATGTATATCTGCTACCAATGCTACTAGTGATGTATATCTGCTACCAATGCTACTAGTGATGTATATCTGCTACCAATGCTACTAGTGATGTATATCTGCTACTGATGCTACTAGTGATGTATATCTGCTACTGATGCTACTAGTGATGTATATCTGCTACTGATGCTACCAGTGATGTATACCTGCTACTGATGCTTCTAGTGATGTATATCTGCTGCTGATGCTACTAGTGATGTATATATGCTACCGATGGTACTAGTGATGTATATCTGCTACCGATGCTACTAGTGATGTATGTCTGCTACCGATGCTACTAGTGATGTATATCTGCTACCGATGCTACTAGTGATGTATATTTGCTGCCGATGCTACTAGTGATGTATATCTGCTGCCGATGCTACTAGTGATGTATATCTGCTACCGATGCTACTAGTGATGTATATATGCTACTAGTGATGTATATCTGCTACTGATGCTACTAGTGATGTATATCTGCTACTGATGCTACTAGTGATGTATATCTGCTGCTGATGCTACTAGTGATGTATATCTGCTGCTGATGCTACTAGTGATGTATATCTGCTACTGATGCTACTAGTGATGTATATCTGCTGCTGATGCTACTAGTGATGTATATCTGCTACTGATGCTACTAGTGATGTATATATGCTACTGATGCTACTAGTGATGTATATCTGCTGCTGATGCTATTAGTTATGTATATCTGCTGCTGATGCTACTAGTGATGTATACCTGCTACCGATGCTACTAGTGATGTATACCTGCTACCGATGCTACTAGTGATGTATACCTGCTACCGATGCTACTAGTGATGTACATCTGCTACCGATGCTACTAGTGATGTACATCTGCTACCGATGCTACTAGTGATGTACATCTGCTACCGATGCTACTAGTGATGTATATCTGCTACCGATGCTACTAATGATGTATATCTGCTGCCGATGCTACTAGTGATGTATATCTGCTACTGATGCTACTAGTGATGTATATCTGCCACTGATGCTACTAGTGATGTATATCTGCTACTGATGCTACTAGTGATGTATATCTGCTGATGCTACTAGTGATGTAGAGTGGGGAAAAAAGTATTTAGTCAGCCACCAATTGTGCAAGTTCTCCCACTTAAAAAGATGAGAGAGGCCTGTAATTTTCATCATAGGTACACGTCAACTATGACAGACAAATTGAGATCTCATTTTAGGATTTTTAATGAATTGATTTGCAAATTATGGTGGAAAATAAGTATTTGGTCACCTACAAACAAGCAAGATTTCTGTCTCTCACAGACCTGTAACTTCTTCTTTAATAGGCTCCTCTGTCCTCCACTCGTTACCTGTATTAATGGCACCTGTTTGAACTTGTTATCAGTATAAAAGACACCTGTCCAGAACCTCAAACTGTCACACTCCAAACTCCACTATGGCCAAGACCAAAGAGCTGTCAAAGGACACCAGAAACAAAATTGTAGACCTGCACCAGGCTGGGAAGACTGAATCTGCAATAGGTAAGCAGCTTGGTTTGAAGAAATCAACTGTGGGAGCAATTATTAGGAAATTGAAGACATACAAGACCACTGATAATCTCCCTCGATCTGGGGCTCCACGCAAGATCTCACCCCATGGGGTCAAAATGATCACAAGAACGGTGAGCAAAAATCCCAGAACCACACGGGGGGACCTAGTGAATGACCTGCAGAGAGCTGGGACCAAAGTAACAAAGCCTACCATCAGTAACACACTACGCCGCCAGGGACTCAAATCCTGCAATGCCAGACGTGTCCCCCTGTTTAAGCCAGTACATGTCCAGGCCCGTCTGAAGTTTGCTAGAGTGCATTTGGATGATCCAGAAGAGGATTGGGAGAATGTCATATGGTCAGATGAAACCAAAATAGAACTTTTTGGTAAAAACTCAACTCGTCGTGTTTGGAGGACAAAGAATGCTGAGTTGCATCCAAAGAACACCATACCTACTGTGAAGCATGGGGGTGGAAACATCATGCTTTGGGGCTGATTTTCTGCAAAGGTACCAGGACGACTGATCCGTGTAGAAAGAATGAATGGGGCCATGTATCGTGAGATTTTGAGTGAAAACCTCCTTCCATCAGCGAGGGCATTGAAGATGAAACGTGGCTGGGTCTTTCAGCATGACAATGATCCCAAACACACCGCCCGGGCAACGAAGGAGTGGCTTCGTAAGAAGCATTTCAAGGTCCTGGAGTGGCCTAGCCAGTCTCCAGATCTCAACCCCATAGAAAATCTTTGGAGGGAGTTGAAAGTCTGTGTTGCCCAGCGACAGCCCCAAAAATCACTGCTCTAGAGGAGATCTGCATGGAGGAATGGGCCAAAATACCAGCAACAGTGAGTGAAAACCTTGTGAAGACTTACAGAAAACGTTTGACCTGTGTCATTGCCAACAAAGGGTATATAACAAAGTATTGAGAAACTTTTGTTATTGACCAAATACTTATTTTCCACCATAATTTGCAAATAAATTCATAAAAAATCCTACAATGTGATTTTCTGGATTTTTTTTCCTCATTTTGTCTCCTCATTTTGTCTGTCATAGTTGACATGTACCTATGATGAAAATTACAGGCCTCTCTCATCTTTTTAAGTGGGAGAACATGCACAATTGGTGGCTGACTAAATACTTTTTTTCCCCACTGTATATCTGCTGCTGATGCTGCTGGTGATGAACAGTACCAGCCAAAAGTTTGGACACACCTACTCATTCCAGGGTTTTACATTATTTGTACTATTTTCTACATTGTAGAATAATAGTGAAGACATCAAAACTATGAAATAACACATATGGAATCATGTAGTAACCAAAAAAGTGTTAAACAAATCAAAATATATTTTATATTTGAGATTCTTCAAAGTAGCCACCCTTTGCCTTTATGACAGCTTTGCACACTCCTGTCATTGTCCCCCACCCCCTCTTTTACGCTGCTGCTACTCTGTTTATTATCTATGCATAGTCACTTTAACTCTACCTACATGTGCAAATTACCTCAATTACCTCGACTAGCCGGTGCCCCCGCACATTGACTCTGTACCGGTCCCACCTGTATATAGCCTGTATATTGACTCTGTACCGGTACCCCCTGTATATAGCCTGTATATTGACTCTGTACCGGTACCCCCTGTATATAGCTGTATATTGACTCTGTACCGGTACCCCCTGTATATAGCCTGTATATTGACTCTGTACCGGTACCCCCTGTATATAGCCTGTATATTGACTCTGTACCGGTACCCCCTGTATATAGCCTGTATATTGACTCTGTACCGGTACCCCCTGTATATAGCCTGTATATTGACTCTGTACCGGTACCCCCTGTATATAGCCTGTATATTGACTCTGTACCGGTACCCCTGTATATAGCTGTATATAGCCTGTATATTGACTCTGTACCGGTACCCCCTGTATATAGCCTGTATATTGACTCTGTACCAGTCCCCCCTGTATATAGCCTGTATATTGACTCTGTACCGGTACCCCCCCTGTATATAGCCTGTATATTGACTCTGTACCGGTACCCCCCTGTATATAGCCTGTATATTGACTCTGTACCGGTACCCCCTGTATATAGCTGTATATTGACTCTGTACCGGTACCCCCTGTATATAGCTGTATATAGCCTGTATATTGACTCTGTACCGGTACCCCCCTGTATATAGCCTGTATATTGACTCTGTACCGGTACCCCCTGTATATAGCCTGTATATTGACTCTGTACCGGTACCCCCCTGTATATAGCCTGTATATTGACTCTGTACCGGTACCCCCTGTATATAGCCTGTATATTGACTCTGTACCGGTACCCCCTGTATATAGCCTGTATATTGACTCTGTACCGGTACCCCCTGTATATAGCCTGTATATTGACTCTGTACCGGTACCCCCTGTATATAGCCTGTATATTGACTCTGTACCGGACCCCCCTGTATATAGCCTGTATATTGACTCTGTACCGGTACCCCCTGTATATAGCTGTATATAGCCTGTATATTGACTCTGTACCGGTACCCCCTGTATATAGCCTGTATATTGACTCTGTACCGGTACCCCCTGTATATAGCCTGTATATTGACTCTGTACCGGTACCCCCTGTATATAGCCTGTATATTGACTCTGTACCGGTACCCCCTGTATATTACATTTACATTTTATTCATTTAGCAGACGCTCTTATCCAGAGCGACTTAGTTAGCCTCCCTGCTGTTATTTTACTGCTGCTCTTTTACTGCTACGCTTTCATTATTATTATGATTTTTTTTAACTTAACACTTATTATTCTTAACTGCATTGTTGGTTAAGGGCTTGTAAGTAAGCATTTCACTGTAAGGTCTACGGCTGTTGTTTTCGGCGCATGTGACAAATAAAATTTGATTTGATTTAATACCGTGAAATTGATGTTAATGCCCTAACCCTAACCCTAACCCTTTAGTGTAATAGCTGTTTGAAAAGACTGCCTGAAATTTCAACCTGTTTTTGTGGGATGGAGTTTTGGCCTGCCTGGTGACATCATCAGGCTTTACATTAGTTAATAGACCAATAAGAAAGAGAGTTCCAAACATAGTCTATAACCGGTAAGAATGTTGACTGAATGATCTGTTTCCTGCTATTTAATGAAAAGCATGACCTATTTCTATAAAATAAGTCAAAAATGTATCTTCTAAGCAGGGACACCACTGATACTACTATATGATGATGTCCTGTTGTCTCCTCCAGCAGACAGTGTGGAGATGGATCTGGACATGCCGGGTCCTGTTCTGACCCACCTGGAACAGGTGAACAGTGTGTCAGGCCAACTGTACTATGAGAGGGGACAGAACGGCTCGGCTACAGGGAGGTGGAGGGACCAGGAAGCAGTCGGCTCACGACCAGCCAGCGCGGCCTACCTGTACTCCTCCTTGTCACACTCCCACTCTGGCCCGCTCCGTGTCCTGTGGACCCAGGATATGAGGTCAGAGGTGTTTGTTCACAGCTTCCTGTTCTGGATGGATGTGGTGGAGCTGGTGCGCGTGGCAGGGATTCCAGACGTGTTTTACTCTGGCTGGGTGTTTTCTGTCTACATCCTGGCCTTTCTGTCCTGTCTCCGTTTGGCAGTGACACCTCACAGCGCTCTACTGCCATCAGCTGGCTTCTTCCTGCAGGACCTGCCCTTCCTGATCCTGCGCCTCGCTCTGATCTCTGTCCATGGCTACGTCACACCGCTGCTTTACCCGATGAAGAACCTGTTGGTCTGCTTGACATTCACCTACTTCAACTTCCTGACCAAGCTCCGCCTCTTCCGCAGAGAGAGCATGTTCTAGTCTTGCACACCAGCCAGCTGATGTCGAGACGTCTGGTTTCACAGCGCCTCAGAACTGGACTTGACTGGGAGTCTATGGCAGGAGCAGAGCAAGTGATTTAAACAACAAAGTGAGTTAGGAAAATCTGAAAGTACGCATCTTAGAAATAGCTTTTACATATAAACTGAATATGCTCGAACTCAGAATCAGTTGAGTTTCCCCAAAATAATATGATTAATGTTATCAAACATTTATTTTGATTGCCGATTTTCGCCATTTCTCAAATTCCCATAATACAGCTGTAGCCGGCTCGATCCTTTCAAGTCTTTGTAGCACGGTGTTACCAGGCTCTATGTGCCAACAAGGTTAAGCATGTTCTAAAGAGATGACGTCATCAGGATTCACTGAACTGCTATTGCTTTTATACCATAGTTGAAGAAGACATCATTAGGTTTAGCCCATGTCCCCTAGGGTTAGCCCACGTCCCCTAGGGTTAGCCCACGTCCCCTAGGGTTAGCCCACGTCCCCTAGGGTTAGCCCACGTCCCCTAGGGTTAGCCCACGTCCCCTAGGGTTAGCCCACGTCCCCTAGGGTTAGCCCACGTCCCCTAGGGTTAGCCCACGTCCCCTAGGTTTAGCCCACGTCCCCTAGGTTTAGCCCACGTCCCCTAGGTTTAGCCCACGTCCCCTAGGTTTAGCCCACGTCCCCTAGGTTTAGCCCACGTCCCCTAGGGTAAGCCCACGTCCCCTAGGGTAAGCCCACGTCCCCTAGGGTAAGCCCACGTCCCCTAGGGTAAGCCCACGTCCCCTAGGGTAAGCCCACGTCCCCTAGGGTAAGCCCACGTCCCCTAGGGTTAGCCCACGTCCCCTAGGGTAAGCCCACGTCTCCTAGGGTAAGCCCACGTCCCCTAGGGTAAGCCCACGTCCCCTAGGGTAAGCCCACGTCCCCTAGGGTTAGCCCACGCCCCCTAGGGTTAGCCCACGCCCCCTAGGGTTAGCCCACGCCCCCTAAGGTTAGCCCACGTCCCCTAGGGTTAGCCCACGTCCCCTAGGGTTAGCCCACGCCCCCTAAGGTTAGCCCACGTCCCCTAAGGTTAGCCCACGTCCCCTAGGGTTAGCCCACGTCCCCTAGCCCACGTCCCCTAGGGTTAGCCCACGTCCCCTAGGGTTAGCCCATGTCCCCTAGGGTTAGGGAGTGAACATTATTTAAAGGTTACATGGAGAAAATTGGACCTCTGAAATGAAAATGGATGGGTAAGCCCACGTCCCCTAGGGTAAGCCCACGTCCCCTAGGGTAAGCCCACGTCCCCTAGGGTAAGCCCACGTCCCCTAGGGTTAGCCCACGTCCCCTAGGGTTAGCCCATGTCCCCTAGGGTTAGGGAGTGAACATTATTTAAAGGTTACATGGAGAAAATTGGACCTCTGAAATGAAAATGGATGGCCCTGCCTGAACCCTCCCCTATACCCAAAATAATAATTAACCCTAACCCTGAACCCCCCTATACCCAAAATAATAATTAACCCTAACCCTAACCCTGAACCCTCCCCTATACCCCAAATAATAATTAACCCTAACCCTGAACCCTCCCCTATACCCAAAATAATAATTAACCCTAACCCTGAACCCTCCCCTATACCCAAAATAATAATTAACCCTAACCCTGAACCCTCCCCTATACCCAAAATAATAATTAACCCTAACCCTAACCCTGAACCCTCCCCTATACCCAAAATAATAATTACACCAAGATGGAAAGCAGAGAACATGTCTACATTTCATGCAATTCTACGTAATTTTACATATTAACAGAATCTTTCTTTAATACCACAAATTACTGAAATTACAGACTAAGAATGGACAGAGATAGGCCTATGTGTTCATATTATCATATTTCTCCAATGCCAAAGTGTATCTTGTTTGCAACAAAACGGTCCCTGTTTGCAAATAATTAAATCTGAGACGTCATTAGGAATCTAAGCGTGGTACTTTCAAAGGTTAAGCCTATCGTTCCGCCCCTGACAGAGTAGGCCTACCGACGCAGAAAAATGTAAGCTTTAACTGCTGGCTACTCTTCTTCTGTGGCTTAAACCAACGAGAGAAGGTCACAAGTGTTTCCCTAAAAGCTGTCTGGGTTTAAGCATCTATTGTACAGAAAGTGAATAGCTTAAATCAACTGATAGTGACAGTATTAGATTACTTCCCAAGCACAGTCAGCCTCTGAATGTCAAAGAAATGAAACAATGATATCCCTATATGCTTGTTTATAGCATAAAGCATCGCAGACCAAAGCGCTTTTATAGATCACGTTATATAATCGGATCAGTTTTATTTTCTTCAAAATCTTAAGCTAACAAGGGGTAGGCCTGTGCTTTTTTCTTTAATACAAGGCATACCCTCTCATACTCCCTCAATTCAAGTCTTATTTTTTTATTTTTTTATTTATTCTTATTTTTTTATGGGGGTAGATCAGCATTAATATTGCAGATAGATTGTAACTTCCATCAATGTAATTGTCTGCATCACTTCCAATCACCCATATGTTTTTTTTTCTGGCAAATATATATATATATATATATATATATATCTTTATAACTGTGCTCTTTCACAAAAGCTCTCAACCTATAACCTATATACTTATTATGGACACAGTATGCTTACATTATTAGTTATCTTGTTGTTATTGTTTGTTGTTAGTTGTTATTAGTCCCATCCTTCAGCTTCATTCAACACCACCCATCTATCTCTTAACACCATCCATATTGGATTTCTATTTGCCATATATTTTTCAACTGTACTGTGATGTTTTACAAAAGTTCTGAACCTTTCTATTCTCAGATTGTGAATTGAAAATAAACATTTTTGCTAAAAGTATTATTATATTATTGATCGATTGACTATGACTTTTCAGATCACCCAGTAGTGCTATCTGCAGGGTTAGCTCCAGGTAAATATTGCAATCCTTTAGCCATTCCTGGACCTGTGTCCAAAAACAAGCTACAAATGGACAGAACCAAAACAAATGATCTAATGATTCTGTCTCTTCGTAGCAAAATCTGCAGAGCTGGGAAGATTGTATCCCCCATATAAATAACATTCTATTGGTAGCAAGAATTGAACAATTCTAAGTTTTGAATCCGGCATCGTTTTGCGTATCAGTTCATAAACACTATGCCATGGAATCGGTACGTCAAAAATCTCTTCCCAACTATTTTGCAATCTCAATTCAAGTCTTGGTTTTAACTTAACAGCCCTTCAATGACACAGAGGTAGGCTATTTAAAGAGTGCATTGTGGGTGGAGGAATGGACCGACAGATCTATGGATATAGCGACCTATAGCCTCATTTCATCTGTCAAACAGGAAGGCCTACCTCTTATCTCTTAAATATGAAGAAATGGGCTCCAACACAAAGCCCTCTTGTTGTTCGTACGAGTCTAATTAATATTAAGACTGTTGAAATGAATTTGCCTACTTTTCAGCACCATGAGCTGTCCATTTCCGATTGATTGTTCCGTGGCTGCTGCTTCAAGTTTCAGCACCACACTGTAAGTTACTGGAATCTGGCTTATTGAGAGGTCAATAACTCTGATAAATACATCATGGGCATGAAACATATTGTTTTTAATAAAATCAATTATAGTAGTAGCAAGCTATCAAAGTTGACCTCCAGTCCTCCTTCTCATCTTAACGCTCTCCTTCTCTAACTGAACAGAACATAGACTAGTCCGCGCGCAAGATTTATTGATGAGGCCTAATCAAAAATTATTTTCGGAAGAAGCCTTTGACTCTTCTCCTGAACTGCTACTGTAGGCCTACACAGCACAGCCATTGGTTAGAGAGCACACAAAAACGTTTTTATCAGCAAGAGCAGAGCAGGCCGGGGCTCAGGGTTGGAATATCCATTGCAGTGTGTAATGCAGCCTAGTTTTATTCACTCCATCCCAGCAGCTATCTTAGAAATATAACTTTGCTCGGTGCTTCTCCCAGCATGCACTTCATAGCCTATAGCAGGGGTGTCAAACGTCCGGCCCACGGGCCGGAACAGGCCCGCAAACGGGTTTAATCCGGCCCGCGAGATGATTTTGTAAAGTATAAAAATGAGCTGCAATTTTTCAATAAAAGAAACTGCTGTTCCAATTGTGTCCACTGGATGGCGCAATAGCAATTGTGTTAAGCAAGCAAAGTGTTTATACCGGGGCAGAGCAAATAGGTCAAGCAAGTGCAGCCAGTCCGGATGAGCTACTTTGTTTTGCCCGCGATATTTATTACGGCTTCTACTTTTAACATTATGTGCTTTGGCACCCTCATTGCCCCAATATGTCTCTGTCAAAAAAGAGAAAAGTGGACGCAGAGTGTTCCAAGAAAAATTGTCATCCTTCTATTTATTCACGGAATTGAATGGGAAAGCTGTATGTTTGGTGTGTTCACAGCATGTTGCAGTGCTGAAAGAATATAACCTTCGTCGCCACTATGTGAGTCTTCATGCCGACAAATATGACAACTTTCAAGGACAGCGGAGAAGAGAGAAGGTGAATGAACTGTTGGTGGGTCTGAAGAAACAGCAGTCTGTGTTTACTCACAGCCGAGACATCAGTGACGCTGTAGTGAAAGCTAGCTACCTCATTGCTAATGAAATCGCAGTGGCTTCAAAACCATTTAGTGAGGGTGAATTTGTAAAAACATGCATGATGAAGGCAGCAGAGATTGTGTGCCCTGAAAAGCACCAGGCTTTTGCAAATATCAGCCTGACAAGAAACACAGTTGCAGACAGGATTTCCGATCTTTCAGTGGATTTGGACAGCCAGTTGAAGCAAAAAGTAAAGTCATTTATTGCGTTTTCGGTTGCAATTGATGAAAGCACGGACATTACAGATGTTGCACAACTGGCCATTTTCATCTGCGGAGTTGATGACACATTGGCCGTCACCGAGGAGTTTGTGGAGTTGGTGCCGATGACAGATACAACGACAGCAGCTGATATTTTCACTGCACTCGTCGGCGCGCTGGACAGGGTCGGAGTGGACTGGTCCCGCGCTGTCAGCCTGGCTACAGATGGTGCGCCCTCAATTATCGCGAAAAAAGCAGGCGTTGTGACAAAGTTCAGAGAGAACATGCAATCTGCAAATGGAGGATGTGATTTTTGGACTTTTCACTGTATTTTGCACCAGGAGGCTTTGTGTTGCAAGTCATTAAAGATGGATAACGTCATGAATTAAACAAAGCTGCGCTCAAGGCTCACGCACAAGCACTTGAATCACATCCTGAAGTTGGCTGCCACTCAGGATGTGACGCCTGATATTGATGCGCTGGTGAAAGCTAAAAGATGCCAGGTATCAGGAGTCAAATAAACTATGCAACCCCACTTAAAGTGCTGCATGAGACACCCTGATATAGTTCTGTGATCTGTGATATACTTATGTGCATCACTGAGGCATTGTGTGTTTGTGTGTTGTTTGTCCTCAGAATTTCAAATAACTTGAGGTGTTTTATGATTAATAGTGATGTTGTGCTTTTGGACACTGTCCTCAGGCTCCAGCTTTATGTTTATATGTTTTTATGTTGATGTGCTATTGTTTTTAATTGTTTTTATTTTATTTGTATATTTAACCTATTCTTGACTCTGTGGTTCTTGCACTTGTTTGGGGAACAGGATTTCATTATTTGTATCTACATTTCTGCCTGAGAAATGACACCCTGATATAGTTCTGTGATCTGTGAAACAGTTATGTGAATCACTGAGGCATTGTGTGTTTGTGTGTACTTTTTCTTTAGAATTTTCAAATAAACTTCAGGTGTTTTATGATTAATAGTGATGTTGTGCTTGTACTATGTTGGACACACTGTCCTCAGGCTCCAGCTTTATGTTTTATGTTGATAGTATTAAAACAAAGAAAACAATCTGAAGTTGTTGTTTTTAAGTTATATATACCATGATTTTACCGGTCCGGCCCACTTGGGAATAGATTTTCCTCCATGTGGCCCCTGAGCTAAAATGAGTTTGACACCCCTGGCCTATAGGCTAAGGATTATTTGATTAAGACCACACTAAGAGAGCATGCACTTGATATTGTGCGCCCAATGGAGAATCATAGATGAGGGGCGGCATCGGGAACGCATCGATATGTAAAATCAAATCAAATCAAATGTTATTTGCCACATGTGCCTAATACAACAGGTGTAGACATTACAGTGAAATGCTTACTTACAAGCACTTAACCAACAATGCATTTTTTAAATATATTTTATTTTTTAAGTGTTAAGCTAAAAAAAATTAAAGCAAATAACTAAAGAGCAGCAGTAAAATAAAATAACAGTAGGGAGGCTATATACAGGGGGTACCGGTGCAGAGTCAATGTGCGGGGCACCGGCTAGTCGAGGTAATTGAGGTAATATGTACATGTAGGTAGAGTTAAAGTGACTATGCATAGATAATAAACAGAGTAGCAGCAGCGTAAAAGAGGGGGTGGGGGACAATGACAGGAGTGTGCAAAGCTGTCATCAAGGCAAAGGGTGGCTACTTTGAAGAATCTCAAATATAAAATATATTTTTTTTGTTTAACACTTTTTTGGTTACTACATGATTCCATATGTGTTATTTCATAGTTTTGATGTCTTCACTATTATTCTACAATGTAGAAAATATTACAAATGATGTAAAACCCTTGAATGAGTAGGTGTGTCCAAACTTTTGACTGGTACTGTTCATCACCAGCAGCATCAGCAGAAGATATACAGTGGGGGAAAAAAGTATTTAGTCAGCCACCAATTGCAGATATACATCACTAGTAGCATCGGTAGCAGGTATACATCACTAGTATCATTGGTAGCAGATATACATCACTAGTAGCATCAGCAGCAGATATACATCACTAGTAGCATTGGTAGCAGATATAAATCAATAGTAGCATCAGTAGCAGATATACATCACTAGTAGCATCAGTATCAGATATACATCACTAGTAGCATCAGCAGCAGATATATATCACTAGTATCATTGGTAGCAGATATACATCACTAGTAGCATCAGCAGCAGATATACATCACTAGTATCATTGGTAGCAGATATACATCACTAGTAGCATCAGCAGCAGATATACATCACTAGTAGCATTGGTAGCAGATATACATCATTAGTAGCATCATCAGCAGATATACATCACAAGCAGACATCACTAGTAGCATCAGCAGCAGATATACATCACTAGTAGCATCAGTATCAGATATACATCACTAGTAGCATCAGTAGCAGATATACATCACTAGTAGCATCAGCAGCAGATATACACCACTAGTAGCATCAGCAGCAAATATACATCACTAGTAGCATCAGTAGCAGATATACATCACTAGTAGCATCAGCAGCAAATATACATCACTAGTAGCATCAGTAGCAAATATACATCACTAGTAGCATCAGTAGCAGATATACATCACTAGTAGCATCATCAGCAGATATAAATCACTAGTAGCATCAGCAGCAGATATACATCACTAGTACCATCAGTAGCAGATATACATCACTAGTAGCATCAGCAGCAGATATACATCACTAGTAGCATCAGCAGCAGATATAAATCACTAGTAGCTAGTATCATTGGTAGCAGATATACATCACTAGTAGCATCAGCAGCAGATATAAATCACTAGTAGCTAGTATCATTGGTAGCAGATATACATCACTAGTAGCATCAGCAGCAGATATACATCACTAGTAGCATCAGTAGCAGATATACATCGCTAGTATCATTGGTAGCAGATATACATCACTAGTAGCATCAGCAGCAGATATACATCACTAGTAGCATCAGTAGCAGATATACATCACTAGTAGCATCAGCAGCAGATATACATCACTAGTAGCATCAGCAGCAGATATACATCACTAGTAGCATCAGTAGCAGATATACATCACTAGTATCATTGGTAGCAGATATACATCACTAGTAGCATCAGCAGCAGATATACATCACTAGTAGCATCAGTAGCAGATATACATCACTAGTAGCATCAGCAGCAGATATACATCACTAGTACCATCAGTAGCAGATATACATCACTAGTAGCATCAGCAGCAGATATACATCACTAGTAGCATCAGTAGCAGATATACATCGCTAGTAGCATTGGTAGCAGAAATACATCATTAGTAGCATCATCAGCAGATATACATCACAAGCAGACATCACTAGTAGCATCAGCAGCAGATATACATCACAAGCAGACATCACTAGTAGCATCAGCAGCAGATATACATCACTAGTAGCATCAGCAGCAGATATACATCACTAGTAGCATCAGTATCAGATATACATCACTAGTAGCATCAGTATCAGATATACATCACTAGTAGCATCAGCAGCAGATATACATCAATAGTAGCATCAGCCGCAGATATACATCACTAGTAGCATCAGCCGCAGATATACATCACTAGTAGCATCAGCAGATATACATCACTAGTAGCATCAGCAGCAGATATACATCACTAGTAGCATCAGCAGCAGATATACATCACTAGTAGCATCAGCAGCAGATATACATCACTAGTAGCATCAGCAGCAGATATACATAACTAGTAACATAAGCCGCAGATATACATCACTAGTAGCATCAGCAGCAGATATACATCACTAGTAACATCAGCCGCAGATATACATCACTAGTAGCATCAGTAGCAGATATACATCACTAGTAGCATCAGCAGCAGATATACATCACTAGTAGCATCAGCAGCAGATATACATCACTAGTAGCATCAGTAGCAGATATACATCTATAGTAGCATCATCAGCAGATATACATCACTAGTAGCATCAGTAGCAGATATACATCACTAGTAGCATCAGCAGCAGATATACATCACTAGTAGCATCAGCAGCAGATATACATCACTAGTAGCATCAGCCGCATATATACATCACTAGTAACATCAGCAGCAGATATACATCACTAGTAACATCAGCAGCAGATATACATCACTAGTAGCATCTGCAGCAGATATACATCACTAGTAGCATCAGTATCAGATATACATCACTAGTAGCATCAGTATCAGATATACATCACTAGTAGCATCAGCAGCAGATATACATCACTAGTAGCAATAGCAGCAGATATACATCACTAGTATCATTGGTAGCAGATATACATCACTAGTAGCATCAGCAGCAGATATACATCACTAGTAGCATCAGCAGCAGATATACATCACTAGTAGCATTGGTAGCAGAAATACATCATTAGTAGCATCATCAGCAGATATACATCACAAGCAGACATCACTAGTAGCATCAGCAGCAGATATACACCACTAGTAGCATCAGCAGCAAATATACATCACTAGTAGCATCAGTAGCAGATATACATCACTAGTAGCATCAGCAGCAAATATACATCACTAGTAGCATCAGTAGCAAATATACATCACTAGTAGCATCAGTAGCAGATATACATCACTAGTAGCATCAGCAGCATATATAAATCACTAGTAGCATCAGCAGCAGATATACATCACTAGTACCATCAGTAGCAGATATACATCACTAGTAGCATCAGCAGCAGATATACATCACTAGTAGCATCAGTATCAGATATACATCACTAGTAGCATCAGCAGCAGATATACATCACTAGTATCATTGGTAGCAGATATACATCACTAGTAGCATCAGCAGCAGATATACATCACTAGTATCATTGGTAGCAGATATACATCACTAGTAGCATCAGCAGCAGATATACATCACTAGTAGCATTGGTAGCAGAAATACATCATTAGTAGCATCATCAGCAGATATACATCACAAGCAGACATCACTAGTAGCATCAGCAGCAGATATACATCACTAGTAGCATCAGTATCAGATATACATCACTAGTAGCATCAGTAGCAGATATACATCACTAGTAGCATCAGCAGCAGATATACATCACTAGTAGCATCAGCAGCAGATATACATCACTAGTAGCATCAGCAGCAGATATACATCACTAGTAGCATCAGTATCAGATATACATCACTAGTAGCATCAGTATCAGATATACATCACTAGTAGCATCAGTATCAGATATACATCACTAGTAGCATCAGCAGCAGATATACATCACTAGTAGCATCAGCCGCAGATATACATCACTAGTCGCATCAGCCGCAGATATACATCACTAGTCGCATCAGCCGCAGATATACATCACTAGTAGCATCAGCAGCAGATATACATCACTAGTAGCATCAGCAGCATATATACATCACTAGTAGCATCAGCAGATATACATCACTAGTAGCATCAGTAGCAGATATACATCACTAGTAGCATCAGCAGCAGATATACATCACTAGTAGCATCATCAGCAGATATACATCACTAGTAGCATCAGCAGCAGATATACATCACTAGTAGCATCAGCAGCAGATATACATAACTAGTAACATAAGCCGCAGATATACATCACTAGTAGCATCAGCAGCAGATATACATCACTAGTAACATCAGCAGCAGATATACATCACTAGTAGCATCAGCCGCATATATACATCACTAGTAACATCAGCAGCAGATATACATCACTAGTAACATCAGCAGCAGATATACATCACTAGTAGCATCTGCAGCAGATATACATCACTAGTAGCATCAGTATCAGATATACATCACTAGTAGCATCAGTATCAGATATACATCATTAGTAGCATCAGCAGCAGATATACATCACTAGTAGCAATAGCAGCAGATATACATCACTAGTATCATTGGCAGCAGATATACATCACTAGTAGCATCAGTAGCAGATATACATCACTAGTATCATTGGTAGCAGATATACATCACTAGTAGCATCAGCAGCAGATATACATCACTAGTAGCATTGGTAGCAGAAATACATCATTAGTAGCATCATCAGCAGATATACATCACAAGCAGACATCACTAGTAGCATCAGCAGCAGATATACACCACTAGTAGCATCAGCAGCAAATATATATCACTATTAGCATCAGTAGCAGATATACATCACTAGTAGCATCAGCAGCAAATATACATCACTAGTAGCATCAGTAGCAGATATACATCACTAGTAGCATCAGCAGCATATTTAAATCACTAGTAGCATCAGCAGCATATATAAATCACTAGTAGCATCAGCAGCAGATATACATCACTAGTAGCATCAGTAGCAGATATACATCACTAGTAGCATCAGCAGCAGATATACATCACTAGTACCATCAGTAGCAGATATACATCACTAATAGCATCAGTAGCAGATATACATCGCTAGTAGCATTGGTAGCAGAAATACATCATTAGTAGCATCATCAGCAGATATACATCACAAGCAGACATCACTAGTAGCATCAGCAGCAGATATACATCACTAGTAGCATCAGCAGCAGATATACATCACAAGCAGACATCACTAGTAGCATCAGCAGCAGATATACATCACTAGTAGCATCAGCAGCAGATATACAGCTATAGTAGCATCAGTATCAGATATACATCACTAGTAGCATCAGTATCAGATATACATCACTAGTAGCATCAGCAGCAGATATACATCACTAGTAGCATCAGCCGCAGATATACATCACTAGTCACATCAGCCGCAGATATACATCACTAGTAACATCAGCCGCAGATATACATCACTAGTAACATCAGCCGCAGATATACATCACTAGTAGCATCAGTAGCAGATATACATCACTAGTAGCATCATCAGCAGATATACATCACAAGCAGACATCACGAGTAGCATCAGCAGCAGATATACATCACTAGTATCATTGGTAGCAGATATACATCACTAGTAGCATCAGCAGCAGATATACATCACTAGTAGCATCAGTAGCAGATATACATCACTAGTAGCATCAGCAGCAGATATACATCACTAGTAGCATCAGTAGCAGATATACATCACTAGTAGCATCAGCAGCATATTTAAATCACTAGTAGCATCAGCAGCATATATAAATCACTAGTAGCATCAGCAGCAGATATACATCACTAATAGCATCGGTAGCAGATATACATCGCTAGTAGCATTGGTAGCAGAAATACATCATTAGTAGCATCATCAGCAGATATACATCACAAGCAGACATCACTAGTAGCATCAGCAGCAGATATACATCACTAGTAGCATCAGCAGCAGATATACATCACAAGCAGACATCACTAGTAGCATCAGCAGCAGATATACATCACTAGTAGCATCAGCAGCAGATATACAGCTATAGTAGCATCAGTATCAGATATACATCACTAGTAGCATCAGTATCAGATATACATCACTAGTAGCATCAGCAGCAGATATACATCACTAGTAGCATCAGCCGCAGATATACATCACTAGTCACATCAGCCGCAGATATACATCACTAGTAACATCAGCCGCAGATATACATCACTAGTAACATCAGCCGCAGATATACATCACTAGTAGCATCAGTAGCAGATATACATCACTAGTAGCATCATCAGCAGATATACATCACAAGCAGACATCACGAGTAGCATCAGCAGCAGATATACATCACTAGTATCATTGGTAGCAGATATACATCACTAGTAGCATCAGCAGCAGATATACATCACTAGTAGCATCAGTAGCAGATATACATCACTAGTAGCATCAGCAGCAGATATACATCACTAGTACCATCAGTAGCAGATATACATCACTAGTAGCATCAGCAGCAGATATACATCACTAGTAGCATCAGTAGCAGATATACATCGCTAGTAGCATTGGTAGCAGAAATACATCATTAGTAGCATCATCAGCAGATATACATCACAAGCAGACATCACTAGTAGCATCAGCAGCAGATATACATCACAAGCAGACATCACTAGTAGCATCAGCAGCAGATATACATCACTAGTAGCATCAGCAGCAGATATACATCACTAGTAGCATCAGTAGCAGATATACATCGCTAGTAGCATCAGTATCAGATATACATCACTAGTAGCATTCAGCAGCAGATATACATCAATAGTAGCATCAGCCGCAGATATACATCACTAAAAAAAAAAAAAAAAAAAAAAAAAAAAAAAAAAAAAAAAAAAAAAAAAAAAAAAAAAGGTATAAAAGTAGCATCAGCCGGCAGATATACATCACTAGTAGCATCAGCAGATATACATCACTAGTAGCATCAGCAGCAGATATACATCACTAGTAGCATCAGCAGCAGATATACATCACTAGTAGCATCAGCAGCAGATATACATCACTAGTAGCATCAGTAGCAGATATACATCACTAGTAACATAAGCCGCAGATATACATCACTAGTAGCATCAGCAGCAGATATACATCACTAGTAACATCAGCCGCAGATATACATCACTAGTAGCATCAGTAGCAGATATACATCACTAGTAGCATCAGCAGCAGATATACATCACTAGTAGCATCAGCAGCAGATATACATCACTAGTAGCATCAGTAGCAGATATACATCTATAGTAGCATCATCAGCAGATATACATCACTAGTAGCATCAGTAGCAGATATACATCACTAGTAGCATCAGCAGCAGATATACATCACTAGTAGCATCAGCAGCAGATATACATCACTAGTAGCATCAGCCGCATATATACATCACTAGTAACATCAGCAGCAGATATACATCACTAGTAACATCAGCAGCAGATATACATCACTAGTAGCATCTGCAGCAGATATACATCACTAGTAGCATCAGTATCAGATATACATCACTAGTAGCATCAGTATCAGATATACATCACTAGTAGCATCAGCAGCAGATATACATCACTAGTATCATTGGTAGCAGATATACATCACTAGTAGCATCAGCAGCAGATATACATCACTAGTAGCATCAGCAGCAGATATACATCACTAGTAGCATTGGTAGCAGAAATACATCTATAGTAGCATCATCAGCAGATATACATCACTAGTAGCATCAGTAGCAGATATACATCACTAGTAGCATCAGCAGCAGATATACATCACTAGTAGCATCAGCAGCAGATATACATCACTAGTAGCATCAGCCGCATATATACATCACTAGTAACATCAGCAGCAGATATACATCACTAGTAACATCAGCAGCAGATATACATCACTAGTAGCATCAGTATCAGATATACATCACTAGTAGTATCAGCAGCAGATATACATCACTAGTAGCAATAGCAGCAGATATACATCACTAGTATCATTGGTAGCAGATATACATCACTAGTAGCATCAGCAGCAGATATACATCACTAGTAGCATCATCAGCAGATATACATCACAAGCAGACATCACTAGTAGCATCAGCAGCAGATATACACCACTAGTAGCATCAGCAGCAAATATACATCACTAGTAGCATCAGTAGCAGATATACATCACTAGTAGCATCAGCAGCAAATATACATCACTAGTAGCATCAGTAGCAAATATACATCACTAGTAGCATCAGTAGCAGATATACATCACTAGTAGCATCAGCAGCATATATAAATCACTAGTAGCATCAGCAGCAGATATACATCACTAGTACCATCAGTAGCAGATATACATCACTAGTAGCATCAGCAGCAGATATACATCACTAGTAGCATCAGTATCAGATATACATCACTAGTAGCATCAGCAGCAGATATACATCACTAGTATCATTGGTAGCAGATATACATCACTAGTAGCATCAGCAGCAGATATACATCACTAGTATCATTGGTAGCAGATATACATCACTAGTAGCATCAGCAGCAGATATACATCACTAGTAGCATTGGTAGCAGAAATACATCATTAGTAGCATCATCAGCAGATATACATCACAAGCAGACATCACTAGTAACATCAGCAGCAGATATACATCACTAGTAGCATCAGTATCAGATATACATCACTAGTAGCATCAGTAGCAGATATACATCACTAGTAGCATCAGCAGCAGATATACACCACTAGTAGCATCAGCAGCAAATATACATCACTAGTAGCATCAGTAGCAGATATACATCACTAGTAGCATCAGCAGCAAATATACATCACTAGTAGCATCAGTAGCAAATATACATCACTTGTAGCATCAGTAGCAGATATACATCACTAGTAGCATCAGCAGCAGATATAAATCACTAGTAGCATCAGCAGCAGATATACATCACTAGTACCATCAGTAGCAGATATACATCACTAGTAGCATCAGCAGCAGATATACATCACTAGTAGCATCAGCAGCAGATATACATCACTAGTAGCATCAGCAGCAGATATAAATCACTAGTAGCATCAGCAGCAGATATAAATCACTAGTAGCTTCAGTAGCAGATATACATCGCTAGTAGCTTCAGTAGCAGATATACATCGCTAGTATCATTGGTAGCAGATATACATCACTTGTAGCATCAGCAGCAGATATACATCACTAGTAGCATCAGTAGCAGATATACATCGCTAGTCACATCAGCCGCAGATATACATCACTAGCAACATCAGCCGCAGATATACATCACTAGTAACATCAGCCGCAGATATACATCACTAGTAGCATCAGTAGCAGATATACATCACTAGTAGCATCATCAGCAGATATACATCACAAGCAGACATCACGAGTAGCATCAGCAGCAGATATACACCACTAGTAGCATCGGTAGCAGATATACATCACTAGTAGCATCAGCAGCAGATATACATCTATAGTAGCATCATCAGCAGATATACATCACTAGTAGCATCAGAAGCAGATATACATCGCTAGTAGCATTGGTAGCAGAAATACATCACTAGTAGCATCAGTAGCAGATATACATCACTAGTAGCATTGGTAGCAGAAATACATCATTAGTAGCATCATCAGCAGATATACATCACAAGCAGACATCACTAGTAGCATCAGCAGCAGATATACATCACTAGTAGCATCAGCAGCAGATATACATCACTAGTAGCATCAGCAGCAGATATACATCACTAGTAGCATCAGTATCAGATATACATCACTAGTAGCATCAGTATCAGATATACATCACTAGTAGCATCAGTATCAGATATACATCACTAGTAGCATCAGCCGCAGATATACATCACTAGTCGCATCAGCCGCAGATATACATCACTAGTAGCATCAGCAGCAGATATACATCACTAGTAGCATCAGCAGCAGATATACATCACTAGTAGCATCAGCAGATATACATCACTAGTAGCATCAGTAGCAGATATACATCACTAGTAGCATCAGCAGCAGATATACATCACTAGTAGCATCATCAGCAGATATACATCACTAGTAGCATCAGCAGCAGATATACATCACTAGTAGCATCAGCAGCAGATATACATAACTAGTAACATAAGCCGCATATATACATCACTAGTAGCATCAGCAGCAGATATACATCACTAGTAACATCAGCAGCAGATATACATCACTAGTAGCATCAGCCGCATATATACATCACTAGTAACATCAGCAGCAGATATACATCACTAGTAACATCAGCAGCAGATATACATCACTAGTAGCATCTGCAGCAGATATACATCACTAGTAGCATCAGTATCAGATATACATCACTAGTAGCATCAGTATCAGATATACATCATTAGTAGCATCAGCAGCAGATATACATCACTAGTAGCAATAGCAGCAGATATACATCACTAGTATCATTGGTAGCAGATATACATCACTAGTAGCATCAGTAGCAGATATACATCACTAGTATCATTGGTAGCAGATATACATCACTAGTAGCATCAGCAGCAGATATACATCACTAGTAGCATTGGTAGCAGAAATACATCATTAGTAGCATCATCAGCAGATATACATCACTAGTAGCAATAGCAGCAGATATACATCACTAGTATCATTGGTAGCAGATATACATCACTAGTAGCATCAGTAGCAGATATACATCACTAGTAGCATCAGTATCAGATATACATCATTAGTAGCATCAGCAGCAAATATACATCACTATTAGCATCAGTAGCAGATATACATCACTAGTAGCATCAGCAGCAAATATACATCACTAGTAGCATCAGTAGCAGATATACATCACTAGTAGCATCAGCAGCATATTTAAATCACTAGTAGCATCAGCAGCATATATAAATCACTAGTAGCATCAGCAGCAGATATACATCACTAGTAGCATCAGTAGCAGATATACATCACTAGTAGCATCAGCAGCAGATATACATCACTAGTACCATCAGTAGCAGATATACATCACTAATAGCATCAGTAGCAGATATACATCGCTAGTAGCATTGGTAGCAGAAATACATCATTAGTAGCATCATCAGCAGATATACATCACAAGCAGACATCACTAGTAGCATCAGCAGCAGATATACATCACAAGCAGACATCACTAGTAGCATCAGCAGCAGATATACATCACTAGTAGATATACATCACTAGTAGCATCAGCAGCAGATATACAGCTATAGTAGCATCAGTATCAGATATACATCACTAGTAGCATCAGTATCAGATATACATCACTAGTAGCATCAGCAGCAGATATACATCACTAGTAGCATCAGCCGCAGATATACATCACTAGTCACATCAGCCGCAGATATACATCACTAGTAACATCAGCCGCAGATATACATCACTAGTAACATCAGCCGCAGATATACATCACTAGTAGCATCAGTAGCAGATATACATCACTAGTAGCATCAGCAGCAGATATACATCACTAGTAGCATCAGCAGCAGATATACATCACTAGTATTATCAGCAGCAGATATACATCACTAGTATTATCAGCAGCAGATATACATCACTAGTAGCATCAGTAGCAGATATACATCACTAGTAGCATCAGTAGCAGATATACATCTATAGTAGCATCATCAGCAGATATACATCACTAGTAGCATCAGTAGCAGATATACATCTATAGTAGCATCATCAGCAGATATACATCACTAGTAGCATCAGTAGCAGATATACATCACTAGTAGCATCAGCAGCAGATATACATCACTAGTAGCATCAGCCGCATATATACATCACTAGTAACATCAGCAGCAGATATACATCAGTAGTAACATCAGAAGCAGATATACATCACTAGTAGCATCAGCAGCAGATATACATCACTAGTATTATCAGCAGCAGATATACATCACTAGTAGCATCAGTAGCAGATATACATCACTAGTAGCATCAGCAGCAGATATACATCACTAGTAGCATCAGCAGCAGATATACATCACTAGTATTTTCAGCAGCAGATATACATCACTAGTAGCATCAGTAGCAGATATACATAAATAGTAGCATCAGTAGCAGATATACATCACTAGTAGCATCGTCATCAGATTTACATCACTAGTAGCATCAGCAGCAGATATACATCACTAGTAGCATCAGTAGCAGATATACATCACTAGTGTCATTGGTAGCAGATCTGCATCAGTAGCAGATATACATCACTAGTAGCAGATATACATCACTAGTAGCATTGGTAGCAGATATACATCACTAGTAGCATCAGCAGCAGATATACATCACTAGTAGCATCAGCAGCAGATATACATCACTAGTAGCATCAGTAGCAGATATACATCACTAGTAGCATCAGTAGCAGATATACATCACTAGTATTATCAGCAGCAGATATACATCACTAGTAGCATCAGTAGCAGATATACATCACTAGTAGCATCAGTAGCAGATATACATCTATAGTAGCATCATCAGCAGATATACATCACTAGTAGCATCAGTAGCAGATATACATCACTAGTAGCATCAGCAGCAGATATACATCACTAGTAGCATCAGCAGCAGATATACATCACTAGTAGCATCAGCCGCATATATACATCACTAGTAACATCAGCAGCAGATATACATCACTAGTAGCATCAGCAGCAGATATACATCACTAGTAGCATTGGTAGCAGATATAAATCAATAGTAGCATCAGTAGCAGATATACATCACTAGTAGCATCAGTATCAGATATACATCACTAGTAGCATCAGCAGCAGATATACATCACTAGTATCATTGGTAGCAGATATACATCACTAGTAGCATCAGTAGCAGATATACATCACTAGTATCATTGGTAGCAGATATACATCACTAGTAGCATTGGTAGCAGAAATACATCATTAGTAGCATCATCAGCAGATATAAATCACAAGCAGACATCACTAGTAGCATCAGCAGCAGATATACACCACTAGTAGCATCAGGCAGCAAATATACATCACTAGTAGCATCAGTAGCAGATATACATCACTAGTAGCATCAGTAGCAAATATACATCACTAGTAGCATCAGTAGCAGATATACATCACTCTAGTAGCATCAGCAGCAGATATACATCACTAGTAGCATCAGCAGCATATATAAATCACTAGTAGCATCAGCAGCAGATATACATCACTAGTACCATCAGTAGCAGATATACATCACTAGTAGGATCAGCAGCAGATATACATCACTAGTAGCATCAGCAGCAGATATACATCACTAGTAGCATCAGCAGCAGATATACATCACTAGTAGCATCAGCTAGCAGATATACATCACTAGTAGCATCAGCAGCAGATATACATCACTAGTAGCATCAGCAGATATACATCACTAGTAGCATCATCAGCAGATATACATCACTAGTAGCATCAGTAGCAGATATAAATCAATAGTAGCATCAGCAGCAGATATACATCACTAGTAGCATTGCTAGCAGATATACATCACTAGTACCATTGCTAGCAGATATACATCACTAGTAGCATCAGCAGCAGATATACATCACTAGTAGCATCAGTAGCAGATATACATCACTAGTAGCATCAGTAGCAGATATACATCACTAGTAGTATCAGCAGTGTTATACATGACTAGTATCATTGGTAGCAGATATACATCACTAGTAGCATCAGTAGAATATCTACATCACTAGTAGCATTGGTAGCAGAAATACATCATTAGTAGCATCCTCAGCAGATATACATCACAAGCAGACATCACTAGTAGCATCATCAGCAGATATACATCACTAGTAGCATCAGCAGCAGATATACATCACTAGTAGCATCAGTATCAGATATACATCACTAGTAGCATCAGTAGCAGATATACATCACTAGTAGCATCAGTATCAGATATACATCACTAGTAGCATCAGCAGCAAATATACATCACTAGTAGCATCAGTAGCAGATATACATCACTAGTAGCATCAGTAGCAGATATACATCACTAGTAGCATCAGCAGCAGATATACATCACTAGTAGCATCAGCAGCATATATAAATCACTAGTAGCATCAGCAGCAGATATACATCACTAGTAGCATCAGCAGCAGATATACATCACTAGTAGCATCAGTAGCAGATATACATCACTAGTAGCATCAGCAGCAGATATACATCACTAGTACCATCAGTAGCAGATATACATCACTAATAGCATCAGTAGCAGATATACATCGCTAGTAGCATTGGTAGCAGAAATACATCATTAGTAGCATCATCAGCAGATATACATCACAAGCAGGACATCACTAGTAGCATCAGCAGCAGATATACATCACTAGTAGCATCAGCAGCAGATATACATCACAAGCAGACATCACTAGTAGCATCAGCAGCAGATATACATCACTAGTAGCATCAGCAGCAGATATACATCACTAGTAGCATCAGCAGCAGATATACAGCTATAGTAGCATCAGTATCAGATATACATCACTAGTAGCATCAGTATCAGATATACATCACTAGTAGCATCAGCAGCAGATATACATCACTAGTAGCATCAGCCGCAGATATACATCACTAGTCACATCAGCCGCAGATATACATCACTAGTAACATCAGCCGCAGATATACATCACTAGTAGCATCAGTAGCAGATATACATCACTAGTAGCATCAGCAGCAGATATACATCACTAGTATTATCAGCAGCAGATATACATAAACTAGTATTATCAGCAGCAGATATACATCACTAGTATTATCAGCAGCAGATATACATCACTAGTAGCATCAGTAGCAGATATACATCACTAGTAGCATCAGTAGCAGATATACATCTATAGTAGCAGATATACATCTATAGTAGCATCATCAGCAGATATACATCACTAGTAGCATTAGCAGCAGATATACATCACTAGTAGCATCAGCAGCAGATATACATCACTAGTAGCATCAGCAGCAGATATACATCACTAGTAGCATCATCAGCAGATATACATCTATAGTAGCATCATCATCAGCAGATATACATCACTAGTAAGCATCAAGTAGCAGATATACATCCAATAGTAGCATCATCAGCAGATATACTCACTAGTATTATCAGCAGCAGATATACATCACTAGTAGCATCAGTAGCAGATCTACATCACTAGTAGCATCAGCAGCAGATATACATCACTAAGTAGCATCAGCAGCAGATATACATCACTAGTATTCTCAGCAGCAGATATTACATCACCTAGTAGCATCAGTAGCAGATATACATAACTAGTAGCATCAGTAGCAGATATACATCACTAGTAGCATCCGTCATCAGATTTACCATCACTAGTAGCATCCGCAGCAGATATACATCACTAGTAGCCATCAGTAGCAGATTATACATCCACTAGTGCTCATGGTAGCAGATCTGCATCAGTAGCAGATATTACATCCACCTAGTAGCAGATATACATCACTAGTAGCATCTGGTAGCAGATATACATCACTAGTAGCATCAGCAGCAGATATACATCACTAGTAGCATCAGCAGCAGATATACATCACTAGTAGGTCATCAGTAGCAGATATACATCACTAGTAGCATCAGTAGCAGATATACATCACTAGTATTATCAGCAGGCAGATATACATCACTAGTAGCATCAGTAGATGGACAGATATACATCACTAGTAATGCATCTGTAGCAGATATACATCTATAGTAGCATCATCAGCAGATATACATCACTAGTAGCGCATCAGTAGCAGATATACATCACTAGTAGCATCAGCAGCAGATATACCATCACTAGTAGCATCAGCAGCAGATATACATCACTAGTAGCATCAGATTAAAAACAAAAGGTGCGGTGTGTGTGTTGGGTCAGGGGGGGGATATAGGGCATCACTAGTAACATCAGCAGCAGATATACATCAACTAGTAGCATCAGCAGCAGATATACATCATTAGCTTAGTAGTGCATTGGTAGCAGATATAAATCAATCGTAGCATCAGTTAGCAGATATACATCACTAGTAGCATCAGTATCAGATATACATCACTAGTAGCATCAGCAGCAGATATACATCACTAGTATCATTGGTAGCAGATATACATCACTAGTAGCATCAGTAGCAGATATACATCACTTGTATCATTGGTAGCTGATATACATCACTAGTAGCATTGGTAGCAGAAATTACATCATTGTAGCATCATCAGCAGATATAAATCACAAGCAGACTTCACTAGTAGCATCAGCAGCAGATATACACCACTAGTAGCATCAGCAGCAATATACATCACTAGTAGCATCAGTAGCTGATATACAACCACTAGTAGCATCAGCGCAAATATCATCACTAGTAGCATCAGTAGCAAATATACATCACTAGTAGCATCAGTAGAAGATATACATCACTCGTAGCATCAGCAGCAGATATACATCACTAGTAGCATCAGCAGCATATATAAATCACTAGTAGCATCGAAGCAGATATACTTCACTTAGTACCGATCAGTAGCAGATATACATCACTAGTAGGATCAGCAGCA
>CM062493.1:53079296-53157660 GCA_031479575.1 Coregonus ussuriensis | reverse complement strand
CCCCCCCCCCCCCCCCCCAAATGCAATACTTTGTAGAGCCACCTTTTGCAGCAATTACAGCTGCAAGTCTCTTGAGGTATGACTGTAGCTAAGAAAGTAATACTAAGTGTATGTTGTACACTGTGTAGGTTGGAGGACGTCCTCCGGAAGTTGTCATAATTTCTGTGTAAGTCTATGGAAAGGGGTGAGAACCATGAGCCTCCTAGGTTTTGTATTGAAGTCAATGTACCCAGAGGAGGACGGAAACTAGCTGTAGCGGGAGGCGCAGGAGGTGTAAATCCCAGAATAATGGTTTATTCGGCCAATACAGCGGTTCGCAGCAGTGCATAAAACAACTAGAGTGCGACTTAACGGCGCACTGGGGGAAAACAAAACACACGGGTGAATATCCCGGCGATAAAGTACATAATGCTACATCGAGCTATCGACACCTCCACATGGAAACAATCACACACAAAGACATGGGGGGCAGAGGGAACACTTATACAGGTACTGATGAGGGGATATGAACCAGGTGTGTGTAATAAACAAGACAAAACAAATGGAATGATGAGAAGAGGAGCGGCAGTGGCTAGAAGGTCGGTGACAACGAACGCCGAAGCCTGCCCGAACAAGGAGAGGAGGCAGCTTCGGAGGAAGTGGTGACAGTAGCTGTCCTCCGGCTACACCATGGTGCTACCCTACAGAGTGCTGTTGTGCTACTGTAGACCTTCATTGCAAAACAGTGTGTTTTTAATAAATGATTTGGTGACATGTGAATATATTTAGTATAGTTTTCTCTAGAAAGGATAACTTATTTTTTTATTTCTTTTTTAAAATGAAATTCACTGATGAGGATGGTCCTCCCCTTCCTCCTCTGAGGAGCCTCCAATGCAGGACAGTGATTCACGATGTGTACATGTTAGGCCTACTGCTGCTAGGTAGCTCTCTCTCTGCTCTTCCCCTCCCCTCTGTTTGTCCTTGATTGCAGGAGTGAAGTCTGGTGTGCGGAAGTCAGGGTTCCAGCTGCAGCTCATTCACCATAATCACCTCAGCCCTTTAAGACCCGGTCAAACTTGCCACTCATCGTCAGATCATAGTCAAGACAACCATGTTAGTCTCGCTGCCGACTCAACCTGTCTGTTTTCGCTCTTGTGTTTTTTGGACTGTTTATTTACTTTTTCTCCTGTGCCACAGATATTTGGAACCTGACTCCTGCCTCCGCTTCACTCCTGCCACCACCATCCTGCTCTCCACTATCGGACCTCTCCTTTGGACTCCCCACGGACACTAGGACATTACGGTACCACACCTGCCCTGACCTGGATCTGTACCCTCACTGCACTGTAACCTGGACTTGCTCTTCCCCATTTATTGGAAACCTGGACTATTGAACATTATAATAAACCTGTTAAAACTTCTCTGGCTTGGTGTACTTGTCTGCATTTGGGTTCTATCCAGTTAAATCATAACAGTATGATCTGACCAACATGAACCCAGCAGACAGTAGCTCGGATACCACCCCAGAGTGCACTCAAATTTGGACTGCCATAGCCAATCAGGGCATTTTACTTGGCCGACATGATACCCTGTTTAAGACGATTGCTGAGGACAGTCAGGTGCTGCTTAATCAGGTTCAATTACTCACCAATCAAGTGTCTGCCCTTACTACCCCTTCAGCCGAGATCAGAGAGCCTTTTGTTCCTGCTCCAGAGCGCTATGACGGGAACATGGGAACCTGTGGCGAGTTTTTGACTCAATGCTCGTTAGTGTTTGAACAACAGCCCCTCACCTACGCCTCAGAAAGAGCCCGTATTGTATTGCCTACCTCATCAACTCTACTAGCGGTTCCGCTCGTGCCTGGGGATCCGCGGTCTGGGAGAGTCAGTCGGACATTTGCAACGTTTACGTGGCCTTCACCACGGAGATGAGGAAGGTTTTTGACCACCCCGTACGAGGCAAGGAGGCTGCGAAACGGTTGTTTTCTCTTCGGCAGGGGGTTCGTAGTGTGGCGGAGATGGCAGTGGAGTTTCGGACTTTAGCAGCAGTGAGTGGTTGGAATGACGAGGCATTACAAGGAGTGTTCATCAATGCTTTGTCTGAGACTTTAAAGGATGAATTGGTGTCATATGATGAATCGCCTACGCTGGATAATCTTATTTCACTCACTATCAGGTTGGATAATCGGATTCGGGAGCGCCGCCGGGAGAGGAGTGTCTGTCATCAACAAACTCCTCCCTGCATCTTCCCTACGGAGAAAGCCGTGTCGTGTCTTCCCGAGTCGATACGAGGAGCACTGAACCCGAAGCCATGGAGGTGGGTCGTGCACGGTTGTCCTCAGAGGAGCGTGCACGTCGTATTCAGGCTCGGGTCTGCCTGTATTGTGGAGAAGCTGGTCATTTCGTTCCTTCCTGCCCAGTTCGTCCGGGAAAAGGCCCGGCTCATCATTAATGGGAGAAGTTTTGGTGAGCCGAGCAGCGGATTCTTCCTCTTCTCCCCGCATTCTGCTCCAGGCATCCCTCCAGTGGCAGTCTCAGAATTTCTCAGTTAGTGCGCTGATTGACTCTGGTGCCGACGAAAGCTTTTTGGATAGAGAGTGGGCTCAACAGATGGATTTGGAGACTGTTCCTATGGACTGTCCGCTGCAGGCTAAGGGTCTAAATGGACAATTGTTGACCCGTATTACCCATCAGACTGTTCCTGTGTGTCTTAGAGTGTCGGGAAATCATCAGGAGAACATTCAATCAATTCCATATTATCGACTGCCCACAGACCCCTTTGGTCCTTGGTATCCCCTGGCTCATAAGACACAATCCACACATTGATTGGGTGACAGGTAGCATTGTTTCATGGAGCACTTTTTGTCATGTGAATTGTTTGTGTTCTGCTCAGACTCCTGCCAGTACTGTGCCTCAACCTCCACTGGAGTCCATGGATCTTTCTGCTGTTCCTGACGCGTATCATGACCTGGCATCCGTTTTCTGCAAACACAGAGCTACTTCTCTTCCTCCTCACCGGCCTTATGACTGCGCCATTGACCTCCAGCCAGGAGCCCCGCTCCCCAGCAGTCGCCTGTACAATCTCTCCCGGCCGGAGACGGAGGCTATGGAGAACTACATTCGGGACTCCTTGGCGGCAGGTATTATGCGTCCTTCCTCGTCACCTGTAGGAGCAGGATTCTTTTTTGTTGCTAAGAAGGATAAGACCCTCAGACCCTGTATTGATTACCGTGGCGTGGACTTAACAATATCACCATTAAGAACAAGTATTCTCTGCCTTTGATTAATTCTGCTTTTCCCCTCCTTCATGGTGCTACCATCTTTACGAAACTTGATCTACGAAATGCGTATCACCTGGTGCGCATTCGTAAAGGTGATGAATGGAAGACTGCCTTCAACACACCCTTGGGACATTTTGAGTATCTGGTCATGCCTTTTGGTTTGTCTAATGCCCCTGCTGTTTTTCAGGCACTCGTGAATGATGTCCTTCGGGACATGTTGAATCGTTTTGTTTTTGTCTATCTGGATGATATCCTGATTTTCTCAGAGTCCTCCCAGGAACATGAACTACATGTGCGCCAGGTGTTGCAAAGGTTGTTGGAGAACAAACTATTTGTGAAGATGGAGAAATGTGAATTTCATGTGTCTGAGACCTCTTTTTTGGGTTACATAATCGCTCAGGGGGAGTTGCGGATGGACCCAGCTAAGATCTCTGCAGTCACGGACCCAGCCCCCTCCACCCGCAAACAACTTCAACGATTCCTGGGGTTTGCGAACTTCTACAGGAGGTTCATCAAGGACTACAGCCGCATTGCGGCACCACTCACCGCTCTCACCTCCGTCTCACTACCGTTCGCTTGGAATGAAGGGGCCGAATCAGCGTTCGAAGAACTGAAACATCGCTTCGCCTCGGCTCCCATTCTGATGCAGCCGGACCCAGACCGCCAGTTTGTCGTGGAGGTGGATGCATCCGACACTGGGGTAGGTGCGGTTTTGTCACAACGTTTTCCTGAAGATAACAAACTGCATCCCTGTGCTTTTCTTTCACGGAAGCTTTCTCAGGCAGAGAGGAACTATGATGTTGGCAATCGTGAACTGCTCGCCGTTAAGCTGGCTCTCGAGGAGTGGCGGCATTGGTTGGAGGGGGCGGAACAACCCTTCATCGTTTGGACGGATCATCACAAGAATCTGGCATACATCCAGTCAGCTAAACAGCTCAATCCCCGTCAAGCCAGGTGGGCACTATTTTTTGGGAGATTCAATTTTTCTCTGTCTTACCGTCCTGGGTCACGCAACGTCAAGCCTGACGCCCTGTCTCGTGTTCATTCTGCTGTTGATACTGGTAGTAACCCTGAACCCATCTTGCCTCCTACCTGCAGTATTGCGGCCATTACATGTGACATCGAAGGGATTGTTAGACAGGCTCAACATCATCAAGCTGACCCTGGGAGCGGTCCTCCTAACCGGTTGTTTGTCCCTGAGTCTGTTCGCTCCCAGGTACTTCAGTGGGCTCACTCGTCTCCCCTTACCTGTCACCCTGGAGTTACTCGGACCCTTGACTTTGTGCGACGGAAGTTCTGGTGGCCCAGGATGGAGGCGGACACTCGAGCCTTCATTGCTGCTTGTACGGTCTGTCTGTGCACGAAGTAAGAACTCCACCCAGGCCAGCGCTGGTCATCTACGACCTCTGCCAATACCCAGTCGGCCCTGGTCCCACATTGCTTTGGATTTTGTCACTGGACTTCCCCCCTCGTCTGGAAAGACTGTCATTCTTACTGTGATTGATCGTTTTTCTAAGTTTGCTCATTTTTTGGCCCTACCTAAACTGCCCACTGCCAGAGAGACGGCTGATATTTTGGTTGAACATGTGTTCCGCTCTCATGGTCTTCCCACTGATATTGTCTCCGACAGGGGTCCCCAGTTTGTCTCCCAGGTATGGAAAGCTTTCTGTAAAGCTTTGGGCATCACATCCAGCCTGTCCTCTGGATATCACCCCCAGACCAACGGGCAAGCCGAGAGAGCGAACCAGGAGATGGAGACCGCTCTTCGCTGTGTCACTGGTTCTAACCCTGGGTCATGGAGCTCCATGCTCCCCTGGGTGGAATATGCTCAGCTCATAACACCTTGACTAACGCTTCCTCTGGTTTGTCTCCTTTTCTGTGTGCTCTGGGTTATCAACCTCCCCTGTTCCCTTCCCAAGAGAGGGAACTGGCGGTACCCTCGGTGCAGTCCCACATGCGCCGCTGCTTCAAGGTCTGGAGGAAGGCCAGGGTAGCTCTGTCCCGAGCTTCGGCGTACATGCAGAGGCAAGCCAACCGTCACCGGTCCCAGGCTCCCGGTTACTCTCCTGGTCAAGAGGTATGGCTTAAGTCACGTGATCTTCCATTGAAAGTAGAATCTAAGAAGATGGCGCCGCGTTTTATAGGACCGTTTAAGATACTGTCTATTGTTAACCCCTGCGCGGTTAAGCTACAGCTTCCTGCCTCCCTACGGGTTCATTCCACTTTTCATGTATCCCAGATCAAGCCTGTGTCTGTCAGCCCTCTGTGCCCGCCCTCTCGTCCCCCTCCTCCGCCCCGGATCGTGGGTGGGGGTCCTGTCTACACTGTCCCCGGCGACTTCTGGATGTTCGCCGCCGGGGTCGTGGTTTCCATTACCTGGTGGATTGGGAGGGTTATGGTCCTGAGGAACGTTCCTGGGTGCCCAGGAGCTTCATTGTGGATCCTGCTCTGGTCCGTGAATTTCATCGGTTACATCCCGATAAACCCTGTCGGCCGCCAGGTGGCGTCCGTAGAGGGGGGGGGTACTGTTAGGCCTACTGCTGCTAGGTAGCTCTCTCTCTGCTCTTCCCCTCCCCTCTGTTTGTCCTTGATTGCAGGAGTGACGTCTGGTGTGCGGGAGTCAGGGTTCCAGCTGCAGCTCATTCACCATAATCACCTCAGCCCTTTAAGACCCGGTCAAACTTGCCACTCATCGTCAGATCATAGTCAAGACAACCATGTTAGTCTCGCTGCCGACTCAACCTGTCTGTTTTCGCTCTTGTGTTTTTTGGACTGTTTATTTACTTTTTCTCCTGTGCCACAGATATTTGGAACCTGACTCCTGCCTCCTGCCTCCGCTTCACTCCTGCCACCACCATCCTGCTCTCCACTATCGGACCTCTCCTTTGGACTCCCCACGGACACTAGGACATTACGGTACCACACCTGCCCTGACCTGGATCTGTACCCTCACTGTAACCTGGACTTGCTCTTCCCCATTTATTGGAAACCTGGACTATTGAACATTATAATAAACCTGTTAAAACTTCTCTGGCTTGGTGTACTTGTCTGCATTTGGGTTCTATCCAGTTAAATCATAACAGTACAGGACAGTGATTCACGATGTGTACAGGACAGTGATTCACGATGTGTCCTGGACAGTGATTCACGGTGTGTCCAGGACAGTGATTCACGGTGTGTCCAGGACAGTGATTCACGGTGTGTCCAGGACAGTGATTCAGGGTGTGTCCAGGACAGTGATTCACGTTGTGTACAGGACAGTGATTCACGATGTGTACAGTACAGTGATTCACGATGTGTCCAGGACAGTGATTCACGGTGTGTCCTGGACAGTGATTCACGGTGTGTCCTGGACAGTGATTCACGGTGTGTCCAGGACAGTGATTCACGGTGTGTCCAGGACAGTGATTCACGATGTGTACAGGACAGTGATTCACGATGTGTACAGGACAGTGATTCAGGGAAATCCAGAGGGGAAGGGGTCTCCTCATAAACAGCAAATGCTGCCTCTAGCCAGTGGTAGAAAAAGTACTCAATTGTCATACTTGAGTAAAAGTAAAAATACCTTAATAGAAAATAACTCAAGTAAAAGTGAAAGTCACCCAGTAAAATACTACTTGAGTAAAAGTCTAAAAGTATTTGGTTTTAAATATACTTAAGTATCAAAAGTAAATGGAATTGCTAAAATGAACGTAAGTATCAAAAGTAGAAGTACAAGTATAAATCATTTCAAATTCCTTATATTAAGCAAACCAGACCGCACAATTTTATTTTAATATTTTTTATTGCCGAATAGCCAGGGGTACGTTCCAACACTCAGACAGATAGCCAGGGGTACGTTCCAACACTCAGACAGATAGCCAGGGGTACGTTCCAACACTCAGACATAATTTACAGATAGCCAGGGGTACGTTCCAACACTCAGACAGATAGCCAGGGGTACGTTCCAACACTCAGACAGATAGCCAGGGGTACGTTCCAACACTCAGACAGATAGCCAGGGGTACGTTCCAACACTCAGACATAATTTACAGATAGCCAGGGGTACGTTCCAACACTCAGACAGATAGCCAGGGGTACGTTCCAACACTCAGACAGATAGCCAGGGGCACGCTCCAACACTCAGACAGATAGCCAGGGGTACGTTCCAACACTCAGACAGATAGCCAGGGGTACGTTCCAACACTCAGACAGATAGCCAGGGGTACGTTCCAACACTCAGACATAATTTACAAACAAAGCATTTGTGTTTAATGAGTCTGCCAGATCAGAGGCAGTAGGGATGACCAGGGATGTTCTCTTGATAACGAGTACTTTTGGGTGTCAGGGAAAATGTATGGAGTAAAAAATACTTTATTTTCTTTAGGAATGTAGTGAAGTAAAAGTCAAAGTTGGCAAAAATATAAATAGTAAAGTAAAGTGCAGATACCCAAAAAACCACTTAAGTAGTACTTTAAAGTATTTTTACTTAAGTACTTTACACCCCTGACTCTAGATCAGTGGAAGTGTCCACCCATGGTGCACCCGTCTTGGAATACCTGGTGGTCAAATGCCGACCCTTCTACCTCCCAAGAGAGTTTCCGACTGCTGTATGTATTCTAATTGAGGACAATAAAAACAACAAGCTTTATGAACTGTCCGAGGCTATAAACAAGCAGGAAACCATACACCCGGAAGCTGCTTTCCTTGTTGCCGGTGATTTTATTTCCGAATCATTAAGACACGTAATGCCCAACTTTCATCAACATGTCTCCTTCGCCACTACGGGCAATAATGTCTTAGAGCACTGTTACTTTACCCACAAGCAAGCATACAAGGCCCTCCCTCGTCCCCCCTTCGGCAAATCAGATCATGACTCTATACTCCTGCTTCCTGTTTACAAGCAGAAGCTCAAACAGGAAGTACCCCATGACACACTCCGTTGAGAAATGCTCATCCAAATCGGAGGCTATGCTACAGGACTGATTTGCTAGCAGTAACTGGAATATGTTTTGGGACTCCGCAAATAGCATCGACAAGCTAACCACCTCCGTCACCGGCTTCATTAGGAAATGCATCGCCAACGTTGTCCCCACAGTGAAGGTTCGCTGCTTCCCCAATCAAAAGCCCTGGATTAACACTGAGGTTGGTGCTAAACTAAAGGACACAAGGCTATCATATCTCTATTGCACTCCACACTGCCCTTTCCCTCCTGGACATTAGAATGCTGTTCATTAACTTCTGCTCAGCGTTTAACACCATAGTCCCCTCCAAGCTCATCACTAAGCCTAGCTCCCTTGGACTGAACACATTCCTCTGTAATTTGATCTTGGACTTCCTGACGGGCCGCCCCCAGCCTGGACTTCCTGACAGAGACAACATCTCCACTACGCTGATCCTCAACACGGAGGCCCCTCAGGGGTGTGTGCTTAGTCCCCTCCTGTACTCTCCACTACGCTGATCCTCAACACGGAGGCCCCTCAGGGGTGTGTGCTTAGTCCCCTCCTGTACTCTCCACTACGCTGATCCTCAACACGGAGGCCCCTCAGGGGTGTGTGCTTAGTCCCCTCCTGTACTCTCTGTTCACCCATGACTACGTGGCCAAGCACGACTCCAACACCATCATAAAGTTTGCTGACGACACAACGGTGGTAGGCCTGATCACCGACGACGATGAGACAGCCTATAGGGAGGAGGCCAGAGACCTGGCAGAGTGGTAGCGGAACAACAACCTCTCCCTGAACGTCAGTGAGACCAAGGAGCAGATGGTGGACTACAGGAAACAGGCAGGGCACCCCCATCTTCATCGACGGGGGTGCAGAGGAGCGGGTCGAAAGCCTCAAGTTCCTCGGTGTCCAAATCACTAAGGACTTAAAATGGTCTGCACACACGCAAACAGTTGTGAAGAAAGCATGACAGCGCATCTTCTCCCTCAGGAGGGCCCTCAAATCTTCAAACAGTTATACAGCTGCACCATTAAAAGCATCTTGACTGGCTACATCACTGCTTGGTATGGCATCTGGTGCGGACAGCCCAGTACATCACTGGGGCCGAGCTCCCTGCCATCCAGGACCTCTATATCAGAGCTCCCTGCCATCCAGGACCTCTATACCAGAGCTCCCTGCCATCCAGGACCTCTATATCAGAGCTCCCTGCCATCCAGGACCTCTATATCAGAGCTCCCTGCCATCCAGGACCTCTATATCCGAGCTCCCTGCCATCCAGGACCTCTATATCACAGCTCCCTGCCATCCAGGACCTCTATATCCGAGCTCCCTGCCATCCAGTACCTCTATACCAGAGCTCCCTGCCATCCAGGACCTCTATACCAGAGCTCCCTGCCATCCAGGACCTCTATACCAGAGCTCCCTGCCATCCAGGACCTCTATATCAGAGCTTCCTGCCATCCAGGACCTCTATATCAGAGCTCCCTGCCACCCAGGACCTCTATACCAGAGCTCCCTGCCATCCAGGACCTCTATATCAGAGCTCCCTGCCATCCAGGACCTCTATACCAGAGCTCCCTGCCATCCAGGACCTCTATACCAGAGCTCCCTGCCATCCAGGACCTCTATACCAGAGCTCCCTGCCCTCCAGGACCTCTATATCAGAGCTCCCTGCCATCCAGGACCTCTATACCAGAGCTCCCTGCCATCCAGTACCTCTATACCAGAGCTCCCTGCCATCCAGGACCTCTATATCACAGCTCCCTGCCATCCAGGACCTCTATATCAGGCGGTGGGAAAGGAATGCCCGGAAAATAAAGTTAAAATCACCATGCACAATGCCAAGCGTCGGCTGGAGTGGTGTAAAGCTCGCTGCCATTGGACTCTGGAGCAGTGGAAACGCGTTCTCTGGAGTGATGAATCACACTTCACCATCTGGCAGTCTGACGGACAAATCTGAGTTTGGCAGATGCTAGGAGAACACTACCTGCCCGAATGCATGGTGCCAACTGTAAAGTTTGTGGCAACAGTTTGGGGAAGGCCCTTTCCTGTTTCAGCACGACAACGCCCCCGTGCACAAAGCGAGGTCCATACAGAAATGGTTTATAGACATCAGTGTGGAAGAACTTGACTGGCCTGCACAGAGCCCTGACCTCAACCCCATCGAATACCTTTGGGATGAATTGGAAAGTCGACTGCGAGACAGGCCTAATCGCCCAATATCAGTGCCCAACCTCACTAATGCTCTTGTGGCTGAATGGAAGCAAGTCCCTGCAGAAATGTTCCAACATCTAGTGGAAATCCTTCCCAGAAGAGTAGAGGCTGTTATAGCAGCAAAGGGGGGAAGACTCCATATTAATGCCCATTAATTTTGGAATGAGATGTTCGACCAGCAGGTGTCCACATACTTTTAGTCATGTAGTGTACCTGACCACACAAACTTAAGCACATACAGTGCCTTGCAAAAGTACTCATCCCCCTTGGCGTTTTTCCTATTTTGTTGCATTACAACCTGTAATTAAAATTTATTTTTATTTGGATTTCATGTAATGGACATACACAAAATAGTCCAAATTGGTGAAGTGAAATTTAAAAAATAACTTGTTTCAAAAATTCTAAAAAAGAAATAACGGAAAAGTGGTGTGTGCATATGTATTCACCACCTTTGCTATGAAGCCCCTAAATAAGATCTGGTGCAACCAATTACCTTCAGAAGTTGCATAATTAGTTAAATAAAGTCCACCTGTGTGCAATCTAAGTGTCACATGATCTGTCACATGATCTCAGTATATATACACCTGTTCTGAAAGGCCCCAGAGTCTGCAACACCACTAAGCAAGGGGCACCACCAAGCAAGCTGCACCATGAAGACAAAGGAGGTCTCCAAACAGGTCAGGGACAAAGTTGTGGAGAAGTACAGATCAGGGTTGGGTTATAAAAAAATATCAGAAACTTTTAACATCCCACGGAGCACCATTAAATCCATTATTAAAAAATGGAAAGAATATGGCACCACAACAAACATGCCAAGAGAGGGCCACCCACCAAAACTCACGGACCAGGCAAGGAGGGCATTAATCAGAGAGGCAACAAAGAGACCAAAGACAACCCTGAAGGAGCTGCAAAGCTCCACAGCAAAGATTGGAGTATCTGTCCATAGGACAACTTTAAGCCGTACACTCCACAGAGCTGGGCTTTACGGAAGAGTGGCCAGAAAAAAGCCATCGCTTAAAGAAAAAAAGAAGAAACACGTTTGGTGTTCGCCAAAAGCCATGTGGGAGACTCCCCAAACATATGGAAGAAGGTACTCTGGTCAGATGAGACTCAAATTGAGCTTTTTGGCCATCAAGGATAACGATAAGCTATGTCTGGCACAAACCCATCACCCCGAGAACACAGTGAAGCATGGTGGTGGCAGCATCATGCTGTGGGGATGTTTTTCATCGGCACTGGGAAACTGGTCAGAATTGAAGGAATGATGGATGGCGCTAAATACAGGGAAATTCTTGAGGGAAACCTGTTTCAGTCTTCCAGAGATTTGAGACTGGCACGGAGGTTCACCTTCCAGCAGGACAATGACCTCAAGCATACTGCTAAAGCAACACTCGAGTGGTTTAAGGGGAAACATTTAAGTGTCTTGGAATGGCCTAGTCAAAGCCCAGACCTCAATTCAATTGATAATCTGTGGTATGACTTAAAGATTGCTGTACACCAGCGGAACCCATCCAACTTGAAGAAGCTGGAGCAGTTTTGCCTTGAAGAATGTGAAAAAATCCCAGTGGCTAGATGTGCCAAGCTTATAGAGACATACCCCAAGAGACTTGCAGCTGTAATTGCTGCAAAAGTTGGCTCTACAAAGCATTCACTTTTGGGGGTGGTGAATAGTTATGCACGCTTTATTTTTTATTTTATTTTTTAACTTATTTCTTGTTTGTTTCACCCAAAAAATATTTTGCATCTTCAAAGTGGTAGGCATGTTGTGTAAATCAAATGATACAAACCCCCCAAAAATCCATTTTTATTCCAGGTTGTAAGGCAACAAAATAGGAAAAATGCCAAGGGGGGTAAATACTTTCGCAAGCCGCTGTATAAACATGTATAACACATGCAGTACACACACACACACACACGGTTTTGTATTCAGTGATGTCTACAAATCACTAACAGACACAGCTCACATTTCCACCTGTTGCACACCTGTGTGTTCTATGTTTATAACACCTGTGTTTTATTTAAGCAATAAGGTACGAGGGGGTGTGGTATGCCAATATACCACGGCTAAGGGCTGTGCTTACGCACGACGCAACACAGAGTTCCTGGATACAGCCCTTAGCCGTGGTATATTGGCAATATACCACAAACCCCTGAGGTGCCTTATTGCTATTATAAATTGGTTACCAACATAATTAGAGCAGCAAAAATAAATGTTTTGTCATACCCGTGGTATACCTGTCTGATATACCATGGCTGTCAGCCAATCAGCATTCAGGGCTCGAACCACCCAGTTTATAATGGCCTTTAAACACCAGTTTGTCACCAAGGACATGTGTGTGCTTGTGCGCCTGTGTCTGTGTGTGTGTGTGTGTGTGTGTGTGTGTGTGTGTGTGTATGTGTGTGTGTGTGTATGTGTGTGTGTGTGTATGTGTATGTGTGTGTGTGTGTGTGTGTGTGTGTGTATGTGTGTGTGTGTGTGTGTGTGTGTGTGTGTGTGTGTGTGTGTGTGTGTGTGCGCCTGTGTGTGTGTGTGTGTGTGTATGTGTGTGTGTGTGTGTGTGTGTGTGTGTATGTGTGTGTGTGTGTATGTGTGTGTGTGTGTGTGTGTGTATGTGTGTGTGTGTATGTGTGTGTGTGTGTGTGTGTGTGTGTGTATGTGTGTGTGTGTGTGTGCATGCATACGTGCATGTGTTTAGAGCTCTAAAGTGTGCATTGTTTTATCCCAGTCCATTTCCCTGTGAATCCATCCGTGTGTTCTATTACCAACCAGATTACATTTAACTGACTCTGGCGCCGACGAAGATGGCGGCCTCGCGACTAGCTCTTAGGAAACTCTGCAGTATTTTTTTTTTTTTATGTATAACTTTTTACATTATTAGCTCAGAAAGTTTTTTGCATCATTACATACAGCCGGGAAAAACTATTGGATATCAGAGCGGCGGTAACTCACCAGCATTACGACCAGGAATACGACTTTCCCGAAGCAGATCCTTTGTTTGCTCTCCCCAGGGCAACTGAACTGATTCCAGCGGCTGACCCAAAACATCGCCGGCGGAGGAAAGGCACTCGGAGCGGCCTGCTGGTCCGACTTAGGAGGCGCGCACACCACCCACCGCTTCCAAGTATACTACTCGTTAATCTTCAATCTTTGGTTAACAATGTCGACGAACTCCGGGCAAGGATTTCTTTCCAGAGAGACATCAAGGCCTGTAACATACTTTGTTTCACGAAAACATGGCTCTCTGGGGATATTCTGTCGAAATCAGTCCAGCCAGATGGGTTCTCAGTTCATCGCACAGACAGGAATAAATATCTCTCCGGGAAGCAGAAGGGCAGAGGTGAGTGTTTAATGATTAATGACTCATGGTGTAATTGTAGTAACATAGAGGAACTTGAGTCCTTCTGTTCACCCAACCTAGAATATCTCACAATCAAATGCCGACCGTATTATCTCCCAAGAGAATTCTCTTTGGTTATAGTCACGGCCATGTATATCCCCCCTCAAGCCGATACCACGACGGCCCTCAAAGAACTTCACTGGACCTTATGCAAACTGGAAACCACATATCCTGAGGCTGCATTTATTGTAGCAAATTTGAGGACTAGGCTGCCGAAGTTCTATCAACATATCAACTGTTGTACTCGCGCTGATAACATCCTCGACCATTCAAACTTCCGAGATGGTTATAAGGCCCTCCCCCGCCCTCCTTTCGGCAAATCTGACCACGACTCCATTTTGCTCCACCCTTCCTATAGGCAGAAACTCAAACAGGAAGTACCCGTGCTAAGGACTATTCAACGCTGGTCTGACCAATCGGAATCCACGCTTCAAGATTGTTTTGATCACGCGGACTGGGATATGTTCCGGGTAGCTTCCGAAAATAATTTTAACATATACACTGAAACGGTGACAGAGATTATCAGGAAGTGTATAGGTGATATTGTGCCCACTGTGACTATTAAAACCTACCCTAACCAGAAACCGTGGATAGACAGCAGCATTCGCGCAAATCTGAAAGCGCGAACCACCGCATTCAACCATGGCAAGGTGACTGGGAATATGGCAGAATACAATCAGTGTAGCTACTCACTCCGCAAGGCAATTAAACTGGCAAAATATCAGTATAGAGACAAAGTGGAGTCGCAATTCAACGGCTCAGACACGAGACGTATGTGGCAGGGTCTACAGACAATCACGGACTACAAAAAGAAAACCAGCCACGTCGCCGACACCGACGTCTCGCTTCCAGACAAGCTAAACACCTTCTTCGCCCGGTTTGAGGATAACACAGTCCCACCGACGCGGCCCGCTACCAAAGACTGTGGCCGCTCCTTCTCCGTGGCCGACGTGATTAAGACATTTAAGCATGTTAACCCCCGCAAAGCTGCCGGCCCAGACGGCATCCCTAGCCGCGGCCTCCGAGCATGTGCAGACCAGCTGGCTGGTGTGTTCATGGACATATTCAATCTCTCCCTTTCCCAGTCTGCTGTTCCCACATGCTTCAAGATGGCCACCATTGTTCCTGTACCCAAGAAAGCAAAGGTAACTGAACTAAATGACTCTCGCCCCGTAGCATTCACTTCTGTCATCATGAAGTGCTTTGAGAGACTAGTCAAGGATCATATCACCTCTACCTTACCTGTCACCCTAGACCCACTTCAATTTGCTTACTGCCCCAATAGATCCACAGACGATGCAATTGCCATCACACTGCACACTGCCCTATCCCATCTGGACAAGAGGAATACCTATGTAAGAATGCTGTTCATTGACTATAGCTCAGCATTCAACACCATAGTACCCTCCAAGCTCATCATTAACCTCGAGGCCCTGGGTCTGAACCCCGCCTTGTGCAACTGTGTCCTGGACTTCCTGACGGGCCGCCCCCAGGTGGTGAAGGTAGGAAACAACATCTCCACTTCGCTGATCCTCAACACTGGGGCCCCACAAGGGTGCGAGTTCCTCTTGAGACCGCAGTGGAGAAGGTGGAAAGCTTCAAGTTCCTTGGCGTACACATCACCGACAAACTGAGATGGTCCACCCACGCAGACAGTGTGGTGAAGAAGGCGCAACAGAGCCTCTTCAACCTCAGGAGGCTGAAGAAATGTGGCTTATCACATAAAACCCTCACAAACTTTTACAGATGCACAATTGAGAGCATCCTGTCGGGCTGTATCACCGACTGGTACGGCAACTGCACCGCCCACAACCACAGGGCTCTCCAGAGGGTGGTGCGGTCTGCGGACCGCATTACCGGGGACAAACTACCCGCCCTCCAAGACACCTACAGCACCCGATGTCACAGGAAGGCCAAAATGATCATCAAGGACATCAACCACCCGAGCCACTGCCTGTTCACCCCGCTATCATCCAGAAGGCGAGGTCAGTACAGGTGCATCAACGCTGGGACCGAGAGAATGAAAAACAGCTTCTATCTCAAGGCCATCAGAATGTTAAATAGCCATCACTAGCACATTAGACGCTGCTGCTGCCTATTGAAATCACTGGCCACTTTAAGAAATGGAACACTAGTCACTTTAATAATGTTTCCATATCTTGCACTACTCATCTCATATGTATATACTGCATTCTATTCTATAATATTCTACTGTGTCTTAGTCCATGCCGCTCTGTCATTACTTGTCCATTATATTCTTAAATCCCATTCCTTACTTTTTTGTGTGTATTGGGTATATACATTTGAGTCATTTAGCAGACGCTCTTATCCAGAGCAACTTACAGTTAGTGAGTGCATACATTTCATATTTTATATTTTTCATACTGGCCCCCAGTGGGAATCGAACCCACAACCCTGGCGTTGCAAACGCCATGCTCTACCAACTGAGCTACATCCCTGCCGGCCATTCCCTCCCCTACCCTGGAGGACGTTAGGCCAATTGTGCGCCGCCCCATGGGTCTGTTGTGAAATTGTTAGATATTACTGTACTGTCGGAGCTAGAAGCACAAGCATTTCACTACACTCGCTATAACATCTGCTAAACATGTGTATGTGACAAATTAAATTTGATTTGATTTGAATAAGACTTAAGAGCACCGATGCCGCCCACCCTGGCCTGTGTATGAGCTAAGTGTGTGCCGGCGCCCCAGGCCTTGCTATAAGCACTCATATGGTCGACATAGAGCCTGCTGAGCTCTCTCGAGACCTGCTGCGAGGCACAATCAAAACAAGTAATATCACTGAACGCTGATCCGAGATTAACAGGCGGTCCAGGCGCGCGCCAACACAAGTGCACGTACACACGCACGAGGGCGCAAACACGCACACGCACACGCACACACACCCCTCCTACGGACCCAGGGCGCCTCCACGCGGACGCAGGCAGGAGAACAGGAGGAGGGATCAGAACAGCTCGAGCTGAAGGAGAGAAACGGTAGAGCGAGCGCCTCTTCTTCTGAAAGACGCCCAAACCTCGCGCGTGTCCTGGACTTTATTATTTTATTCCTCACTTTTTCCCTCCTTTCCTCCCGTCTTCTTCCCCACGAGATGAGTGACTGATCCAGAGAGTGTTCCACGCGCTGTTCCGAAGGTTAGGTAGTTGTTCTAAAGTTTTGGGTGAGTTTGGAAAGTTTAAACTGTTGCAATATCTCTGCCGTAAATTTGCCCATGTCGCTCTCTCTCTGTCTTTCTGTCTCGATTATCATTCATATCCGACTGAAATATACGTTAAGTAATTATGTAGTAAATGTGTGTGTGATGTATTTGAATACATGAACGTGCATTGCCTCCACCCTCATTTGAAGACCCGTCAGTTAGCTATAAACGATTTGGCAAACGATACATTTTCCATCTTAGACAGAGTTGTTAAAATGCTGCGTATTCTTTAGTTCAGCTGGACACTGTTCAGTCCTGACTGGGTGCGTTCCAGATGCAGGCCTGCGCACATTAGAAATCATGATTTCGTTTTAATATGGTTCCTGAGATGTTAAAGTAAAGAAATAATATTCTGCTCAGGTTTGCGCGGCGAATGTGTGTATTATTCTGGAACGCACCCTGTGGTTTTGGGTAGCAGAACAAGCCTCCCAGTTCGTCCCCATTAAACCATGCATTACCAGATCTTACCGCGAGAGGAGGCTGCAGGAGCGCGTGTCTATGGAAAGTTGTATAGTCGGTGGGCGTAACTTTCTGCACGGGCCTTCAACCTTTTCCCTTTTGTCTGTGTGTGTGTGCGCGCGTGTATGTGTGTGTGTGTGTGTGTGTGTATATATATATATATATATATATGTGTGTGTGTGTGCTCTGTTTGTAGCCATTCTATAGGTCTACAGGTGCTGCTTGTTGTGAGGGTTTCAGAAACAGTGGAGTCTGTATCTCTACTGTATCATTATTAGATGAACCAGTCACAATGGGCTGTGTGTTAGGGGTATACTGATGTCAGAGGGAGGAAAGTCTTAGTCTCCTGAGTGGCGCAGTGGTCTAAGGCACTGCATCGCAGTGCTAGCTGTGCCACTAGAGATCCTGGTTCGAATCCAGGCTCTGTCGCAGCCGGCCGCGACCGGGAGACTCATGGGCGGCGCACAATTGGTCCAGGGTAGGGGAGGGAATGGCCGGCAGGGATGTAGCTCAGTTGATAGAGCATGGCGTTTGCAACGCCAGGGTTGTGGGTTCGATTCCCACAGGGGGCCAGTATAAAAAATAAAATAAAATAAAAAATATGTATTCACTAACTGTAAGTCGCTCTGGATAAGAGCGTCTGCTAAATGACTTAAATGTAAATGAAACATGGAGGAGAGGAGAAGTGAGGAGACGAGAGGAGAGGAGATAGAGAGCAAGAGATAGGAGAGGAGAGAAAACCATGGAAACTAAGAGTTTGATTCCATTCCATTTATTCCATTACAATTAGCCTGTCCTCCGATATCTCAGCCCACCAGCCACCACTGCTGGTCATGAATGAGATGTTGAGAGGCAGGCACCAACATGGCAACCAGCTCCACAGTTGGCCAATCTCTCTTTGTATTCTACATGCCTCTGGTTTCACAATCAGCCACTGAGACTGATGCTGAGGATGACTTTATGTCATGCACCAAATACACCTGATATGGTTGCTGTGGACAAACTGAAAGATAGATACTCATGGAAACTGGCCTGTTCAAATATAAGATTCTGGTACTAATATTTGTCTGTCTAGGACATGTGCCCATTTTGACTGTGTGGGCTTGCTTATTTTTGTTTCCAGAACTAACTGTCCAGGCATCTGTATGTGAGGGGTATCTGTTTTATGCAAATATAATGTGATTTTGTGTGTGTGCGTGTGTGCGTGCGTGCATGTGTGTGTCAGGTCAGTTAGGAGGAGAGGATGATGCTGAGGTCAGAGGTCATCACGCTGTGCTTCCTGTTCGGAGCTGCGGCACACGCCCAGGCCGTCCCAGAATGCAACAGTGAGTTCCCTTCACACCATGCAACTGTCTGGTTCTGTCATCAAACCCCAGTCCCTAGGGGCCCTGGTCAAAAGTAGTGCACTAAATAGGGAATGGGGTGGCATTTGGGAAGCATGCAGCCTGTATTAAACATGTAACAGATGTTGTACTTTTCTTTGATGTTTCTCAGTTTGGTTGACATAATCACATCGGCCTCTCTGTTTACACAACAATAACCAAGACATTGACTTTGAGATTCAGTTGATATTTTAATGTGATTGTGTTTACATTTACATGCATGTTTCTGTTAACATGTGTCCTAACGTGGTTGTGTGCGTGTGTGTGTGCTTGTGTGTGTGTGCGTGTGTGTGTGTCCTGCAGGGAAACATGAGTGTCCTATAGATGTGTACTTTACGATCGACACGTCTGAGACCATCGCCCTGCAAGAACCTCCCCCTGGATCACTGGTGGAGAGCATCAAGGTTCCTATTACTACAACTATATAATGATGTTACACCTCCCCTGGATCACTGGTGGAGAGCATCAAGGTTCCTCTATATAGATAGATAGATAGATAGAGAGATAGAGAGATAGAGAGATAGATAGATAGATAGATAGATAGATAGACAGACAGATAGATAGATAGATAGATAGATAGATAGATAGATAGATAGATAGATATTATTTCTAAACCCTTCCTCCTCTTTAATGTGTGTGTAGAGATTTACAGAGCGTTTTGCAGAGCTTCTGGAGGATGCAGATTATAAAGGACTGGTCCAGATCAGATGGCAGTTAGGAGGATTACACTTCTCCCAGAGACAACAGGTCTTCAGCCGTATACAGGCCAAGGACGCTTTCATACAGGTGGGTCACACACGCACACACAAACGCACACAAACACAAACACACACAAACAAACAAACACATGTTATCAGTCAATATATTTATTGGGTTAGCGTTAGCGTTAGGGTTACATTGATTGGGTTAGCGTTAGCGTTAGCATTAGGGTTACATTGATTGGGTTAGCGTTAGCGTTAGGGTTACATTGATTGCTCTTATGCTTTACATCGTTTTGGTTTTCATTTAATGTAGGAATTCACACCCTGCATGGAGCTCAACATTAAAGACAGCTTCAACATAGAGCACAACATTAAAGACGGCTTCATACAGGGTGAACCTACATGGAGCTCAACATTAAAGACAGCTTCAACATAGAGCACAACATTAAAGACAGCTTCAACATAGAGCACAATATTAAAGACAGCTTCATACAGGGTGAACCTACATGGAGCACAACATTAAAGACAGCTTCATACAGGGTGAACCTACATGGAGCACAACATTAAAGACAGCTTTATACAGGTTGAACCTACATGGAGCACAACATTAAAGACAGCTTCATACAGGTTGAACCTACATGGAGCACAACATTAAAGACAGCTTTATACAGGGTGAACCTACATGGAGCACAACATTAAAGACAGCTTTATACAGGTTGAACCTACATGGAGCACAACATTAAAGACAGCTTTATACAGGTTGAACCTACATGGAGCACAACATTAAAGACAGCTTCATACAGGTTGAACCTACATGGAGCACAACATTAAAGACAGCTTTATACAGGGTGAACCTACATGGAGCACAACATTAAAGACCGTTTCATAAAGGTTGAACCTGCATGGAGCACAACATTAAAGACAGCTTCATACAGGTTGAACCTACATGGAGCACAACATTAAAGACAGCTTTATACAGGTTGAACCTACATGGAGCACAACATTAAAGACAGCTTCATACAGGGTGAACCTACATGGAGCACAACATTAAAGACAGCTTCATACAGGGTGAACCTGCATTGAGCAAAATTTAAAGACAGCTTCATACAGGTTGAACCTACAAGTAGTACAATATTAAAGACCGTTTCATACAGGTTGAACCTACAAGTAGTACAATATTAAAGACCGTTTCATACAGGTTGAACAACATGGAGCTCAACATTAAAGACAGCTTCATAAAGGTTGAACCTACATGGAGCACAACATTGAAGACAGCTTCATACAGGTTTTTTTTTATTTATTTTTTATTTCACCTTTATTTAACCAGGTAAGCCAGTTGAGAACAGGTTCTCATTTACAACTGTGACCTGGCCAAGATAAAGCAAAGTAGTGCAATAAAAACAACACAGAGTTACATATGGGGTAAAAAACATAAAGTCAGAAATACAACAGAAAATATATATACAGTGTGTGCAAATGTAGCAAGTTATGGAGGTAAGGCAATAAATAGGCTATAGTGCAGAATAATTACAATAGTATTAACACTGGAATGCTAGATGTGCAAGAGATTATGTGCAAATAGAGATACTGGGGTGCAAAAGAGCAAAATAAATAACAATATAGGGATGAGGTAGTTGGGTGGGCTAATTTCAGATGGGCTGTGTACAGGTGCAGTGATCAGTAAGGTGCTCTGACAACTGATGCTTAAAGTTATTGAGGGAGATAAGAGTCTCCAGCTTCAGAGATTTTTGTAGTTCGTTTCAGTCATTGGCAGCAGAGAACTGGAAGGAATGGCGGCCAAAGGAGGTGTTGGCTTTGGGAATGACCAGTGAGATATACCTGCTGGAGCGCAGACGACGGGTGGGTGCTGCTATGGTGACCAATGAGCTAAGATAAGGCGGGGATTTGCCTAGCAGTGATTTATAGATGGCCTGGAGCCAGTGGGTTTGACGACGAACATGTAGTGAGGACCAGCCAACAAGAGCGTACAGGTCACAGTGGTGGGTAGTGTATGGGGCTTTGGAGACAAAACGGATGGCACTGTGATAGACTACATCCAATTTGCTGAGTAGAGTGTTGGAGGCTATTTTGTAAATGACATCGCCGAAGTCAAGGATCGGTAGGATAGTCAGTTTTACGAGGGCATGTTTGGCAGCATGAGTGAAGGAGGCTTTGTTGCGAAATAGGAAGCCGATTCTAGATTTAACTTTGGATTGGAGATTCTTTATGTGAGTCTGGAAGTTGAGTTTACAGTCTAACCAGACACCTAGGTATTTGTAGTTGTCCACATACTCTAGGTCAGACCCGTCGAGAGTGGTGATTCTATTCTAGTCGGGTGGGCGGGTGCCAGCAGCGTTCGATTGAAAAGCATGCATTTAGTTTTACTAGTGTTTAAGAGCAGTTGGAGGCTACTGAAGGATTGTTGTATGGCATTGAAGCTCGTTTGGAGGTTTGTTAACACAGTGTCCAATGAAGGGCCAGATGTATACAAAATGGTGTCGTCTGCGTAGAGGTGGATCTGAGAGTCACCAGCAGCAAGAGCGACATCATTGATATACACAGAGAAAAGTGTCGGCCCAAGAATTGAACCCTGTGGCACCCCCATAGAGACTGCCATAGGTCCAGACAACAGGCCCTCCGATTTGACACACTGAACTCTATCTGAGAAGTAGGTTGCACCTACATTGAGCACAACATTAAAGACAGCTTCATACAGATTAAACCTACATGGAGCACAACATTAAAGACAGCTTCATACAGGTTAAACCTACAAGTAGTACAATATTAAAGACCGTTTCATACAGGTTGAACAACATGGAGCTCAACATTAAAGACAGCTTCATACAGGTTGAACCTACATGGAACACAACATTAAAGACAGATTTATACAGGTTAAACCTACATGGAGCACAACATTACAGTTTCTATACAGGTTAAACCTACATGGAGCACAACATTACAGTTTCTATACAGGTTAAACCTACATGGAGCACAACATTACAGTTTCTATACAGGTTAAACCTACATGGAGCACAACATTTATGATTGAACCTACATGGAGCACAGCATTAAAGACCGTTTCATAAAGCTTGAACCTGCATTAAGCAAAAATTAAAGACAGCTTCATACAGGTTGAACCTACATGTAGCACAACATTAAAGACAGCTTCAACATAGAGCACAACATTAAAGACAGCTTCATACAGGGTGAACCTGCATTAAGCAAAAATTAAAGACAGCTTCATACAGATTAAACCTACATGGAGCACAACATTGAAGACAGCTTCGTACAGGTTAAACCTACATGGAGCACAACATTAGTTTCTATACAGGTTAAACCTACATGGAGCACAACATTAGTTTCTATACAGGTTAAACCTACATGGAGCACAACATTAGTTTCTATACAGGTTAAACCTACATGGAGCACAACATTAGTTTCTATACAGGTTAAACCTACGTGGAGCACAACATTAGTTTCTATACAGGTTAAACCTACATGGAGCACAACATTAGTTTCTATATAGGTTAAACCTACATGGAGCACAACATTAGTTTCTATACAGGTTAAACCTACATGGAGCACAACATTAGTTTCTATACAGGTTAAACCTACATGGAGCACAACATTAGTTTCTATACAGGTTAAACCTACATGGAGCACAACATTAGTTTCTATACAGGTTAAACCTACATGGAGCACAACATTAGTTTCTATACAGGTTAAACCTACATGGAGCACAACATTAGTTTCTATACAGGTTAAACCTACATGGAGCACAACATTCGTTTCTATACAGGTTAAACCTACAACATGGAGCACAACATTAGTTTCTATACAGGTTAAACCTACATGGAGCACAACATTAGTTTCTATACAGGTTAAACCTACATGGAACACAACATTAGTTTCTATACAGGTTAAACCTACATGGAGCACAACATTAGTTTCTATACAGGTTAAACCTACATGGAACACAACATTAGTTTCTATACAGGTTAAACCTACATGGAACACAACATTAGTTTCTATACAGGTTAAACCTACATGGAGCACAACATTAGTTTCTATACAGGTTAAACCTACATGGAGCACAACATTAGTTTCTATACAGGTTAAACCTACATGGAGCACAACATTAGTTTCTATACAGGTTAAACCTACATGGAGCACAACATTAGTTTCTATACAGGTTAAACCTACATGGAGCACAACATTAGTTTCTATACAGGTTAAACCTACATGGAGCACAACATTAGTTTCTATACAGGTTAAACCTACATGGAGCACAACATTAGTTTCTATACAGGTCAGGTTAAACCTACATGGAGCACAACATTACAGTTTCTATACAGGTTAAACCTACATGGAGCACAACATTACAGTTTCTATACAGGTTAAACCTACATGGAGCACAACATTACAGTTTCTATACAGGTTAAACCTACATGGAGCACAACATTACAGTTTCTATACAGGTTAAACCTACATGGAGCACAGCATTAAAGACCGTTTCATAAAGGTTGAACCTGCATTAAGCAAAAATTAAAGACAGCTTCATACAGGTTGAACCTACATGGAGCACAGCATCCACTTTTGTTGTTGTTTCAGGGGGTGAGTGGTATACAGTAACTGTTGTTTCAGGGGGTGAGGGGTATACAGTAACTGTTGTTTCAGGGGGTAAGTGGTATACAGTAACTGTTATTGTTGTTTCAGGGGGTGAGGGGTATACAGTAACTGTTGTTTCAGGGGGTAAGTGGTATACAGTAACTGTTGTTGTTTCAGGGGGTGAGGGGTATACAGTAACTGTTGTTGTTGTTTCAGGGGGTGAGTGGTATACAGTAACTGTTGTTTCAGGGGGTGAGGGGTATACAGTAACTGTTGTTTCAGGGGGTGAGGGGTATACAGTAACTGTTGTTTCAGGAGGTGAGGGGTATACAGTAACTGTTGTTGTTTCAAGGGGTGATGGGTATACAGTAACTGTTGTTTCAGGGGGTGAGGGGTATACAGTAACTGTTGTTTCAGGGGGTGAGGGGTATACAGTAACTGTTGTTGTTTCAGGGGGTGAGGGGTATACAGTAACTGTTGTTTCAGGGGGTGAGGGGTATACAGTAACTGTTGTTGTTTCAGGGGGTGAGGGGTATACAGTAACTGTTGTTATTTCAGGGGGTGAGGGGTATACAGTAACTGTTGTTGTTTCAGGGGGTGAGGGGTATACAGTAACTGTTGTTTCAGGGGGTGAGGGGTATACAGTAACTGTTGTTTCAGGAGGTGAGGGGTATACAGTAACTGTTATTGTTATGTTATTTCAGGGGGTGAGGGGTATTCAGTGACTGTTGTTGTTTCAGGGGGTGAGGGGTATACAGTAACTGTTGTTGTTTCAGGGGGTGAGGGGTATACAGTAACTGTTGTTTCAGGAGGAGAGGGGTATACAGTAACTGTTGTTTCAGGGGGTGAGGGGTATACAGTAACTGTTGTTGTTGTTTCAGGAGGTGAGGGGTATACAGTAACTGTTGTTGTTTCAGGGGGTGAGGGGTATAATGTAACTGTTGTTGTTGTTTCAGGGGGTGAGGGGTATACAGTAACTGTTGTTTTTGTTTCAGGGGGTGAGGGGTATACAGTAACTGTTGTTTCAGGGGGTGAGGGGTATACAGTAACTGTTGTTTCAGGGGGTGAGGGGTATACAGTAACTGTTATTGTTGTTTCAGGAGGTGAGTGGTATACAGTAACTGTTATTGTTATTTCAGGGGGTGAGGGGGTATACAGTAACTGTTGTTTCATTTCAGGGGGTGAGGGGTATACAGTAACTGTTGTTTCAGGGGGTGAGGGGTATACAGTAACTGTTGTTTCAGGGGGTGAGGGGTATACAGTAACTGTTGTTGTTGTTTCAGGGGGTGAGTGGTATACAGTAACTGTTGTTTCAGGGGGTGAGGGGTATACAGTAACTGTTGTTTCAGGGGGTGAGGGGTATACAGTAACTGTTGTTGTTATTTCAGGGGGTGAGGGGTATACAGTAACTGTTGTTGTTTCAGGAGGTGAGGGGTATACAGTAACTGTTGTTTCAGGAGGTGAGGGGTATACAGTAACTGTTGTTGTTTCAAGGGGTGATGGGTATACAGTAACTGTTGTTTCAGGGGGTGAGGGGTATACAGTAACTGTTGTTGTTTCAGGAGGTGAGGGGTATACAGTAACTGTTGTTGTTATTTCAGGAGGTGAGGGGTATACAGTAACTGTTGTTGTTGTTTCAGGAGGTGAGGGGTATACAGTAACTGTTGTTGTGTTGTTTCAGGAGGTGAGGGGTATACAGTAACTGTTGTTGTTTCAAGGGGTGATGGGTATACAGTAACTGTTGTTTCAGGGGGTGAGGGGTATACAGTAACTGTTGTTGTTTCAAGGGGTGATGGGTATACAGTAACTGTTGTTTCAGGGGGTGAGTGGTATACAGTAACTGTTGTTGTTGTTTCAGGGGGTGAGGGTGTATACAGTAACTGTTGTTGTTATTTCAGGAGGTGAGGGGTATACAGTAACTGTTGTTGTTGTTTCAGGGGGTGAGGGTGTATACAGTAACTGTTATTGTTGTTTCAGGAGGTGAGGGGTATACAGTAACTGTTATTGTTGTTTCAGGGGGTGAGGGGTATACAGTGACTGTTATTGTTGTTTCAGGGGGTGAGGGGTATACAGTAACTTTTGTTGTTGTTTCAGGAGGTGAGGGGTATACAGTAACTGTTATTGTTGTTTCAGGGGGTGAGGGGTATACAGTAACTGTTATTGTTGTTTCAGTTTCAGGGGGTGAGGGGTATACAGTAACTTTTGTTGTTGTTTCAGGAGGTGAGTGGTATACAGTATCTGTTGTTTCAGGGGGTGAGGGGTATACAGTAACTGTTTTTGTTATTTCAGGGGGTGAGGGGTATACAGTAACTGTTGTTTCAGGGGGTGAGGGGTATACAGTAACTGTTGTTGTTTCAGGAGGTGAGGGGTGTACAGTAACTGTTGTTTCAGGGGGTGAGGGGTATACAGTAACTGTTGTTGTTGTTGTTTCAGGAGGTGAGGGGTATACAGTAACTGTTGTTGTTTCAGGGGGTGAGGGGTATACAGCAACTGTTGTTTCAGGAGGTGAGGGGTATACAGTAACTTTTGTTGTTGTTTCAGGAGGTGAGGGGTATACAGTAACTGTTATTGTTGTTTCAGGGGGTGAGGGGTATACAGTAACTGTTATTGTTGTTTCAGGGGGTGAGGGGTATACAGTAACTTTTGTTGTTGTTTCAGGAGGGGAGGTGAGTGGTATACAGTAACTGTTGTTTCAGGGGGTGAGGGGTATACAGTAACTGTTTTTGTTATTTCAGGGGGTGAGGGGTATACAGTAACTGTTGTTTCAGGGGGTGAGGGGTATACAGTAACTGTTGTTGTTGTTTCAGGAGGTGAGGGGTATACAGTAACTGTTGTTGTTTCAGGGGGTGAGGGGTATAATGTAACTGTTGTTGTTGTTTCAGGGGGTGAGGGGTATACAGTAACTGTTGTTTTTGTTTCAGGGGGTGAGGGGTATACAGTAACTGTTGTTTCAGGGGGTGAGGGGTATACAGTAACTGTTGTTTCAGGGGGTGAGGGGTATACAGTAACTGTTATTGTTGTTTCAGGAGGTGAGTGGTATACAGTAACTGTTATTGTTATTTCAGGGGGTGAGGGGGTATACAGTAACTGTTGTTTCAGGGGGTGAGGGGTATACAGTAACTGTTGTTTCATTTCAGGGGGTGAGGGGTATACAGTAACTGTTGTTTCAGGGGGTGAGGGGTATACAGTAACTGTTGTTGTTGTTTCAGGGGGTGAGTGGTATACAGTAACTGTTGTTTCAGGGGGTGAGGGGTATACAGTAACTGTTGTTTCAGGGGGTGAGGGGTATACAGTAACTGTTGTTGTTATTTCAGGGGGTGAGGGGTATACAGTAACTGTTGTTGTTTCAGGAGGTGAGGGGTATACAGTAACTGTTGTTTCAGGAGGTGAGGGGTATACAGTAACTGTTGTTGTTTCAAGGGGTGATGGGTATACAGTAACTGTTGTTTCAGGGGGTGAGGGGTATACAGTAACTGTTGTTGTTTCAGGAGGTGAGGGGTATACAGTAACTGTTGTTGTTATTTCAGGAGGTGAGGGGTATACAGTAACTGTTGTTGTTGTTTCAGGAGGTGAGGGGTATACAGTAACTGTTGTTGTTTCAGGAGGTGAGGGGTATGGTATACAGTAACTGTTGTTTCAGGGGGTGAGGGGTATACAGTAACTGTTGTTGTTTCAAGGGGTGATGGATATACAGTAACTGTTGTTTCAGGGGGTGAGTGGTATACAGTAACTGTTGTTGTTGTTTCAGGGGGTGAGGGTGTATACAGTAACTGTTGTTGTTATTTCAGGAGGTGAGGGGTATACAGTAACTGTTGTTGTTGTTTCAGGGGGTGAGGGTGTATACAGTAACTGTTATTGTTGTTTCAGGAGGTGAGGGGTATACAGTAACTGTTATTGTTGTTTCAGGGGGTGAGGGGTATACAGTGACTGTTATTGTTGTTTCAGGGGGTGAGGGGTATACAGTAACTTTTGTTGTTGTTTCAGGAGGTGAGGGGTATACAGTAACTGTTGTTTCAGGGGGTGAGGGGTATACAGTAACTGTTGTTGTTTCAAGGGGTGATGGATATACAGTAACTGTTGTTTCAGGGGGTGAGTGGTATAGTATACAGTAACTGTTGTTGTTGTTTCAGGGGGTGAGGGTGTATACAGTAACTGTTGTTGTTATTTCAGGAGGTGAGGGGTATACAGTAACTGTTGTTGTTGTTTCAGGGGGTGAGGGTGTATACAGTAACTGTTATTGTTGTTTCAGGAGGTGAGGGGTATACAGTAACTGTTGTTGTTTCAAGGGGTGATGGGTATACAGTAACTGTTGTTTCAGGGGGTGAGGGGTATACAGTAACTGTTGTTGTTTCAAGGGGTGATGGATATACAGTAACTGTTGTTTCAGGGGGTGAGTGGTATACAGTAACTGTTGTTGTTGTTTCAGGGGGTGAGGGTGTATACAGTAACTGTTGTTGTTATTTCAGGAGGTGAGGGGTATACAGTAACTGTTGTTGTTGTTTCAGGGGGTGAGGGTGTATACAGTAACTGTTATTGTTGTTTCAGGAGGTGAGGGGTATACAGTAACTGTTATTGTTGTTTCAGGGGGGGGGGTGAGGGGTATACAGTGACTGTTATTGTTGTTTCAGGGGGTGAGGGGTATACAGTAACTTTTGTTGTTGTTTCAGGAGGTGAGGGGTATACAGTAACTGTTATTGTTGTTTCAGGGGGTGAGGGGTATACAGTAACTGTTATTGTTGTTTCAGGGGGTGAGGGGTATACAGTAACTTTTGTTGTTGTTTCAGGAGGTGAGTGGTATACAGTATCTGTTGTTTCAGGGGGTGAGGGGTATACAGTAACTGTTTTTGTTATTTCAGGGGGTGAGGGGTATACAGTAACTGTTGTTTCAGGGGGTGAGGGGTATACAGTAACTGTTGTTGTTTCAGGAGGTGAGGGGTGTACAGTAACTGTTGTTTCAGGGGGTGAGGGGTATACAGTAACTGTTGTTGTTGTTGTTTCAGGAGGTGAGGGGTATACAGTAACTGTTGTTGTTTCAGTTCAGGGGGTGAGGGGTATACAGCAACTGTTGTTTCAGGAGGTGAGGGGTATACAGTAACTTTTGTTGTTGTTTCAGGAGGTGAGGGGTATACAGTAACTGTTATTGTTGTTTCAGGGGGTGAGGGGTATACAGTAACTGTTATTGTTGTTTCAGGGGGTGAGGGGTATACAGTAACTTTTGTTGTTGTTTCAGGAGGTGAGTGGTATACAGTAACTGTTGTTTCAGGGGGTGAGGGGTATACAGTAACTGTTTTTGTTATTTCAGGGGGTGAGGGGTATACAGTAACTGTTGTTTCAGGGGGTGAGGGGTATACAGTAACTGTTGTTTCAGGGGGTGAAGGGTATACAGTAACTTTTGTTGTTGTTTCAGGAGGTGAGGGGTGTACAGTAACTGTTGTTTCAGGGGGTGAGGGGTATACAGTAACTGTTGTTGTTGTTTCAGGAGGTGAGGGGTATACAGTAACTGTTGTTGTTTCATTCAGGGGGTGAGGGGTATACAGTAACTGTTGTTTCAGGAGGTGAGGGGTATACAGTAACTGTTGTTGTTGTTTCAGGAGGTGAGGGGTATACAGTAACTGTTGTTGTTTCAGGAGGTGAGGGGTATACAGTAACTGTTGTTGTTGTTTCAGGAGGTGAGGGGTAAACAGTAACTGTTGTTGTTTCAGGAGGTGAGGGGGTATACAGTAACTGTTGTTGTTGTTTCAGGGGGTGAGGGGTATACAGTAACTGTTGTTGTTTCAGGGGGTGAGGGGTATACAGTAACTGTTATTTCAGGAGGTGAGGGGTATACAGTAACTGTTGTTTCAGGGGTGAGGGGTATACAGTAACTGTTGTTTCAGGGGGTGAGGGGTATACAGTAACTGTTGTTTCAGGGGGTGAGGGGTATACAGTAACTGTTGGTTCAGTAGGTGAGGGGTATACAGTAACTGTTGTTTCAGGGGGTGAGGGGTATAGTATACAGTAACTGTTGGTTCAGTAGGTGAGGGGTATACAGTAACTGTTGTTTCAGGGGGTGAGGGGTATACAGTAACTGTTGTTTCAGGGGGTGAGGGGTATACAGTAACTGTTGTTTCAGGAGGTGAGGGGTATACAGTAACTGTTGTTGTTGTTTCAGGGGGTGAGGGGTATACAGTAACTGTTGTTGTTGTTTCAGGGGGTGAGGGGTATACAGTAACTGTTGTTGTGTCAGGGGGTGAGGGGTATACAGTAACTGTTGTTGTTGTTTCAGGGGGTGAGGGGTATACAGTAACTGTTGTTTCAGGGGGTGAGGGGAATACAGTAACTGTTGTTGTTGTTTCAGGGGGTGAGGGGTATACAGTAACTGTTGTTTCAGGGGGTGAGGGGTATACAGTAACTGTTGTTTCAGGGGGTGAGGGGTATACAGTAACTGTTGTTTAAGTAGGTGAGGGGTATACATTAACTGTTGTTTTGTTGTTGTTTCAGGGGGTGAGGGGTATACAGTAACTGTTGTTTCAGGGGGTGAGGGGTATACAGTAACTGTTGTTTCGGGGGTGAGGGGTATACAGTAACTGTTGTTTCAGGGGGTGAGGGGTATACAGTAACTGTTGTTGTTGTTTCAGGGGGTGAGGGGTATACAGTAACTGTTGTTTCAGGGGGTGAGGGGTATACAGTAACTGTTGTTTCAGGAGGTGAGGGGTATACAGTAACTGTTGTTGTTGTTTCAGGGGGTGAGGGGTATACAGTAACTGTTGTTTCAGGGGGTGAGGGGAATACAGTAACTGTTGTTGTTGTTTCAGGGGGTGAGGGGTATACAGTAACTGTTGTTTCAGGGGGTGAGGGGTATACAGTAACTGTTGTTTCAGGGGGTGAGGGGTATACAGTAACTGTTGTTTAAGGAGGTGAGGGGTATACATTAACTGTTGTTGTTGTTTCAGGGGGTGAGGGGTATACATACAGTAACTGTTGTTTCAGGGGGTGAGGGGTATACAGTAACTGTTGTTTCGGGGGTGAGGGGTATACAGTAACTGTTGTTTCAGGGGGTGAGGGGTATACAGTAACTGTTGTTTCAGGGGGTGAGGGGTATACAGTAACTGTTGTTTCAGGGGTGAGGGGTATACAGTAACTGTTGTTTCAGGGGGTGAGGGGTATACAGTAACTGTTGTTGTTTCAGGGGGTGAGGGGTATACAGTAACTGTTATTTCAGGAGGTGAGGGGTATACAGTAACTGTTGTTTCAGGGGTGAGGGGTATACAGTAACTGTTGTTTCAGGGGGTGAGGGGTATACAGTAACTGTTGTTTCAGGGGGTGAGGGGTATACAGTAACTGTTGGTTCAGTAGGTGAGGGGTATACAGTAACTGTTGTTTCAGGGGGTGAGGGGTATACAGTAACTGTTGGTTCAGTAGGTGAGGGGTATACAGTAACTGTTGTTTCAGGGGGGGTGAGGGGTATACAGTAACTGTTGTTTCAGGGGGTGCGGGGTTATACAGTAACTGTTGTTTAGTTTCAGGGGGTGAGGGGTTTACAGTAACTGTTGTTGTTGTTTCAGGGGTGAGGGGTATCAGGGGTAGGGGTACAGTAACTGATGTTGTTGTTGTTTCAGGGGGTGAGGGGTATACAGTAACTGTTGTTGTTGTTTCAGGGGTGAGGGTATACACAGGGAAAACAAGTAACTGTTGTTGTTGTTTCAGGGGTGAGGGGTATACAGTAACTGTTGTTTCAGGGGGTGAGGGGTATACAGTAACTGTTGTTTCAGGGGGGTGAGGGGTATACAGTAACTGTTGTTTTCAGTTTCAGGGGGTGAGGGGTATACGAGTAACTGTTAGTAACTTAAGGGGGACTGTTGTTTAAGGAGGTGAGGGGTATACATTAACTGTTGTTGTTGTTGTTTCATGTTTACAGTAACAGGGGGGTGAGGGGAGGGGTATACAGTAACTGTTGTTTCAGGGGGTGAGGGGTATACAGTAACTGTTGTTTCAGGGGGTGAGGGGTATACAGTAACTGTTGTTGTTGTTTCAGGGGGTGAGGGGTATACAGTAACTGTTGTTTCAGGGGGTGAGGGGTATACAGTAACTGTTGTTTCAGGAGGTGAGGGGTATACAGTAACTGTTGTTTCAGGGGGTGAGGGGTATACAGTAACTGTTGTTTCAGGGGGTGAGGGGTATACAGTAACTGTTGTTTCAGGAGGTGAGGGGTATACAGTAACTGTTGTTGTTTCAGGGGGTGAGGGGTATACAGTAACTGTTGTTTCAGGGGGTGAGGGGTATACAGTAACTGTTGTTTCAGGGGGTGAGGGGTATACAGTAACTGTTGTTTCAGGGGGTGAGGGGTATACAGTAACTGTTGTTTCAGGGGGTGAGGGGTATACAGTAACTGTTGTTTCAGGGGGTGAGGGGTATACAGTAACTGTACTGTTGTTTCAGGGGGTGAGGGGTATACAGTAACTGTTGTTGTTGTTCAGGGGGTGAGGGGTATACAGTAACTGTTGTTTCAGGGGGTGAGGGGTATACAGTAACTGTTGTTGTTTCAGGGGGTGAGGGGTATACAGTAACTGTTGTTTCAGGGGGTGAGGGGTATACAGTAACTGTTGTTTCAGGGGGTGAGGGGTATACAGTAACTGTTGTTGTTTCAGGGGGTGAGGGGTATACAGTAACTGTTGTTTCAGGGGGTGAGGGGTATACAGTAACTGTTGTTTCAGGGGGTGAGGGGTATACAGTAACTGTTGTTTCAGGGGGTGAGGGGTATACAGTAACTGTTGTTTCAGGGGGTGAGGGGTATACAGTAACTGTTGTTTCAGGGGGTGAGGGGTATACAGTAACTGTTGTTTCAGGGGGTGAGGGGTATACAGTAACTGTTGTTTCAGGGGGTGAGGGGAGGGGTATACAGTAACTGTTGTTTCAGGGGGTGAGGGGTATACAGTAACTGTTGTTTCAGGGGGTGAGGGGTATACAGTAACTGTTGTTTCAGGGGGTGAGGGGTATACAGTAACTGTTGTTTCAGGGGGTGAGGGGTATACAGTAACTGTTGTTTCAGGGGGTGAGGGGTATACAGTAACTGTTGTTTCAGGGGGTGAGGGGTATACAGTAACTGTTGTTTCAGGGGGTGAGGGGTATACAGTAACTGTTGTTTCAGGGGGTGAGGGGTATACAGTAACTGTTGTTTCAGGAGGGTGAGGGGTATACAGTAACTGTTGTTTCAGGGGGTGAGGGGTATACAGTAACTGTTGTTTCAGGAGGTGAGGGGTATACAGTAACTGTTGTTTCAGGGGGTGAGGGGTATACAGTAACTGTTGTTTCAGGGGGTGAGGGGTATACAGTAACTGTTGTTTCAGGAGGTGAGGGGTATAGTATACAGTAACTGTTGTTGTTGTTTCAGGGGGTGAGGGGTATACAGTAACTGTTGTTGTTGTTTCAGGGGGTGAGGGGTATACAGTAACTGTTGTTGTGTCAGGGGGGTGAGGGGTATACAGTAACTGTTGTTGTTGTTTCAGGGGGTGAGGGGTATACAGTAACTGTTGTTTTCAGGGGGTGAGGGGAATACAGTAACTGTTGTTGTTGTTTCAGGGGGTGAGGGGTATACAGTAACTGTTGTTTCAGGGGGTGAGGGGTATACAGTAACTGTTGTTTCAGGGGGTGAGGGGTATACAGTAACTGTTGTTTCAGGGGGTGAGGGGTATACAGTAACTGTTGGTTCAGTAGGTGAGGGGTATACAGTAACTGTTGTTTCAGGGGGTGAGGGGTATACAGTAACTGTTGTTTCAGGGGGTGAGGGGTATACAGTAACTGTTGTTTCAGGAGGTGAGGGGTATACAGTAACGTAACTGTTGTTGTTGTTTCAGGGGGTGAGGGGTATACAGTAACTGTTGTTGTGTCAGGGGGTGAGGGGTATACAGTAACTGTTGTTGTGTCAGGGGGTGAGGGGTATACAGTAACTGTTGTTGTTGTTTCAGGGGGTGAGGGGTATACAGTAACTGTTGTTTCAGGGGGTGAGGGGTATACAGTAACTGTTGTTTCAGGGGGTGAGGGGTATACAGTAACTGTTGTTTCAGGGGGTGAGGGGTATACAGTAACTGTTGTTTCAGGGGGTGAGGGGTATACAGTAACTGTTGTTTCAGGAGGTGAGGGGTATACAGTAACTGTTGTTGTTGTTTCAGGGGGTGAGGGGTATACAGTAACTGTTGTTTCAGGGGGGTGAGGGGAATACAGTAACTGTTGTTGTTGTTTCAGGGGGTGAGGGGTATACAGTAACTGTTGTTTCAGGGGGTGAGGGGTATACAGTAACTGTTGTTTCAGGGGGTGAGGGGTATACAGTAACTGTTGTTTAAGGAGGTGAGGGGTATACATTAACTGTTGTTGTTGTTTCAGGGGGTGAGGGGGTATACAGTAACTTTTGTTTCAGGGGGTGAGGGGTATACAGTAACTGTTGTTTCGGGGGTGAGGGGTATACAGTAACTGTTGTTTCAGGGGGTGAGGGGTATACAGTAACTGTTGTTTCAGGGGGTGAGGGGTATACAGTAACTGTTGTTTCAGGGGGTGAGGGGTATACAGTAACTGTTGTTGTTGTTTCAGGGGGTGAGGGGTATACAGTAACTGTTGTTGTTGTTTCAGGGGGTGAGGGGTATACAGTAACTGTTGTTTCAGGGGGTGAGGGGTATACAGTAACTGTTGTTTCAGGAGGTGAGGGGTATACAGTAACTGTTGTTGTTGTTTCAGGGGGTGAGGGGTATACAGTAACTGTTGTTTCAGGGGGTGAGGGGTATACAGTAACTGTTATTGTTGTTTCAGGGGGTGAGGGGTATACAGTAACTGTTGTTTCAGGGGGTGAGGGGTATACAGTAACTGTTGTTGTTTCAGGAGGTGAGGGGTACACAGTAACTGTTATTGTTGTTTCAGGGGGTGAGGGGTATACAGTAACTGTTGTTTCAGGAGGTGAGGGGTATACAGTAACTGTTGTTGTTGTTTCAGGAGGTGAGTGGTATACAGTAACTGTTGTTGTTGTTTCAGGGGGTGAGGGGTATACAGTAACTGTTGTTTCAGGAGGTGAGGGGTACACAGTAACTGTTGTTTCAGGGGGTGAGGGGTATACAGTAACTGTTGTTTCAGGAGGTGAGGGGTATACAGTAACTGTTGTTACAGGGGGTGAGGGGTATACAGTAACTGTTGTTGTTGTTTCAGGGGGTGAGGGGTATACAGTAACTGTTGTTGTTGTTTCAGGGGGTGAGGGGTATACAGTAACTGTTGTTGTTCTTTCAGGAGGTGAGGGGTATACAGTAACTGTTGTTGTTGTTTCAGGGGGTGAGGTGTATACAGTAACTGTTGTTTCAGGAGGTGAGGGGTATACAGTAACTGTTGTTGTGTCAGGGGGTGAGGGGTATACAGTAACTGTTGTTTCAGGAGGTGAGGGATATACAGTAACTGTTGTTTCAGGGGGTGAGGGGTATACAGTAACTGTTGTTTCAGGAGGTGAGGGATATACAGTAACTGTTGTTTCAGGGGATGAGGGGTATACAGTAACTGTTGTTGTTATTTCAGGGGGTGAGAGGTATACAGTAACTGTTGTTTCAGGAGGTGAGGGGTATACAGTAACTGTTATTTTGTGAGTGGTATACAGTAACTGTTGTTGTGTGAGGGGTATACAGTAACTGTTGTTATTTCAGGGGGTGAGGGGTATACAGTAACTGTTGTTGTTGTTTCAGGGGGTGAGGGGTATACAGTAACTGTTGTTTCCGGGGGTGAGGGGTATACAGTAACTGTTGTTTCAGGGGGTGAGGGGTATACAGTAACTGTTGTTTCAGGAGGTGAGGGATATACAGTAACTGTTGTTTCAGGGGGTGAGGGGTATACAGTATCTGTTGTTTCAGGGGGTGAGGGGTATACAGTATCTGTTGTTTCAGGAGGTGAGGGATATACAGTAACTGTTGTTTCAGGAGGTGAGGGGGTATACAGTAACTGTTGTTTCAGAGGGTGAGGGGTATACAGTACCTGTTGTTTCATGGGGTGAGGGGTATACAGTAACTGTTGATGTTTCAGGGGGTGAGGGGTATACAGTAACTGTTATTGTTGTTTCAGGGGGTGAGGGGTATACAGTAACTGTTGTTTCAGGGGGTGAGGGGTATACAGTAACTGTTGTTTCAGGGGGTGAGGGGTATACAGTAACTGTTGTTTCAGGAGGTGAGGGGGTATACAGTAACTGTTATTGTTGTTTCAGGGGGTGAGGGGTATACAGTAACTGTTGTTGTTGTTTCAGGAGGTGAGGGGTATACAGTAACTGTTGTTGTTTCAGGGGGTGAGGGGTATAATGTAACTGTTGTTGTTGTTTCAGGGGGTGAGGGGTATACAGTAACTGTTGTTTTTGTTTCAGGGTGTGAGGGGTATACAGTAACTATTGTTTCAGGGGGTGAGGGGTATACAGTAACTGTTGTTTCAGGGGGTGAGGGGTATACAGTAGCTGTTATTGTTGTTTCAGGAGGTGAGTGGTATACAGTAACTGTTATTGTTATTTCAGGGGGTGAGGGGGTATACAGTAACTGTTGTTTCAGGGGGTGAGGGGTATACAGTAACTGTTGTTTCAGGGGGTGAGGGGTATACAGTAACTGTTGTTTCAGGGGGTGAGGGGTATACAGTAACTGTTGTTGTTTCAGGAGGTGAGGGGTATACAGTAACTGTTGTTTCAGGAGGTGAGTGGTATACAGTAACTGTTGTTGTTTCAAGGGGTGATGGGTATACAGTAACTGTTGTTTCAGGGGGTGAGGGGTATACAGTAACTGTTGTTGTTTCAGGAGGTGAGGGGTATACAGTAACTGTTGTTGTTATTTCAGGAGGTGAGGGGTATACAGTAACTGTTGTTGTTGTTTCAGGAGGTGAGGGGTATACAGTAACTGTTGTTGTTTCAGGAGGTGAGGGGTATACAGTAACTGTTGTTGTTTCAAGGGGTGATGGGTATACAGTAACTGTTGTTTCAGGGGGTGAGGGGTATACAGTAACTGTTGTTGTTTCAGGAGGTGAGGGGTATACAGTAACTGTTGTTGTTTCAAGGGGTGATGGGTATACAGTAACTGTTGTTTCAGGGGGTGAGGGGTATACAGTAACTGTTGTTCAGGAGGTGAGGGGTATCCAGTAACTGTTATTGTTGTTTCAGGGGGTGAGTGGTATACAGTAACTGTTGTTGTTGTTTCAGGGGGTGAGGGGTATACAGTAACTGTTGTTGTTATTTCAGGAGGTGAGGGGTATACAGTAACTGTTGTTGTTGTTTCAGGAGGTGAGGGGTATACAATAACTGCTATTGTTGTTTCAGGGGGTGAGGGGTATACAGTGACTGTTATTGTTGTTTCAGGGGGTGAGGGGTATACAGAAACTTTTGTTGTTGTTTCAGGAGGTGAGGGGTATACAGTAAATGTTATTGTTGTTTCAGGGGGTGAGGGGTATACAGTAACTGTTATTGTTGTTTCAGGGGGTGAGGGGTATACAGTAACTTTTGTTGTTGTTTCAGGAGGTGAGTGGTATACAGTAACTGTTGTTTCAGGGGGTGAGGGGTATACAGTAACTGTTTTTGTTATTTCAGGGGGTGAGGGGTATACAGTAACTGTTGTTTCAGGGTGTGAGTGGTATACAGTAACTGTTGTTTCAGGGGGTGAGGGGTATACAGTAACTGTTGTTGTTTCAGGAGGTGAGGGGTGTACAGTAACTGTTGTTTCAGGGGGTGAGGGGTATACAGTAACTGTTGTTGTTGTTTCAGGAGGTGAGGGGTATACAGTAACTGTTGTTGTTTCAGGGGGTGAGGGGTATACACTATCTGTTGTTTCAGGAGGTGAGGGGTATACAGTAACTTTTGTTGTTGTTTCAGGAGGTGAGGGGTATACAGTAACTGTTGTTGTTTCAGGGGGTGAGGGGTATACACTATCTGTTGTTTCAGGAGGTGAGGGGTATACAGTAACTTTTGTTGTTGTTTCAGGAGGTGAGGGTTATACAGTAACTGTTATTGTTGTTTCAGGGGGTGAGGGGTATACAGTAACTGTTATTGTTGTTTCAGGGGGTGAGGGGTATACAGTAACTTTTGTTGTTGTTTCAGGAGGTGCGTGGTATACAGTAACTGTTGTTTCAGGGGGTGAGGGGTATACAGTAACTGTTTTTGTTATTTCAGGGGGTGAGGGGTATACAGTAACTGTTGTTTCAGGGGGTGAGGGGTATACAGTAGCTGTTGTTTCAGGGGGTGAGGGGTATACAGTAACTTTTGTTGTTGTTTCAGGAGGTGAGGGGTGTACAGTAACTGTTGTTTCAGGGGGTGAGGGGTATACAGTAACTGTTGTTGTTGTTTCAGGAGGTGAGGGGTATACAGTAACTGTTGTTGTTTCAGGGGGTGAGGGGTATACAGTAACTGTTGTTTCAGGAGGTGAGGGGTATACAGTAACTGTTGTTGTTGTTTCAGGAGGTGAGGGGTATACAGTTACTGTTGTTGTTTTTTCAGGAGGTGAGGGGTATACAGTAACTGTTGTTGTTTCAGGAGGTGAGGGGGTATACAGTAACTGTTGTTGTTGTTGTTTCAGGGGGTGAGGGGTATACAGTAACTGTTGTTGTTTCAGGGGGTGAGGGGTATACAGTAACTGTTATTTCAGGAGGTGAGGGGTATACAGTAACTGTTGTTTCAGGGGTGAGGGGTATACAGTAACTGTTGTTTCAGGGGGTGAGGGGTATACAGTAACTGTTGTTTCAGGGGGTGAGGGGTATACAGTAACTGTTATTTCAGGGGGTGAGGGGTATACAGTAACTGTTGGTTCAGTAGGTGAGGGGTATACAGTAACTGTTGTTTCAGGGGGTGAGGGGTATACAGTAACTGTTGTTTCAGGGGGTGAGGGGTATACAGTAACTGTTGTTTCAGGGGGTGAGGGGTATACAGTAACTGTTGTTTCAGGGGGTGAGGGGTATACAGTAACTGTTATTGTTGTTTCAGGGGGTGAGGGGTATACAGTAACTGTTGTTTCAGGAGGTGAGGGGTATACAGTAACTGTTGTTGTTGTGTCAGGGGGTGAGGGGTATACAGTAACTGTTGTTGTTGTTTCAGGGGGTGAGGGGTATACAGTAACTGTTGTTGTGTCAGGGGGTGAGGGGTATACAGTAACTGTTGTTGTTGTTTCAGGGGGTGAGGGGTATACAGTAACTGTTGTTTCAGGGGGTGAGGGGTATACAGTAACTGTTGTTGTTGTTTCAGGGGGTGAGGGGTATACAGTAACTGTTGTTTCAGGGGGTTAGGGGTATACAGTAACTGTTGTTTCAGGGGGTGAGGGGTATACAGTAACTGTTTAAGGAGGTGAGGGGTATACAGTAACTGTTGTTGTTGTTGCAGGGGGTGAGGGGTATACAGTAACTGTTGTTTCAGGGGGTGAGGGGTATACAGTAACTGTTGTTTCAGGGGGTGAGGGGTATACAGTAACTGTCGATTCAGGGGGTGAGGGGTATACAGTAACTGTTGTTTCAGGGGGTGAGGGGTATACAGTAACTGTTGTTTCAGGGGGTGAGGGGTATACAGTAACTGTTGTTGTTGTTTCAGGGGGTGAGGGGTATACAGTAACTTAGTTTCAGGGGGTGAGGGGTGTACAGTAACTGTTGTTTCAGGAGGTGAGGGGTATACAGTAACTGTTGTTGTTGTTTCAGGGGGTGAGGGGTATACAGTAACTGTTGTTTCAGGGGGTGAGGGGTATACAGTAACTGTTATTGTTGTTTCAGGGGGTGAGGGGTATACAGTAACTGTTGTTTCAGGGGGTGAGGGGTATACAGTAACTGTTGTTGTTTCAGGAGGTGAGGGGTACACAGTAACTGTTGTTGTTTCAGGGGGTGAGGGGTATACAGTAACTGTTATTGTTATTTCAGGGGGTGAGGGAGTATACAGTAACTGTTGTTTCAGGGGGTGAGGGGTATACAGTAACTGTTGTTTCAGGGGGTGAGGGGTATACAGTAACTGTTGTTTCAGGAGGTGAGGGGTATACAGTAACTGTTGTTACAGGGGGTGAGGGGTATACAGTAACTGTTGTTGTTGTTTCAGGGGGTGAGGGGTATACAGTAACTGTTGTTGTTGTTTCAGGGGGTGAGGGGTATACAGTAACTGTTGTTGTTGTTTCAGGAGGTGAGGGGTATACAGTAACTGTTGTTGTTGTTTCAGGGGGTGAGGGGTATACAGTAACTGTTGTTACAGGGGGTGAGGGGTATACAGTAACTGTTGTCGTTGTTTCAGGGGGTGAGGGGTATACAGTAACTGTTGTTTCAGGAGGTGAGGGGTATACAGTAACTGTTGTTGTTTCAGGGGGTGAGGGGTATACAGTAACTGTTGTTGTGTCAGGGGGTGAGGGGTATACAGTAACTGTTGTTTCAGGAGGTGAGAGATATACATTAACTGTTGTTTCAGGAGGTGAGAGATATACATTAACTGTTGTTTCAGGGGGTGAGGGGTATACAGTAACTGTTGTTTCAGGAGGTGAGGGATATACAGTAACTGTTGTTTCAGTGGGTGAGGGGTATACAGTAACTGTTGTTGTTGTTTCAGGAGGTGAGGGGTATACAGTAACTGTTGTTTCAGGGGGTGAGGGGTATACAGTAACTTTTGTTGTTGTTTCAGGAGGTGAGGGGTGTACAGTAACTGTTGTTTCAGGGGGTGAGGGGTATACAGTAACTGTTGTTGTTGTTTCAGGAGGTGAGGGGTATACAGTAACTGTTGTTGTTTCAGGGGGTGAGGGGTATACAGTAACTGTTGTTTCAGGAGGTGAGGGGTATACAGTAACTGTTGTTGTTGTTTCAGGAGGTGAGGGGTATACAGTTACTGTTGTTGTTTTTTCAGGAGGTGAGGGGTATACAGTAACTGTTGTTGTTTCAGGAGGTGAGGGGGTATACAGTAACTGTTGTTGTTGTTGTTTCAGGGGGTGAGGGGTATACAGTAACTGTTGTTGTTTCAGGGGGTGAGGGGTATACAGTAACTGTTATTTCAGGAGGTGAGGGGTATACAGTAACTGTTGTTTCAGGGGTGAGGGGTATACAGTAACTGTTGTTTCAGGGGGTGAGGGGTATACAGTAACTGTTGTTTCAGGGGGTGAGGGGTATACAGTAACTGTTATTTCAGGGGGTGAGGGGTATACAGTAACTGTTGGTTCAGTAGGTGAGGGGTATACAGTAACTGTTGTTTCAGGGGGTGAGGGGTATACAGTAACTGTTGTTTCAGGGGGTGAGGGGTATACAGTAACTGTATTGTTTCAGGGGGTGAGGGGTATACAGTAACTGTTGTTTCAGGAGGTGAGGGGTATACAGTAACTGTTGTTGTGTTCAGGGGGTGAGGGGTATACAGTAACTGTTGTTTCAGGGGGTGAGGGGTATACAGTAACTGTTGTTTTCAGGGGGTGAGGGGTATACAGTAACTGTTGTTGTTTCAGGGGGTGAGGGGTATACAGTAACTGTTGTTTCAGGGGGTGAGGGGTATACAGTAACTGTTGTTTCAGGGAGGTGAGGGGTATACAGTAACTGTTGTGTTTCAGGGGGTGAGGGGTATACAGTAACTGTTGTTTCAGGGGGTGAGGGGTATACAGTAACTGTTGTTTCAGGGGGTGAGGGGTATACAGTAACTGTTGTTTCAGGGGGTGAGGGGTATACAGTAACTGTTGTTTCAGGGGGTGAGGGGTATACAGTAACTGTTGTTGTTGTTTCAGGGGGTGAGGGGTATACAGTAACTGTTGTTTCAGGGGGTGAGGGGTATACAGTAACTGTTGTTTCAGGGGGTGAGGGGTATACAGTAACTGTTGTTTCAGGGGGTGAGGGGTATACAGTAACTGTTGTTGTTGTTTCAGGGGGTGAGGGGTATACAGTAACTGTTGTTTCAGGGGGTGAGGGGTATACAGTAACTGTTGTTTCAGGGGGTGAGGGGTATACAGTAACTGTTGTTTCAGGGGGTGAGGGGTATACAGTAACTGTTGTTTCAGGGGGTGAGGGGTATACAGTAACTGTTGTTTCAGGGGGTGAGGGGTATACAGTAACTGTTGTTTCAGGGGGTGAGGGGTATACAGTAACTGTTTGTGTTTCAGGAGGGTGAGGGGTATACAGTAACTGTTGTTTCAGGGGGTGAGGGGTATACAGTAACTGTTGTTTTCAGGGGGTGAGGGGTATACAGTAACTGTTGTTTTCAGGGGGTGAGGGGTATACAGTAACTGTTGTTTCAGGGGTGAGGGGTATACAGTAACTGTTGTTTCAGGTAGGTGAGGGGTATACAGTAACTGTTGTTTCAGGGGGTGAGGGGTATACAGTAACTGTTGTTTCAGGGGGTGAGGGGTATACAGTAACTGTTGTTTCAGGGGGTGAGGGGTATACAGTAACTGTTGTTTCAGGGGGTGAGGGGTATACAGTAACTGTTGTTTCAGGGGGTGAGGGGTATACAGTAACTGTTGTTGTTGTTTCAGGGAGGTGAGGGGTATACAGTAACTGTTGTTGTTTCAGGGGGTGAGGGGTATACAGTAACTGTTGTTTCAGGAGGTGAGGGGTATACAGTAACTGTTGTTGTTGTTTCAGGAGGTGAGGGGTATACAGTAACTGTTGTTGTTTTTCAGGGAGGTGAGGGGTATACAGTAACTGTTGTTGTTTCAGGGAGGTGAGGGGGTATACAGTAACTGTTTTTGTTGTTGTTTCAGGGGGTGAGGGGTATACAGTAACTGTTGTTGTTTCAGGGGGTGAGGGGTATACAGTAACTGTTATTTCAGGAGGTGAGGGGTATACAGTAACTGTTGTTTCAGGGGGTGAGGGGTATACAGTAACTGTTGTTTCAGGGGGTGAGGGGTATACAGTAACTGTTGTTTCAGGGGGTGAGGGGTATACAGTAACTGTTATTTCAGGGGGTGAGGGGGTATACAGTAACTGTTGGTTCAGTAGGTGAGGGGTATACAGTAACTGTTGTTTCAGGGGGTGAGGGGTATACAGTAACTGTTGTTTCAGGGGGTGAGGGGTATACAGTAACTGTTGTTTCAGGGGGTGAGGGGTATACAGTAACTGTTGTTTCAGGGGGGTGAGGGGTATACAGTAACTGTTATTGTTGTTTCAGGGGGTGAGGGGTATACAGTAACTGTTGTTTCAGGAGGGTGAGGGGTATACAGTAACTGTTGTTGTTGTTCAGGGGGTGAGGGGTATACAGTAACTGTTGTTGTTGTTTCAGGGGGTGAGGGGTATACAGTAACTGGTTGTTTCAGGGGGTGAGGGGTATACAGTAACTGTTGTTTTCAGGAGGGTGAGGGGTATACAGTAACTGTTGGTTTCAGGGGGTGAGGGGTATACAGTAACTGTTGTGTTTCAGGGGGTTGAGGGGTATACAGTAACTGTGTTGTTGTTTCAGGGGGTGAGGGTATACAGTAACTGTAGTTTCAGGGGGTGAGGGGTATACAGTTAACTGTTTGTTGTTTCAGGAGGTGAGGGGTATACAGTAACTGTGGTTGTTGTTTCAGGGGGTGAGGGGTATACAGTACCTGTGTTTCCTGGGGGTGAGGGGTACTCAGTAACTGTTATTCGTTGTTTCCAGGGGGTGAGAGGGGTATACAGTAACTGTTGTTTCAGAGGGGTGAGGGGTATACAGTAATGGTTGTTGTTTCAGGGGGTGAGGGGTATACAGTAACTGTTGTTGTTGTCAGGGTGTGAGGGGTATACAGTAACTGTTGTTCAGGAGGATGAGGGAGTATACAGTAACTGTATGTTGTTTTCAGGGGGTGAGGGGGTATACAGTAACTGTTGTTTTTCAGGGGGTGAGGGGTATACAGTAACTGTTGTTTCAGGAGGTGAGGGGTATACAGTAACTGTTGTTGTTGTTTCAGGGGGTGAGGGGTATACAGTAACTGTTGTTTCAGGGGGTGAGGGGTATACAGTAACTGTTGTTGTTTCAGGGGGTGAGGGGTATACAGTAACTGTTGTTTTCAGGGGGTGAGGGGTATACAGTAACTGTTGTTGTTTCAGGAGGTGAGGGGTATACAGTAACTGTTGTTTTCAGGGGGTGAGGGGTATACAGTAACTGTTGTTTCAGGGGGTGAGGGGTATACAGTAACTGTTGTTTCAGGGGGTGAGGGGTATACAGTAACTGTTGTTTCAGGGGGTGAGGGGTATACAGTAACTGTTGTTTTTCAGGAGGTGTGAGGGGTATACAGTAACTGTTGTTTCAGGGGGTGAGGGGTATACAGTAACTGTTGTTTCAGGGGGTGAGGGGTATACAGTAACTGTTGTTTCAGGGGGTGAGGGGTATACAGTAACTGTTGTTTCAGGAGGTGAGGGGTATACAGTAACTGTTATTGTTGTTTCAGGGGGTGAGGGGTATACAGTAACTGTTGTTTCAGGAGGTGAGGGGTATACAGTAACTGTTGTTGTTGTTTCAGGGGGTGAGGGGTATACAGTAACTGTTGTTGTTGTTTCAGGGGGTGAGGGGTATACAGTAACTGTTGTTGTGTCAGGGAGGTGAGGGGTATACAGTAACTGTTGTTGTTGTTTCAGGGGGTGAGGGGTATACAGTAACTGTTGTTTCAGGGGGTGAGGGGTATACAGTAACTGTTGTTGTTGTTTCAGGGGGTGAGGGGTATACAGTAACTGTTGTTTCAGGGGGTGAGGGGTATACAGTAACTGTTGTTTCAGGGGGTGAGGGGGTATACAGTAACTGTTGTTTCAGGAGGGTGAGGGGTATACAGTAACTGTTGTTGTTTCAGGGGGTGAGGGGTATACAGTAACTGTTGTTTCAGGGGGTGAGGGGTATACAGTAACTGTTGTTTCAGGGGGTGAGGGGTATACAGTAACTGTTGTTTCAGGGGTGTGAGGGGTATACAGTAACTGGTTGTTTCAGGGGGTGAGGGGTATACAGTAACTGTTGTTTCAGGGGGTGAGGGGTATACAGTAACTGTTGTTTCAGGGGGTGAGGGGTATACAGTAACTGTGTTTCGGGGGGTGGGGTATACAGTAAACTGTTTTCAGGGGGTGAGGGGTATACAGTAACTTAGGTTCAGGGAGGTGAGGGGGTATACAGTAACTTGTTGTTTCAGGAGGGTGAGGGGTATACAGTAAACTGTTGTTGTTGTTTCAGGGGGTGAGGGGTATACAGTAACTGTTGTTTCAGGGGGTGAGGGGTATACAGTAACTGTTATTGTTGTTTCAGGGGTGAGGGGTATACAGTAACTGTTGTTGTTTCAGGGGGTGAGGGGTATACAGTAACTGTTTGTTTCAGGAGGTGAGGGTATCACAGTAACTGTTGTTGTTGTTTCAGGGGGTGAGGGGTATACAGTAACTGTTGTTTCAGGGAGGTGAGGGGTATACAGTAACTGTTGTTGTTGTTTCAGGGGGTGAGGGGTATACAGTAACTGTTGTGTTTCAGGAGGTGAGGGGTATACAGTAACTGTTTTGTTGTTTCAGGGGGGTGAGGGGGTATACAGTAACTGTTGTTTCAGGGGGTGAGGGGTATACAGTAACTGTTGTTTCAGGGGGTGAGGGGTATACAGTAACTGTTGTTTCAGGGGGTGAGGGGTATACAGTAACTGTTGTTTCAGGGGGTGAGGGGTATACAGTAACTGTTGTTTCAGGGGGTGAGGGGGTATACAGTAACTGTTGTTGTTGTTTCAGGGGGGTGAGGGGTATACAGTAACTGTTGTTGTTGTTTCAGGGGGTGAGGGGTATACAGTAACTGTTGTTGTTGTTTCAGGGGGTGAGGGGTATACAGTAACTGTTGTTTCAGGGGGTGAGGGGTATACAGTAACTGTTGTTGTTGTTTCAGGGGGTGAGGGGTATACAGTAACTGTTGTTTCAGGGGGTGAGGGGTATACAGTAACTGTTGTTTTGTTTCAGGGGGTGAGGGGTATACAGTAACTGTTGTTGTCAGGGGGTGAGGGGTATACAGTAACTGTTGTTTTTTTTCAGGGGGTGAGGGGTATACAGTAACTGTTGTTGTTGTTTCAGGGGGTGAGGGGTATACAGTAACTGTTGTTGTTGTCAGGGGGTGAGGGGTATACAGTAACTGTTGTTGTTTCAGGGGGTGAGGGGTATACAGTAACTGTTGTTGTTTCAGGGGTGAGGGGTATACAGTAACTGTTGTTGTTGTTTCAGGGGGTGAGGGGTATACAGTAACTGTTGTTTCAGGGGGTGAGGGGTATACAGTAACTGTTGTTGTTGTTTCAGGGGGTGAGGGGTATACAGTAACTGTTGTTTCAGGGGTGAGGGGTATACAGTAACTGTTGTTGTTGTTTCAGGGGGTGAGGGGTATACAGTAACTGTTGTTTCAGGGGGTGAGGGGTATACAGTAACTGTTGTTTCAGGAGGTGAGGGGTATACAGTAACTGTTATTGTTGTTTCAGGGGGTGAGGGGTATACAGTAACTGTTGTTTCAGGAGGTGAGGGGTATACAGTAACTGTTGTTGTTGTTTCAGGAGGTGAGTGGTATACAGTAACTGTTGTTGTTTCAGGGGGTGAGGGGTATACAGTAACTGTTATTGTTATTTCAGGGGGTGAGGGGGTATACAGTAACTGTTGTTTCAGGGGGTGAGGGGTATACAGTAACTGTTGTTTCAGGGGGTGAGGGGTATACAGTAACTGTTGTTTCAGGAGGTGAGGGGTATACAGTAACTGTTTGTTTCAGGGGGTGAGGGGTATACAGTAACTGTTGTTGTTGTTTCAGGGGGGTGAGGGGTATACAGTAACTGTTGTTGTTGTTTCAGGGGGTGAGGGGTATACAGTAACTGTTGTTGTGTGAGGGGTATACAGTAACTGTTGTTGTTTCAGGAGGTGAGGGGTATACAGTAACTGTTGTTGTTGTTTCAGGGGGTGAGGGGTATACAGTAACTGTTGTTTCAGGGGGTGAGGGGTATACAGTAACTGTTATGTTGTTTCAGGGGGTGAGGGGTATACAGTAACTGTTGTTTCAGGGGGTGAGGGGTATACAGTAACTGTTGTTGTTTCAGGAGGTGAGGGGTACACAGTAAATGTTGTTGTTGTTTCAGGGGGTGGAGGGGTATACAGTAACTGTTGTTTCAGGAGGTGAGGGGTATACAGTAACTGTTATTGTTGTTTCAGGGGGTGAGGGGGTATACAGTAACTGTTGTTTCAGGAGGTTGAGGGGTATACAGTAACTGTTGTTGTTGTTTCAGGAGGTGAGTGGTATACAGTACTGTTGTAGTTTCAGGGGGTGAGGGGTATACAGTAACTGTTATTGTTATTTCAGGGGGGTGAGGGGGGATACAGTAACTGTTGTTTCAGGGGGTGAGGGGTATACAGTAACTGTTGTTTCAGGGGGTGAGGGGGTATACAGTAACTGTTGTTTCAGGAGGTGAGGGGTATACAGTAACTGTTGTTACAGGGGGGTGAGGGGTATACAGTAACTGTTGTTGTTGTTTCAGGGGGTGAGGGGTATACAGTAACTGTTGTTGTTGTTTCAGGGGGTGAGGGGTATACAGTAACTGTTGTTGTTGTTTCAGGGGGTGAGGGGGTATACAGTAACTGTTGTTGTTGTTTCAGGGTGGTGAGGGGTATACAGTAACTGTTGTGTTGTTTCAGGGGGTGAGGGGTATACAGTAACTGTTGTTGTTGTTCGAGGGGTAGGGTATACAGTAACTGTTGTTTCAGGGGGTGAGGGGTATACAGTAACTGGTGTTGTTGTTTCAGGGGGTGAGGGGTATACAGTAACTGTTGTTTCAGGGGGTGAGGGGTATACAGTAACTGTTGTTGTTGTTTCAGGGGGTGAGGGGTATACAGTAACTGTTTGTTTCAGGGGGTGAGGGGTATACAGTAACTGTTGTTGTTTCAGGAGGTGAGGGGTATACAGTAACTGTTGTTGTTGTTCAGGGGGTGAGGGGTATACAGTAACTGTTGTTTCAGGAGGTGAGTGGTATACAGTAACTGTTTTGTTGTTTCAGGGGGTGAGGGGTATACAGTAACTGTTTGTTTCAGGGGGGTGAGGGGTATACAGTAACTGTTGTTGTTGTTTCAGGGGGTGAGGGGTATACAGTAACTGTTGTTCAGGAGTGAGGGGTTATACAGTAACTGTGTTTAGGATATCAGGAGGTGAGGGGTATACAGTAACTGTGTTGTTTTTTCAGGGAGTGAGGGGTATACAGTAACTGTTGTTGTTTCAGGGGGGTGAGGGGTATACAGTAACTGTTGTTGTTGTTTCAGGGGGTGAGGGGTATACAGTAACTGTTGTTCAGGGGGTGAGGGGTATACAGTAACTGTTGTTGTTTCAGGTGGTGAGGGGTATACAGTAACTGTTGTTGTTGTTTCAGGGGGTGAGGGGTATACAGTAACTGTTGTTTTCAGGAGGTGTGAGGGGTATACAGTAAATGTTATTGTTGTTTCAGGGGGTGAGGGGTATACAGTAACTGTTGTTTCAGGGGTGAGGGGTATACAGTAACTGTTGTTGTTATTCAGGAGGTGAGGGGTATACAGTAACTGTTGTTGTGTTTCAGGGGGTGAGGGGTATACAGTAACTGTTGTTATCAGGAGGGTGAGGGGTATACAGTAACTGTTGTTGTTGTTTCAGGGGGTGAGGGGTATACAGTAACTGTTGTTTCAGGAGGTGAGGGGTTATACAGTAACTGTTGTTGTTGTTCAGGAGGTGAGTGGTATACAGTAACTGTTGTTGTTTCAGGAGGGTGAGGGGGTATACAGTAACTGTTATTGTTATTTCAGGGGGTGAGGGGGTATACAGTAACTGTTGTTTCAGGAGGTGAGGGGTATACAGTAACTGTTGTTTCAGGGGGTTGAGGGGTATACAGTAAACTGTTGTTTTCAGGAGGTGAGGGGTATACAGTAACTGTTGTTGTTGTTCAGGGGGTGAGGGGTATACAGTAACTGTTGTTGTTTCAGGGGGTGAGGGGTATACAGTAACTGTTGTTGTTGTTTCAGGGGGTGAGGGGGTATACAGTAACTGTTGTTGTTGTTCAGGGAGGTGAGGGGTATACAGTAACTGTTGTTGTTGTTTCAGGGGGTGAGGGGTATACAGTAACTGTTGTTACAGGGGGGTGAGGGGGTATACCAGTAACTGTTGTTGTTGTTTCAGGGGGTGAGGGGTATACAGTAACTGTTGTTTCAGGAGGTGAGGGGTATACAGTAACTGTTGTTTTGTTTCAGGGGTGAGGGGTATACAGTAACTGTTGTTTCAGGGGGTGAGGGGTATACAGTAAACTGTTGTTTCAGGGGGTGAGGGGTATACAGTAACTGTTGTTGTTGTCAGGGGGTGAGGGGTATACAGTAACTGTTGTTGTTGTTTCAGGGGTGAGGGGTATACAGTAACTGTTGTTTCAGTTTCCGGGGGTGAGGGGTATACAGTAACTGTTGTTGTTTCAGGGGGTGAGGGGTATACAGTAACTGTTGTTGTTGTTTCAGGGGGTGAGGGGTATACAGTAACTGTTGTTGTTGTTTCAGGGGGTGAGGGGTATACAGTAACTGTTGATGTTGTTTCAGGGGTGAGGGGTATACAGTAACTGTTGTTTTTGTTTCAGGGGGTGAGGGGTATACAGTAACTGTTGTTGTTGTTTCAGGGGTGAGGGGGGTATACAGTAACTGTTGTTGTTGTTTCAGGGGGAGGGGGGTATACAGTAACTGTTGTTTCAGGAGGTGAGGGGTATACAGTAACTGTTGTTTCAGGAGGTGAGGGGTATACAGTAACTGTTGTTTCAGGGAGGCCGTGTTTCAGGGGGTGAGGGGTATACAGTAACTGTTGTTTCAGGGGGTGAGGGGTATAAAGTAACTGTTGTTGTTATTTCAGGGGGTGGGGGGTATACAGTAACTGTTGTTGTTGTTTCAGGGGGTGAGGGGTATACAGTAACTGTTGTTGTTGTTTCAGGAGGGTGAGGGGTATACAGTAACTGTTGTTTCAGGAGGTGAGGGATATACAGTAACTGTTGTTGTTGTTTCAGGGGGTGAGGGGTATACAGTAACTGTTGTTGTTGTTTCAGGGGGTGAGGGGTATACAGTAACTGTTGTTTCAGGAGGTTAGGGATATACAGTAACTGTTGTTGTTATTTCAGGAGGTGAGGGGTATACAGTAACTGTTGTTGTTGTTTCAGGGGGTGAGTGGTATACAGTAACTGGGTATAGCATCCTAGGCTGGGATGCAATCTGATCTCTCTTTGTCTGTAATGCACTTTTTAAAGGCAATGTTCCCGTTCACGGAGACCACATTCACTGCATATGTTGGCTCAATCTGAATTGACTTTGATCTGGTGTATTGTCCAAATCGTGATAGGATTGAATCCCGGTCCTATATCGACTGTTGTTGTTTTTGTTAGGGGTTCAGAGGCGAAGCGGGCAAAACCCTCCTATCTCTTGTATTTGTTGGCGTTCCTCACAAGGAACACATTTGCCTCAAGGACCCATAACGGCCGCCATTTTTTATTTTGTGAAAAACATTTAAAACTCTACTCCTCTGGTACCGAATGACCTATCTGCACGACACTTGATACATGGCATGTATTCACCAAGTTCTCTCAACGCTCAATTGTATTTGAACCAACATAGCCGCTACTGACGCATGTGGGCGTGGTCTAGCATATAAATGCCTATAAATCAGACACAGGTATTCCAGCTGATTTAGATCGACCACACGGTGGCGCTCTAACGGCCACGTTTATATCTATTGATCTGTTTGATGAAATGTGGCACACATGCTCAGAGAGATCAGTCTAGTGGGACTATGGTTCAGTTTGGCCGCATGGTGGCGCTGTTGGATAGGAAAAAACATTCATGCAAACTCATTGGCTCATAGCGGCCATATTGTTTCAGGGTGTGAGGGGTATATAGTACCTGGTTAGAGGGACTGTTGTTGTTGTTGCAACTGTTGTTGTTATTGCTGTGAATGTTGTTGTTGATGTTGTTTTTTCAGGGTTTGAGGAATATCCGGTACCTGGGTAAGGGAACCTACATCGACTGCGCCATCACTAACATGACACAGGAAATGACACGTTCGCCCTCCATCCCTGGGGCGCTGCGATTCGCTGTCGTCATCACCGATGGTCACGTGACAGGAAACCCTTGCGGCGGGGTGAAGGTGACGGCAGAGCGGGCGCGCGACGAGGGCATCAGAATGTTTGTGGTCGCGGCAACGAAGAACGTGGACGAGACGGGTCTGAGGGAGATCGCTAACTCTCCGGCCAACGTCTACAGAAGAGACTTCCTGGCTGTCGATCTCAGTGGCAACAAGGCTGTTATACAGCAAGACACTATAGACCGCATCATCAAGACCATGGTAACACACACACACACGGTGGTGATTATGTTCTATAGACTGGTTTTATGTTGAAGTAAATATTTTGTCATTTTCTTTTTACAGACCCATCTGGCCTATCAGGAGGTGAGACTGAAGAGAGAACCACACCATGTTACCATACAAGCAACCTACAATAACCTATTATACATGATTATATACTACTGTAACAGATGCAATAGATGTTGATATTGATACCTGTATACCATATATGTGGTCTCTCTTAGTGCTACAAGGTGAAGTGTCTGGAGACAGTTGGACCTCCTGGTCCCAGTGGACACAGAGGACAGAAGGTACACACACACTGGAGTCCTGGACGGGTCTGTTTTTTTGGCGACTCCCCACGCTGGCCACATCAATTCCGAGTCCCACCCGATATCCGACATCGGGACATAATTTTCTCCGCAAAAACCGACCCACCCGCATAGAATTGTTCCCGAGAGCCGATCCGTTACCCGCCAAAAAACGTCAATTTATTTAATTGTTTTTATGACTACAGAGTAGTAGACCATTAGGCCACTCCTCTTCCCTGGATGAATTAATTTGTCTGCATGTCTATTCAACATTTATAGAAAAGGAACCCATGCCATGAATTAAGAACGATATCTTTTTATCTTCATAATGTGATGCGCCTTGTGCCAGTAACCGAAAGGTCGCTGGTTCTAATCCCCGAGCCGACTAGGTGAAAAATCTGTCGATGTGCCCTTGAGCAAGGCACTTAACCCTAATTGCTCCTGAAAGTCGCTCTGGATAAGAGCGTCTGCTAAATGACTAAAATGTAAATGTAAAATGTAAATCACTTTGAAAAAAGAAAAAATATCCTTCTAATTAGCCTCCTTACCCAATGATAGCCTGTAGCCGACATAATAAAACAATACCTTTACATTCTATATAGTTAGATCATCAAATAGTTTAGGCCTGATTAAACTTAAATAAACCAGAACCAAAATCGAATACGCATAAATAGGCTACTCAAACTTTTACCAGTCGCACTGTTTTACCTTCATATAGCCTGCATATGGTGTAATGAACGAATGTAATACATCCTTAAGAGTCTATTGATGCACCCGTGCGTCAATCTAAGTAACATAATATAAAAATCCCCATCAAAATCCGTCAGTTTAAGCCAGAGATATCTGTTGTTTTTTGCACGGGCTGCGTCTCAATCCACCACATCCGCCTATGGCAGCAAAAATAGCTAATTTATTTAACTTTTACCAGCCGCACCAGTTTACCTGCGTATGGTGTAATGAACGAAAGCCTGAATTAATGTAATAATTAAGTGATAATTAACTGAATTATTGAAAACAATAGGCCTACCTGGATGCACCTTGTGCAGGCTGTGTATCCAGCTACCATGTTGCTGTCCTTCCAAACTGGGGATTTAACTCACGCAGCACCTGTTTCCACCATGGTGTGGTAAACTGGGGATTTAACTCACGCAGCACCTGTTTCCACCATGGTGTGGTAAACTGGGGATTTAACTCACGCAGCACCTGTTTCCACCATGGTGTGGTAAACTGGGGATTTTAACTCACGCAGCACCTGTTTCCACCATGGTGTGGTAAACTGGGGATTTTAACTCACGCAGCACCTGTTTCCACCATGGTGTGGTAAACTGGGGATTTTAACTCACGCAGCACCTGTTTCCACCATGGTGTGGTAAACTGGGGATTTAACTCACGCAGCACCTGTTTCCACCATGGTGTGGTAAACTGGGGATTTTAACTCACGCAGCACCTGTTTCCACCATGGTGTGGTAAACTGGGGATTTAACTCACGCAGCACCTGTTTCCACCATGGTGTGGTAAACTGGGGATTTAACTCACGCAGCACCTGTTTCCACCATGGTGTGGTAAACTGGGGATTTAACTCACGCAGCACCTGTTTCCACCATGGTGTGGTAAACTGGGGATTTAACTCACGCAGCACCTGTTTCCACCATGGTGTGGTAAACTGGGGATTTAACTCACGCAGCACCTGTTTCCACCATGGTGTGGTAAACTGGGGATTTTAACTCACGCAGCACCTGTTTCCACCATGGTGTGGTAAACTGGGGATTTTAACTCACGCAGCACCTGTTTCCACCATGGTGTGGTAAACTGGGGATTTTAACTCACGCAGCACCTGTTTCCACCATGGTGTGGTAAACTGGGGATTTAACTCACGCAGCACCTGTTTCCACCATGGTGTGGTAAACTGGGGATTTAACTCACGCAGCACCTGTTTCCACCATGGTGTGGTAAACTGGGGATTTAACTCACGCAGCACCTGTTTCCACCATGGTGTGGTAAACTGGGGATTTAACTCACGCAGCACCTGTTTCCACCATGGTGTGGTAAACTGGGGCTTTTAACTCACGCAGCACCTGTTTCCACCATGGTGTGGTAAACTGGGGCTTTTAACTCACGCAGCACCTGTTTCCACCATGGTGTGGTAAACTGGGGATTTAACTCACGCAGCACCTGTTTCCACCATGGTGTGGTAAACTGGGGATTTAACTCACGCAGCACCTGTTTCCACCATGGTGTGGTAAACTGGGGATTTAACTCACGCAGCACCTGTTTCCACCATGGTGTGGTAAACTGGGGATTTAACTCACGCAGCACCTGTTTCCACCATGGTGTGGTAAACTGGGGATTTAACTCACGCAGCACCTGTTTCCACCATGGTGTGGTAAACTGGGGATTTAACTCACGCAGCACCTGTTTCCACCATGGTGTGGTAAACTGGGGATTTAACTCACGCAGCACCTGTTTCCACCATGGTGTGGTAAACTGGGGATTTAACTCACGCAGCACCTGTTTCCACCATGGTGTGGTAAACTGGGGATTTAACTCACGCAGCACCTGTTTCCACCATGGTGTGGTAAACTGGGGATTTAACTCACGCAGCACCTGTTTCCAACATGGTGTGGTAAACTGGGGCTTTTAACTCACGCAGCACCTGTTTCCACCATGGTGTGGTAAACTGGGGCTTTTAACTCACGCAGCACCTGTTTCCACCATGGTGTGGTAAACTGGGGATTTAACTCACGCAGCACCTGTTTCCACCATGGTGTGGTAAACTGGGGATTTAACTCACGCAGCACCTGTTTCCACCATGGTGTGGTAAACTGGGGATTTAACTCACGCAGCACCTGTTTCCACCATGGTGTGGTAAACTGGGGATTTAACTCACGCAGCACCTGTTTCCACCATGGTGTGGTAAACTGGGGATTTAACTCACGCAGCACCTGTTTCCACCATGGTGTGGTAAACTGGGGATTTAACTCACGCAGCACCTGTTTCCACCATGGTGTGGTAAACTGGGGATTTAACTCACGCAGCACCTGTTTCCACCATGGTGTGGTAAACTGGGGATTTAACTCACGCAGCACCTGTTTCCACCATGGTGTGGTAAACTGGGGATTTAACTCACGCAGCACCTGTTTCCAACATGGTGTGGTAAACTGGGGATTTAACTCACGCAGCACCTGTTTCCACCATGGTGTGGTAAACTGGGGATTTAACTCACGCAGCACCTGTTTCCACCATGGTGTGGTAAACTGGGGATTTAACTCACGCAGCACCTGTTTCCACCATGGTGTGGTAAACTGGGGATTTAACTCACGCAGCACCTGTTTCCACCATGGTGTGGTAAACTGGGGATTTAACTCACGCAGCACCTGTTTCCACCATGGTGTGGTAAACTGGGGATTTAACTCACGCAGCACCTGTTTCCACCATGGTGTGGTAAACTGGGGATTTAACTCACGCAGCACCTGTTTCCACCATGGTGTGGTAAACTGGGGATTTAACTCACGCAGCACCTGTTTCCACCATGGTGTGGTAAACTGGGGATTTAACTCACGCAGCACCTGTTTCCACCATGGTGTGGTAAACTGGGGATTTTAACTCACGCAGCACCTGTTTCCACCATGGTGTGGTAAACTGGGGATTTAACTCACGCAGCACCTGTTTCCACCATGGTGTGGTAAACTGGGGATTTAACTCACGCAGCACCTGTTTCCACCATGGTGTGGTAAACTGGGGATTTTAACTCACGCAGCACCTGTTTCCACCATGGTGTGGTAAACTGGGGATTTAACTCACGCAGCACCTGTTTCCACCATGGTGTGGTAAACTGGGGATTTAACTCACGCAGCACCTGTTTCCACCATGGTGTGGTAAACTGGGGATTTAACTCACGCAGCACCTGTTTCCACCATGGTGTGGTAAACTGGGGATTTAACTCACGCAGCACCTGTTTCCAACATGGTGTGGTAAACTGGGGCTTTTAACTCACGCAGCACCTGTTTCCACCATGGTGTGGTAAACTGGGGCTTTTAACTCACGCAGCACCTGTTTGCACCATGGTGTGGTAAACTGGGGATTTAACTCACGCAGCACCTGTTTCCACCATGGTGTGGTAAACTGGGGATTTAACTCACGCAGCACCTGTTTCCACCATGGTGTGGTAAACTGGGGATTTAACTCACGCAGCACCTGTTTCCACCATGGTGTGGTAAACTGGGGATTTAACTCACGCAGCACCTGTTTCCACCATGGTGTGGTAAACTGGGGATTTAACTCACGCAGCACCTGTTTCCACCATGGTGTGGTAAACTGGGGATTTAACTCACGCAGCACCTGTTTCCACCATGGTGTGGTAAACTGGGGATTTAACTCACGCAGCACCTGTTTCCACCATGGTGTGGTAGCCTAGTCCCTGTTTTTTGTTTCTCTGGTTAGGTCTACGTTAGACATTTTCGCTTGAGCCAGGCTATCCAGGGAAATATTCTTACGTGAGGAGAGGGAACATAAGCTCTGTGCGTGGACAAATTAGAAAGCTTCAGCACCACACAAATAATGGCCAGTCACCTGCTCCACTCTCGCTGCGTTGCGTGGCTGGTGGCCTAGGTTATGTCTCACAGTGGAATTATCAACACAATGCAACACAACAAGCTCCCGGGATTGTAAAAAGTGTATTATCTTGATTTAAAATGTTTCCGACCGCAATGTAATTGTTCTGAACCGCGAGCCGACCCAGGGGTTGAAATAATGTTTTCATTCCAACCCGCCAGTTCATTTTTTTTGCACCTCACCCGCGGGAAACTGTGAGTATTGGACCCCGATGCAGGACTCTAACACACACACACACACACACACACGCGCACACACACACACACACACACACTTGTTCTGACTCTGTTGCGCGTTACAGGGAGTGAAAGGAGACAACGGCGACCCCGGTCCTAAAGGTGAGAGGGGAAGACAGGGCGACCCCGGCATCGAGGGTCCCATCGGTCAACCAGGTGTCAAGGTAAGTCTCCAGGCTCCTCCCATTCACACACATTACCCTTAACAATGTCTTTAAATCCACTACCCTTAACGATGTCTTTAAATCCACTACCCTTAACAATGTCTTTAAATCCACTACCCTTAACAATGTCTTTAAATCCACTACCCTTAACAATGTCTTTAAATCCACTACCCTTAACAATGTCTTTAAATCCACTACCCTTAACAATGTCTTTAAATCCACTACCCTTAACAATGTCTTTAAATCCACTACCCTTAACAATGTCTTTAAATCCACTACCCTTAACAATGTCTTTAAATCCACTACCCTTAACAATGTCTTTAAATCCACTACCCTTAACAATGTCTTTAAATCCACTACCCTTAACAATGTCTTTAAATCCACAACAGGTAATAATGTATGGAAAAGCTACAGATGTGGCTACTAGTGATAATGTCTTTATATGTAGTGACACAACCAGTGATACTGTATGTCGCTGTGTGTTTGTAGTGATGACTGACTGGTTCTTTCTTCTCTTGTGCTTCTATAGGGTGAAATAGGTCTCAAAGGTGAAAAGGTGAGGTCAATATTTATTATCCATTGATTATCTATTGGTAGTTGGTGATCAGACCTGCTCATCCTGGGACTGAAGCACATGAGGTTTGTGGTACCTTAATTGGGGAGGACGGGCTGGTGGTAATGGCTGGAGTGGAATAGGTGGAATGGGATCAGACACATCTAACACATGGTCTCCAGGTCCATTCCATTTGCTTCGTTCCAGCCATTATTGTGAGCCGTCCTCCCCTCATCAGCCTCCACTGGACTGAAGGTAGTCAAGATGATAGGTTATGGATTATTGCTGTGTGTTTTCAGGGGGAGCTAGGAGCTGATGGGATGAAGGGTGTGGCCGGCCTCGCTGGACGCAACGGGACTGACGGACAGAAGGGGAAGATCGGACGCATCGGCGCTCCCGGCTGCAAAGGAGACCCCGGAGACAGGGTAAGACCTCCTCACAGTGTGTGTGATATATTTACGTGTGTGTGTGATATATTTACGTGTGTGTGTGATATATTTACGTGTGTGTGTGATATATTTACGTGTGTGTGTGATATATTTACGTGTGTGTGTGATATATTTACGTGTGTGTGTGATATATTTACATCATGTGTGTCTCTGGCAGGGTCCTGATGGTCACTCAGGAGACGCGGGCGATGGTGGTCTTCCTGGAACGGACGGAGAGAAGGTACAGGAAATACATTCACTATACAATTACCATATATAATTAATATACAACCACCGCTACCATCACTATACAACCACCCCTACAATCACTATACAACCACCCCTACAATCACTATACAACCACCCCTACAATCCCTATACAACCACCCCTACAATCACTATACAACCACCCCTACAATCACTATACAACCACCCCTATAATCACTATACAACCACCCCTATAATCACTATCACTATACAACCACCCCTACAATCACTATACAACCACCCCTATAATCACTATACAACCACCCCTACAATCACTATACAACCACCCCTACAATCACTATACAACCACCCCTACAATCACTATACAACCACCCCTACAATCACTATACAACCACCCCTACAATCCCTATACAACCACCCCTACAATCACTATACAACCACCCCTACAATCACTATACAACCACCCCTATAATCACTATCACTATACAACCACCCCTACAATCACTATACAACCACCCCTACAATCACTATACAACCACCCCTACAATCACTATACAACCACCCCTAATATCACTATACAACCACCCCTGCAATCACTATACAACCACCCCTACAATCACTATACAACCACCCCTACAATCACTATACAACCACCCCTACAATCGCTATACAACCACCCCTACAATCGCTATACAACCACCCCTACAATCGCTATACAATCACCCCTACAATCGCTATACAACCACCCCTACAATCACTATACAACCACCCCTATAATCACTATACAACCACCCCTATAATCACTATACAACCACCCCTACAATCACTATACGACCACCCCTACAATCACTATACAACCACCCATATAATCACTATACAACCACCCCTACAATCACTATACAACCACCCCTATAATCACTATACAACCACCCCTACAATCACTATACAACCACCCCTACAATCACTATACAACCACCCCTACAATCGCTATACAACCACCCCTACAATCGCTATACAACCACCCCTACAATCACTATACAACCACCCCTATAATCACTATACAACCACCCCTATAATCACTATACAACCACCCCTACAATCACTATACAACCACCCCTACAATCACTATACAACCACCCCTACAATCACTATACAACCACCCCTATAATCACTATACAACCACAACTTTAATTACTATACAACCACCCTTACCATCACTATACAACCACCCCTACAATCACTATACAAACACCCCTACAATCACTATACAACCACCTCTATAATCACTATACAACCACCCCTACAATCACTATACAACCACCCCTAAAATCACTATACAACCACCCCTACAATCACTATACAACCACCCCTACAATCACTATACAACCACCCCTACAATCACTATACAACCACCCCTATAATCACTATACAACCACAACTTTAATTACTATACAACCACCCTTACCATCACTATACAACCACCCCTACAATCACTATACAAACACCCCTACAATCACTATACAACCACCTCTATAATCACTATACAACCACCCCTACAATCACTATACAACCACCCCTACAATCACTATACAACCACCCCTACAATCACTATACAACCACCCCTGCAATCACTATACAACCACCCCTACAATCACTATACAACCACCCCTACAATCACTATACAACCACCCCTACAATCCCTATACAACCACCCCTACAATCACTATACAACCACCCCTACAATCACTATACAACCACCCCTATAATCACTATACAACCACCCCTATAATCACTATCACTATACAACCACCCCTACAATCACTATACAACCACCCCTATAATCACTATACAACCACCCCTACAATCACTATACAACCACCCCTACAATCACTATACAACCACCCCTACAATCACTATACAACCACCCCTACAATCACTATACAACCACCCCTACAATCCCTATACAACCACCCCTACAATCACTATACAACCACCCCTACAATCACTATACAACCACCCCTATAATCACTATCACTATACAACCACCCCTACAATCACTATACAACCACCCCTACAATCACTATACAACCACCCCTACAATCACTATACAACCACCCCTAATATCACTATACAACCACCCCTGCAATCACTATACAACCACCCCTACAATCACTATACAACCACCCCTACAATCACTATACAACCACCCCTACAATCGCTATACAACCACCCCTACAATCGCTATACAACCACCCCTACAATCGCTATACAATCACCCCTACAATCGCTATACAACCACCCCTACAATCACTATACAACCACCCCTATAATCACTATACAACCACCCCTATAATCACTATACAACCACCCCTACAATCACTATACGACCACCCCTACAATCACTATACAACCACCCATATAATCACTATACAACCACCCCTACAATCACTATACAACCACCCCTATAATCACTATACAACCACCCCTACAATCACTATACAACCACCCCTACAATCACTATACAACCACCCCTACAATCGCTATACAACCACCCCTACAATCGCTATACAACCACCCCTACAATCACTATACAACCACCCCTATAATCACTATACAACCACCCCTATAATCACTATACAACCACCCCTACAATCACTATACAACCACCCCTACAATCACTATACAACCACCCCTACAATCACTATACAACCACCCCTATAATCACTATACAACCACAACTTTAATTACTATACAACCACCCTTACCATCACTATACAACCACCCCTACAATCACTATACAAACACCCCTACAATCACTATACAACCACCTCTATAATCACTATACAACCACCCCTACAATCACTATACAACCACCCCTACAATCACTATACAACCACCCCTACAATCACTATACAACCACCCCTGCAATCACTATACAACCACCCCTACAATCACTATACAACCACCCCTATAATCACTATACAACCACCCCTACAATCACTATACAACCACCCCTACAATCGCTATACAACCACCCCTACAATCACTATACAACCACCCCTACAATCCCTATACAACCACCCCTACAATCACTATACAACCACCCCTACAATCACTATACAACCACCCCTATAATCACTATACAACCACCCCTATAATCACTATCACTATACAACCACCCCTATAATCACTATACAACCACCCCTACAATCACTATACAACCACCCCTACAATCACTATACAACCACCCCTACAATCACTATACAACCACCCCTACAATCACTATACAACCACCCCTACAATCCCTATACAACCACCCCTACAATCACTATACAACCACCCCTACAATCACTATACAACCACCCCTATAATCACTATCACTATACAACCACCCCTACAATCACTATACAACCACCCCTACAATCACTATACAACCACCCCTACAATCACTATACAACCACCCCTAATATCACTATACAACCACCCCTGCAATCACTATACAACCACCCCTACAATCACTATACAACCACCCCTACAATCACTATACAACCACCCCTACAATCGCTATACAACCACCCCTACAATCGCTATACAACCACCCCTACAATCGCTATACAACCACCCCTACAATCGCTATACAACCACCCCTACAATCACTATACAACCACCCCTATAATCACTATACAACCACCCCTATAATCACTATACAACCACCCCTACAATCACTATACGACCACCCCTACAATCACTATACAACCACCCATATAATCACTATACAACCACCCCTACAATCACTATACAACCACCCCTATAATCACTATACAACCACCCCTACAATCACTATACAACCACCCCTACAATCACTATACAACCACCCCTACAATCGCTATACAACCACCCCTACAATCGCTATACAACCACCCCTACAATCACTATACAACCACCCCTATAATCACTATACAACCACCCCTATAATCACTATACAACCACCCCTACAATCACTATACAACCACCCCTACAATCACTATACAACCACCCCTACAATCACTATACAACCACCCCTATAATCACTATACAACCACAACTTTAATTACTATACAACCACCCTTACCATCACTATACAACCACCCCTACAATCACTATACAAACACCCCTACAATCACTATACAACCACCTCTATAATCACTATACAACCACCCCTACAATCACTATACAACCACCCCTACAATCACTATACAACCACCCCTACAATCACTATACAACCACCCCTGCAATCACTATACAACCACCCCTACAATCAATATACAACCACCCCCATAATCACTATACAACCACCCCTACAATCACTATACAACCACCCCTACAATCGCTATACAACCACCCCTACAATCACTATACAACCACCCCTACAATCACTATAAAACCACCCATATAATCACTATACAACCACCCCTATAATCACTATACAACCACCCCTACAATCACTATACAACCACCCCTACAATCACTATACAACCACCCCTACAATCGCTATACAACCACCCCTATAATCACTATACAACCACCCCTATGATCGCTATACAACCACCCCTACAATCACTATACAACCACCCCTACAATCACTATACAACCACCCCTACAATCACTATACAACCACCCCTATAATCACTATACAACCACCACTTTAATTACTATACAACCACCCTACCATCACTATACAACCACCCCTACAATCACTATACAACCACCCCTACAATCACTATACAACCACCTCTACAATCACCCTACAATCACTATACATCCACCCCTACAATCACTATAAAACCACCCATATAATCACTATACAACCACCCCTATAATCACTATACAACCACCCCTACAATCACTATACAACCACCCCTACAATCACTATACAACCACCCCTACAATCACTATACAACCACCCCTATAATCACTACACAACCACCCCTATAATCGCTATACAACCACCCCTACAATCACTATACAACCACCCCTACAATCACTATACAACCACCCCTACAATCACTATACAACCACCACTTTAATTACTATTCAACCACCCCTTACAATCACTATACAACCACCCCTACAATCACTATACAACCACCCCTACAATCACTATACAACCACCCCTATAATCACTATACAACCACCCCTACAATCACTATACAACCACCCCTACAATCACTATACAACCACCCCTACAATCACTATACAACTACCCCTACAATCACTATACAACCACCCCTATAATCACTATACAACCACCCCTACAATCCCTATACAACCACCCCTACAATCACTATACAACCACCCCTACAATCACTATACAACCACCCCTACAATCCCTATACAACCACCCCTACAATCACTATACAACCACCCCTACAATCACTATACAACCACCCCTATAATCACTATACAACCACCCCTATAATCACTATCACTATACAACCACCCCTATAATCACTATACAACCACCCCTATAATCACTATACAACCACCCCTACAATCACTATACAACCACCCCTACAATCACTATACAACCACCCCTACAATCACTATACAACCACCCCTACAATCACTATACAACCACCCCTACAATCCTATACAACCACCCCTACAATCCCTATACAACCACCCCTACAATCACTATACAACCACCCCTACAATCACTATACAACCACCCCTACAATCACTATACAACCACCCCTACAATCACTATACAACCACCCCTACAATCACTATACAACCACCCCTACAATCACTATACAACCACCCCTAATATCACTATACAACCACCCCTGCAATCACTATACAACCACCCCTACAATCACTATACAACCACCCCTACAATCACTATACAACCACCCCTACAATCGCTATACAACCACCCCTACAATCACTATACAACCACCCCTACAATCACTATACAACCACCCCTACAATCGCTATACAACCACCCCTACAATCACTATACAACCACCCCTATAATCACTATACAACCACCCCTACAATCACTATACAACCACCCCTACAATCACTATACAACCACCCCTACAATCACTATACAACCACCCCTATAATCACTATACAACCACCCCTACAATCACTATACAACCACCCCTATAATCACTATACAACCACCCCTACAATCACTATACAACCACCCCTACAATCACTATACAACCACCCCTACAATCGCTATACAACCACCCCTACAATCACTATACAACCACCCCTACAATCACTATACAACCACCCCTATAATCACTATACAACCACCCCTACAATCACTATACAACCACCCCTACAATCACTATACAACCACCCCTACAATCACTATACAACCACCCCTACAATCACTATACAACCACCCCTACAATCACTATACAACCACCCCTACAATCACTATACAACCACCCCTATAATCACTATACAACCACCCCTACAATCACTATACAACCACCCCTACAATCGCTATACAACCACCCCTACAATCACTATACAACCACCCCTACAATCACTATACAACCACCCCTATAATCACTATACAACCACCCCTACAATCACTATACAACCACCCCTACAATCACTATACAACCACCCCTACAATCACTATACAACCACCTCTATAATCACTATACAACCACCCCTACAATCACTATACAACCACCCCTACAATCACTATACAACCACCCCTACAATCACTATACAACTACCCCTACAATCACTATACAACCACCCCTATAATCACTATACAACCACCCCTACAATCCCTATACAACCACCCCTACAATCACTATACAACCACCCCTACAATCACTATACAACCACCCCTACAATCGCTATACAACCACCCCTTCAATCACTATACAACCACCCCTTTAATCACTATACAACCACCCCTACAATCACTATACAACCACCCCTACAATCACTATACAACCACCCCTACAATCACTATACAACCACCCCTACAATCCCTATACAACCACCCCTACAATCACTATCACTATACAACCACCCCAACAATCACTATACAACCACCCCTACAATCACTATACAACCACCCCTACAATCACTATACAACCACCCCTACAATCCCTATGCAACCACCCCTACAATCACTATACAACCACCACTATAATTACTATACAACCACCCCTACAATCACTATACAACCACCCCTATAATCACTATACAACCACCACTTTAATTACTATACAACCACCCTTACCATCACTATACAACCACCCCTACAATCACTATACAACCACCCCTACAATCACTATACAACCACCTCTACAATCACCCTACAATCACTATACAACCACCCCTACAATCGCTATACAAACACACCTACAATCCCTATACAACCACCCCTACAATCCCTATACAACCACCAATATAATCACTATACAACCACCCCTACAATCGCTATACAACCACCCCTACAATCACTATACAACCACCCCTACAATCACTATACAACCACCACTATAATCACTATACAACCACCCCTACCATCACTATACAACCACCCCTACAATCACTATACAACCACCCCTACAATCACTATACAACCACCCCTACAATCGCTATACAACCACCCCTATAATCACTATACAACCACCCCTATAATCGCTATACAACCACCCCTACAATCACTATACAACCACCCCTACAATCACTATACAACCACCCCTACAATCACTATACAACCACCACTTTAATTACTATACAACCACCCTTACCATCACTATACAACCACCCCTACAATCACTATACAACCACCCCTACAATCACTATACAACCACCTCTATAATCACTATACAACCACCCCTACAATCACTATACAACCACCCCTACAATCACTATACAACCACCCCTACAATCACTATACAACCACCCCTACAATCACTATACAACTACCCCTACAATCACTATACAACCACCCCTAAAATCACTATACAACCACCCCTACAATCACTATACAACCACCCCTACAATCACTATACAACCACCCCTACAATCGCTATACAACCACCCCTACAATCACTATACAACCACCCCTTTAATCACTATACAACCACCCCTACAATCACTATACAACCACCCCTACAATCACTATACAACCACCCCTACAATCACTATACAACCACCCCTACAATCCCTATACAACCACCCCTACAATCACTATCACTATACCTCCACCCCAACAATCACTATACAACCACCCCTACAATCACTATACAACCACCCCTACAATCACTATACAACCACCCCTACAATCCCTATGCAACCACCCCTACAATCACTATACAACCACCACTATAATTACTATACAACCACCCCTACAATCACTATACAACCACCACTATAATTACTATACAACCACCCCTACAATCACTATACAACCACCCCTATAATCACTATACAACCACCCCTACAATCCCTATACAACCACCCCTACAATCCCTATACAACCACCCCTACAATCACTATACAACCACCACTATAATTACTATACAACCACCCCTACAATCCCTATACAACCACCCCTACAATCCCTATACAACCACCCCTACAATTACTATACAACCACCCCTACAATCGCTATACAACCACCCCTACAATCCCTATACAACCACCCCTACAATCCCTATACAACCACCACTATAATCACTATACAACCACCCCTACAATCGCTATACAACCACCCCTACAATCACTATACAACCACCCCTACAATCGCTATACAACCACCACTATAATCACTATACAACCACCCCTACAATCACTATACAACCACCCCTACAATCACTATACAACCACCCCTACAATCACTATACAACCACCCCTACAATCGCTATACAACCACCCCTACAATCGCTATACAACCACCCCTACAATCCCTATACAACCACCCCTACAATAACTATACAACCACCACTATAATTACTATACAACCACCCCTACAATCACTATACAACCACCACTATAATTACTATACAACCACCCCTACAATCACTATACAACCACCCCTATAATCACTATACAACCACCCCTACAATCACTATACAACCACCCCTACAATCACTATACAACCACCCCTATAATCACTATACAACCACCCCTACACTCACTATACAACCACCCCTACAATCACTATACAACCACCCCTACAATCGCTATACAACCACCCCTATAGTCGCTGTACAACCACCCCTTACAATCACTAGACAACCACCACTATAATTACTATACAACCACCCCTACAATCCCTATACAACCACCCCTACAATCCCTATACAACTACCCCTACAATTACTATACAACCACCCCTACAATCGCTATACAACCACCCCTACAATCACTATACAACCACCCCTGCAATCCCTATACAACCACCACTATAATCACTATACAACCACCCCTACAATCGCTATACAACCACCCCTATAATCACTATACAACCACCCCTACAATCACTATACAACCACCCCTACAATCCCTATACAACCACCCCTACAATCGCTATACAACCACCCCTACAATCACTATACAACCACCCCTACAATTGCTATACAACCACCCCTACAATCACTATACAACCACCCCTACAATCACTATACAACCACCCCTACAATCACTATACAACCACCCCTACAATCGCTATACAACCACCCCTACAATCGCTATACAACCACCCCTTTAATCACTATACAACCACCCCTACAATCACTATACAACCACCCCTACAATCACTATACAACCACCCCTACAATCACTATACAACCACCCCTACAATCCCTATACAACCACCCCTACAATCACTATCACTATACAACCACCCCTACAATCACTATACAACCACCCCTACAATCACTATACAACCACCCCTACAATCACTATACAACCACCCCTACAATCCCTATGCAACCACCCCTACAATCACTATACAACCACCACTATAATTACTATACAACCACCCCTACAACCACTATACAACCACCACTATAATTACTATACAACCACCCCTACAATCACTATACAACCACCCCTATAATCACTATACAACCACCACTACAATCCCTATACAACCACCCCTACAATCCCTATACAACCACCCCTACAATTACTATACAACCACCCCTACAATCGCTATACAACCACCCCTATAGTCGCTGTACAACCACCCCTTACAATCACTAGATAACCACCCCTATAATCACTATACAACCACCCCTACAATGACTATACAACCACCACTATAATTACTATACAACCACCCCTACAATCCCTATACAACCACCCCTACAATCCCTATACAACCACCCCTACAATTACTATACAACCACCCCTACAATCGCTATACAACCACCCCTACAATCCCTATACAACCACCCCTACAATCCCTATACAACCACCACTATAATCACTATACAACCACCCCTACAATCGCTATACAACCACCCCTACAATCACTATACAACCACCCCTACAATCACTATACAACCACCACTATAATCACTATACAACCACCACTATAATCACTATACAACCACCCCTACAATCACTATACAACCACCCCTACAATCACTATACAACCACCCCTACAATCGCTATACAACCACCCCTACAATCGCTATACAACCACCCCTACAATCGCTATACAACCACCCCTACAATCCCTATACAACCACCCCTACAATAACTATACAACCACCACTATAATTACTATACAACCACCCCTACAATCACTATACAACCACCACTATAATGACTATACAACCACCCCTACAATCACTATACAACCACCCCTATAATCACTATACAACCACCCCTACAATCACTATACAACCACCCCTACAATCACTATACAACCACCCCTATAATCACTATACAACCACCCCTACACTCACTATACATCCACCTCTACAATCACTATACAACCACCCCTACAATCGCTATACAACCACCCCTATAGTCGCTGTACAACCACCCCTTACAATCACTAGACAACCACCCCTATAATCACTATACAACCACCCCTACAATCACTATACAACCACCCCTACAATCCCTATACAACCACCCCTACAATCCCTATACAACCACCCCTACAATTACTATACAACCACCCCTACAATCGCTATACAACCACCCCTACAATCACTATACAACCACCCCTACAATCCCTATACAACCACCACTATAATCGCTATACAACCACCCCTACAATCGCTATACAACCACCCCTATAATCACTATACAACCACCCCTACAATCACTATACAACCACCCCTACAATCCCTATACAACCACCCCTACAATCGCTATACAGCCACCCCTACAATCACTATACAACCACCCCTACAATCCCTATACAACCACCCCTGCAATCACTATCACTATACAACCACCCCTACAATCACTATACAACCACCCCTACAATCACTATACAACCACCCCTACAATCACTATACAACCACCCCTACAATCACTATACAACCACCCCTACAATCACTATCACTATACAACCACCCCTACACTCACTATACATCCACCTCTACAATCACTATACAACCACCCCTACAATCGCTATACAACCACCCCTATAGTCGCTGTACAACCACCCCTTACAATCACTAGACAACCACCCCTATAATCACTATACAACCACCCCTACAATCACTATACAACCACCACTATAATTACTATACAACCACCCCTACAATCACTATACAACCACCCCTATAATCACTATACAACCACCCCTACAATCACTATACAACCACCACTATAATTACTATACAACCACCCCTACAATCACTATACAACCACCCCTACAATCACTATACAACCACCCCTATAATCATTATCACTATACAACCACCCCTACAATCACTATACAACCACCACTATAATTACTATACAACCACCCCTACAATCATTATACAACCACCCCTACAATCACTATACAACCACCCCTACATAACTATACAACCACCCCTACAATCCCTATACAACCACCACTATAATCGCTATACAACCACCCCTACAATCGCTATACAACCACCCCTATAATCACTATACAACCACCCCTACAATCACTATACAACCACCCCTACAATCCCTATACAACCACCCCTACAATCACTATACAACCACCCCTACAATCACTATACAACCACCCCTACAATCCTCTATACAACCACCCCTTACAATCACTATACAACCACCCCTACAATCACTATACAACCACCCCTACAATCCCTATACAACCACCCCTACAATCCCTATACAACCACCCCTACAATTACTATACAACCACCCCTACAATCGCTATACAACCACCCCTACAATCACTATACAACCACCCCTACAATCCCTATACAACCACCACTATAATCACTATACAACCACCCCTACAATCGCTATACAACCACCCCTATAATCACTATACAACCACCCCTACAATCACTATACAACCACCCCTACAATCCCTATACAACCACCCCTACAATCGCTATACAACCACCCCTACAATCACTATACAACCACCCCTACAATCGCTATACAACCACCCCTCAATCACTATCACTATACAACCACCCCTACAATCACTATACAACCACCCCTACAATCACTATACAACCACCCCTACAATCACTATACAACCACCCCTACAATCAGCTATACAACCACCCCTATACTATCACTATACAACCACCCCTACAATCACTATACAACCACCCCTACAATCACTATACAACCACCCCTACAATCGCTATACAACCACCCCTACAATCAGCTATACAACCACCCCTATAATCACTATACAACCACCCCTACAATCACTATACAACCACCCCTACAATCACTATACAACCACCCCTACAATCGACTATACAACCACCCCTACAATCACTATACAACCACCCCTACAATCACTATACAACCACCCCTGAATCACTATCACTATACAACCACCCCTACAATCACTATACAACCACCCCTACAATCACTATACAACCACCCCTACAATCACTATACAACCACCCCTACAATCACTATACAACCACCCCTACAATCACTATCACTATACAACCACCCCTACAATCACTATACAACCACCCCTACAATCACTATACAACCACCCCTACAATCGCTATACAACCACCCCTATAGTCGCTGTACAACCACCCCTTACAATCACTATACAACCACCCCTACAATCACTATACAACCACCCCTACAATCACTATACAACCACCCCTACAATCACTATACAACCACCCCTACAATCCCTATACAACCACCCCTACAATCACTATACAACCACCCCTACAATCACTATACAACCACCCCTACAATCACTATACAACCACCCCTACAATCACTATACAACCACCCCTACAATCCCTATACAACCACCCCTACAATCACTATACAACCACCCCTACAATCACTATACAACCACCCCTACAATCACTATACAACCACCCCTACAATCACTATACAACCACCCCTACAATCACTATACAACCACCCCTACAATCACTATACAACCACCCCTATAATCACTATACAACCACCCCTACAATCACTATACAACCACCCCTACAATCACTATACAACCACCCCTACAATCACTATACAACCACCCCTACAATCACTATACAACCACCCCTACAATCACTATACAACCACCCCTATAATTACTATACAACCACCCCTACAATCACTATACAACCACCCCTAATTCAACCACCCCTACAATCACTATACAACCACCCCTACAATCACTATACAACCACCCTACAATCACTATACAACCACCACTTATCACTATACAACCACCCCTACAATCACTATACAACCACCACTATAATTACTATACAACCACCCCTACAATCATTATACAACCACCCCTACAATCACTATACAACCACCCCTACATAACTATACACCCACCCCTACAATCACTATACAACCACCACTATAATTACTATACAACCACCCCTACAATCCCTATTCAACCACCCCTACAATCACTATCACTATACAACCACCCCTACAATCACTATACAACCACCCCTACAATCACTATACAACCACCCCTATAATCACTATACAACCACCACTATAATTACTATACAACCACCCCTACAATCACTATACAACCACCCCTACAATCACTATACAACCACCACTATAATTACTATACAACCACCCCTACAATCACTATACAACCACCCCTACAATCACTATACAACCACCCCTACATAACTATACAACCACCCCTACAATCACTATACAACCACCACTATAATTACTATACAACCACCCCTACAATCCCTATACAACCACCCCTACAATCACTATCACTATACAACCACCCCTACAATCACTATACAACCACCCCTACATAACTATACAACCACCCCTACAATCACTATACAACCACCACTATAATTACTATACAACCACCCCTATAATCACTATACAACCACCCCTACAATCCCTATACAACCACCCCTACAATCACTATACAACCACCCCTACAATCGCTATACAACCACCCCTATAGTCGCTGTACAACCACCCCTTACAATCACTAGACAACCACCCCTATAATCACTATACAACCACCCCTACAATCACTATACAACCACCACTATAATTACTATACAACCACCCCTACAATCCCTATACAACCACCCCTACAATCACTATACAACCACCCCTACAATCACTATACAACCACCCCTACAATCACTATACAACCACCCCTACAATCACTATACAACCACCCCTATAATCACTATACAACCACCCCTATAATCACTATACAACCACCCCTACAATCATTATACAACCACCCCTACAATCACTATACAACCACCCCTACAATCACTATACAACCACCCCTACAATCACTATACAACCACCCCTACAATCACTATACAACCACCCCTACAATCACTATACAACCACCCCTACAATCCGTATACAACCACCCCTATAATCATTATCACTATACAACCACCCCTACAATCACTATACAATCACCCCTACAATCACTATACAATCACATAATCACCGTACAATCACTGTAAAATCACTATATGATCACTAATCATTGTGTTTGTGTCTCCAGGGGGATCCCGGTCGCCCAGGAAGAGCAGGCCCCCTCGGCCCGGTGGGAGACGCTGGACCTAAGGTACACAGCTGACCCCTGACCCTCCGACTGTTCCTACCTGACCATTCTGCTCTTCTTTGGTCATTGTGTCAGGGACCCTGATATAACAATTAGAGATCATGGGTTAAAGGTTATATAGGTCATGGGTTATTGATCATGGGTTAGAGATCGGGTTTAGAGGTCAGGTTTAGAGGTCATGGGTTATTGGTTAAAGGTTATGGTTAATAGGTCAGGTTTAAAGGTCATGGGTTATTGGTTAAAGGTTATGGTTAATAGGTCAGTTTTAGAGGTCAGGGTTATAGATCAGGGTTAGAGGTCGGGGTTAGAGATCAGGGTTAGAGGTCAGGGTTATAGGTCAGGGTTATAGGTCAGGGTTATAGGTCATGGGTTATAGGTCGGGGTTAGAGGTCAGGGTTAGAGGTCAGGGTTAGAGGTCAGGGTTAGAGGTCAGGGTTATAGGTCATGGGTTATAGGTCATGGGTTAGAGGTCAGGGTTAGAGGTCAGGGTTAGAGGTCAGGGTTATAGGTCAGGGTTATAGGTCATGGGTTATAGGTCATGGGTTATAGGTCATGGGTTATAGGTCATGGGTTATAGGTCAGGGTTATAGGTCAGGGTTATAGGTCAGGGTTAGAGGTCAGGGTTAGAGGTCATGGGTTAGAGATCAGGGTTAGAGGTCATGTGTTAAAGGCTTGGTCATTTCTAGCTTTTTGGGAGCCCTAAGTAAGATTTGGTTGGGGGGCCCCCCCCCACCTCACAGGGAAAACATTTTATTGACCCCCCTGCAATTCTACACATTTTACCATGGGGTTGAGAGAAAAATGTGCACGTTTAAAGCTAATTTCCTGCTATTCTGCACATTTTACCATGACAGTTGTCATGTTAATATGATATCTGAGTGAGAGTGACTAACAGAATCAATGTGGGCCCTCTGGAGGTGAGGGCTCCTGGGCACGTGCCCAGCATGCCTGGTCAATGTGGGCCCCCTGGAGGTGAGGGCTCCTGGGCACGTGCCCAGCATGCCTGGTCAATGTGGGCCCCCTGGAGGTGAGGGCTCCTGGGCACGTGCCCAGCATGCCTGGTCAATGTGGGCCCCCTGGAGGTGAGGGCCCCTGGGCACGTGCCCAGCATGCCTGGTCAATGTGGGCCCTCTGGAGGTGAGGGCACCTGGGCACGTGCCCAGCATGCCTGGTCAATGTGAGCCCTCTGGAGGTGAGGGCACCTGGGCACGTGCCTTGTGCCCGGTCAATAATTCGGCCATGATCACTACAAGGTTTAGACTGATTGACCTAGCAATCTATAAAATGTTAGCTGACATGGGCTAATTGAGTGACTGACAGTGACAGACAAAACAATAGAAAAACTGCTGATGCACAACCAAGTTTCAAAATGGCACCTTGTGTATTCTACTATTCTACCTCTCAACAGTGAGCTGAGACCCCGACTGACTTCCTTTCCTTCTCTTTTTTGGGGGGGCCCTTTTCCAGTGGACATGGGGCCCTAAGCAGCCGCTTAGAAACAGCACTGGTTAATGGTCATAGGCTAGAGGTCAGGCTTAAAGGTCAGAGTTCTAGGTCATGGGTTAAAGGTTAAATAACCCTGTTGTTGTCTTCCTTCTCCTCAGGGTGAGAGAGGGAGTCCCGGCTCGCCTGGCTTCCCTGGAGCCAAAGGAATACCAGTAAGAATCTCTACCCCACACACACTCAGCACTCTACCTGTCCTATATATACACTACCCGTTCAAAAGTTTGGGGTCACTTAGAAATTTCCTTGTTTTCAAAAGAAAAGCAATTTTTTTGTCCATTAAAATAACATCAAATTGATCAGAAATACAGTGTAGACATTGTTAATGTTGTAAATGGCTAAACCCAATTATGTTAGCACAGCTGAAAACTGTTGTGCTGATTAAAGAAGCAATTAAACTGGCCTTCTTGAGACTAGTTGAGTATCTGGAGCATCAGCAATTGTGGGTTCGATTACAGGCTCAAAATGGCCAGAAACAAAAACCTAATTGCTCCTGTAAGTCGCTCTGGATAAGAGCGTCTGCTAAATGACTAAAATATAAAATGTATAATACACTGTGGCTCACGTGTGTGTGTGTGTGTGTGTGTGTGTGTGTGTGTGTGTTCTCGTTTTCTAGGGAACCGCTGGAGGCCCGGGAGTCAATGGAGAACTGGTGAGAAGCTATGCATAACGTCACACACAATGAGCTCTATATACATTCGAGACTATACCTCCTATATTAATATGCCCTTTCTATAGGCCTGCTCTTTACAACAGGAGTATAGCCTACCTGGCTGGCATGAAAATGAACCAAGGGAAAAGCGTCCTCCATTCGCAATTTAAGTGCATAGATGACGTATTTTTTCCCCTGCCCGTTTCGAGACAGGTGCATGATAATGATCCATTCTAAATCAAAACAAATTTCACTCATATATTATTTAGTATAATGTAAAGACAAGATTAAATAAAGAATAGTCTGATGGGTAACAATATTAGCCTATCACTTGTGAATTATATATTATCACTTGTGAATGAAGCCCAGCGTAAAAACAAAGCCTTTTCTTTCTCTACTTTTCCAAATCATAGTCCACACCTCATGAAGCCTAGCCCATAGGCCTATATGTTTTGTTAAGGTTTGTATCACAACTAAACTGGCCAAATAACTTCTTAAAATGAAGCACATTAATCCGCTTTATAAGGGGTTTAGAGCCTAACTGGCATACATCAGCAGCGCGTCAGTTTCAAGTTTGGGGAAGATCATTTTCACCATAAAAATGCACCTTTATAATAAAAGCATTACATGCATAAATCACATTTGCAGTCACTTTTGATAATGGTGTTTTCCCGCTAATGGAACATTCCCGCTTATAGCCTACTGCCATGTGGGCGCGTTGCTGTGCTTATAAATGTGAAGAAATAGCCTAATAGTTTATCAACATTTTAAGCTAAACGTTCTGATCTGTTGCGTCAGCCACATTGCGTAAAAAGGTTTTTTGCTGCTAGTGGTTGTATTAATTTGGGATCTATCGCATCCCACAACTGTCCCAGACTATGTTTTGAATAATTATTTATTGCACAGAATATAATAGGTCATCTTTTGTTCTATGGGGGATAGTAGATTGACATAGGCTAGTGCTTTTGCTGTTCGTTAGGCCTACTCATCTTGTTGGCTGACGAAAAGTAAATGTGGACAGTTCTTCCAATATCTTCAATATGCACCTCGGAATTGGATAAGGACTCACGCAGTTGCGTCCCTGATGTGTCTGTCTTCACTTGTAGCCTGTGAGAAAGACCCGATCACGCGATGGAGAGCCATGTGAGTGAGAGGTGATTCTGAGCGCGCAGCACTCAGGGAGACGGGCACAACGGCCACTGGCCACAAAAGGCATGGATTTTTTTAGGGTGCATTATGGTCACACAAAGGGGATGCCACCGGGAAATTCGAGGCATTATCAAGTGCTTGTCAAATTGTGAATGAGAGACTGATGAAGTGTGTACAGCCTGCGCAAAAAATAAAGCAGACCCTCATGCCTTTCATGCAACTTTTTTCAAATCATCATTAGAGTTGCATCATGCAGCCTTACAATGTGTTAAAAATCTAAACATACGGCCCAACGTTTGTAGAACAACAAAAGTTACATTAATAACTCTAAATTCAGCATATAGGAGGACCTGTTTCTTTGTTAACCGCTCAACACAGAATAGCCGCACATTCGCACTCCCTCAAATCGTTTGGAGAAAATATCCTTTCTATTTTATTCAGCTAGGTTCAATTGTTTTCTTCATACTATAAAATAATATAAAATAATGCCACGAAATTCTAAGCTAATCTTGTCTGCTAAATGAACTAGTGTAGCCCACAGCCACATGGCATAGCCAGATCAGGGCCTAACATAAGGACAACTCAGAGGATGCTATTCTGTTCTTCTGAAATAGACTACATTTTCTTCATATCATGTTTCTTTAGACCTGTCTAAAATAAATAATGGATTTATTGTGAAGGTGTAGGCTATATTACATGGATTTATTAGACTTTTAAAATGTAGATGTTCCAAAGGTCAGTGGCTTGTAGGCTGTGTGTGGAAGCCAGGAGATGCTAAGGCTGTGTGTGGAAGCCAAGAGATGCTAAGGCTGTGTGTGGAAGCCAGGAGATGCTAAGGCTGTGTGTGGAAGCCAAGAGATGCTAAGGCTGTGTGTGGAAGCCAGGAGATGCTAAGGCTGTGTGTGGAAGCCAGGAGATGCTAAGGCTGTGTGTGGAAGCCAAGAGATGCTAAGGCTGTGTGTGGAAGCCAAGAGATGCTAAGGCTGTGTGTGCAAGCCAGGAGATGCTAAGGCTGTGTGTGGAAGCCAGGAGATGCTAAGGCTGTGTGTGGAAGCCAAGAGATGCTAAGGCTGTGTGTGGAAGCCAAGAGATGCTAAGGCTGTGTGTGGAAGCCAGGAGATGCTAAGGATGTGTGTGGAAGCCAGGAGATGCTAAGGCTGTGTGTGGAAGCCAGGAGATGCTAAGGCTGTGTGTGGAAGCCAGGAGATGCTAAGGCTGTGTGTGGAAGCCAGGAGATGCTAAGGCTGTGTGTGGAAGCCAGGAGATGCTAAATGTGTTTATGTTTATTAACGGTCAATTACCGTGGAGACCGGCAGTTATTTGCTTGACAATCACCGGGTGACGACATATCGTGACCACCACAGCCCTACTGACCTCCTCCCTATAGGCTGTCTCGTCATCGTCGGTGATCAGGCCTACCACCGTCGCGTTATCAGCAGACTTGATGATGGTGTTGGAGACGTGCTTGGCCACGCAGTCGTAGGTGAACAGGGAGTACAGCAGGGGACTGAGCACGCACCCCTGAGGGGCCCCTGTTTTGAGGGTCAACATATTGTTGCCTTACCACCTGGGGGCGGCCCGTCAGGAAGTCCAGGACCCAGTTGCAGAGGGCGGTGTTTAATCTCAGGGTCCTTGGCTTAGTGATGAGCTTGGAGGGGTGTTGAACGCTGAGCTGTAGTCAAGGAACAGCATTTTCACGTAGGTGTTCCTCTTGTCCAGGTGGGAAAGGGCAGTGTGGAGAGCAATAGAGATTGTGTCATCTCTGGATCTGTTGGGGCGGTATGCAAATTAGAGTGGGTCCAGGTTGTTTTGGATGATGGTGTTGATGTGAGCCATGACCAGCCTTTCAAAGCACTTCATGGCTACAGATGTGAGTGCTACGGGGCGATAGTCATTTAGGCAGGTTACC